>LNAC01000163.1:2946344-3216215 GCA_002007465.1 Ailurus styani | reverse complement strand
TTTTTTTTTTTTAGATTTTTATTTATTTGTCAGAGAGAGGGAGAGAGCACACGCTGGCAGAGTGGCAGGCAGAGGCAGAGAGAGAAGCAGGTTCTCTGCTGAGCAAGGAGCCCGATGCGGGACTCCATCCCAGGATGCTGGGATTATGACCTGAGCCGAAGGCAGCTGCTTAACCGACTGAGCCACCCAGGCGCCCCAAATTGCTGTTGTTTTAAACCATCCAGTTTGTCGTTCTTTCTTACAGCAGCTCCAGAAAACACATATGCAGGAGGCATTACAGTTCCCACAGCCTAGACAGAGTCAGAAAGTGTTTTAATTCCACCATCTTTGATCTTGACAACAACCAGAGGATGGCGGGGAATCCGGTGATTCGTCTCCATGTCATGGGTGAAGCCCCCGAAGCCAGGGAGAGCAAACAAAATGCCAATGTCACATGAAAGCAGGCTTTTAAGGTGAGATTCAAATCCATACCCACCTTAAGTCGGGCTTAGAGGGATGGTCCCAAAGAACACAACACCCTTCCCATTGCCCTCCTGTTGCCCCCTCCTGAGGACAAAAGACCTCTTCCCCAGCATCATCACTGAGGCCAGGCCTTTTCTGGGTGTCAGGTCAATCCTCCTCAGATCGAACTTCTGACTCTGGCTTGTGGGTCTGACAGAAAGTCCAAAAACTCATGGATCCTTGAGTCTTGACTTTCTAAGCCAAAACTGAACTATATTTAAAATGGTAGCTTGTTGTTTGGCCTTGAATGTGAAAACACTTCAACTAAACTGGTTTCTCCTAGTCATTAATTCTCTTGAGAAGAAATTTACCTAAAACTGTCCCTCTTAAAGCATTCTGAAAATTAGATAAAATTAAAAAGGGGGTGTTAAAATGAAACCAAGCAAGTGTTTTAGGTGGTAGGATTTTAGTTAACGGACTGAGAGCCTTGAACGTCAAACTAAAGAGTTCTAACTATTCCAAAAGCTATGGGAGAAATCATCCGAGGGCTGTGAGTGAGGAGTGATGCGCTCTCTAGAAACGCTAACTTGGCAGCCCTGAGAAGGGTGGAGTGGACAAGAGGCTGGAAGATCATTTGAGGAGGTTGTGGTAAAAGTCCAAAAGAGAGAGCTGAGGCCAGGCCTGGAGCAGGAGGAGCCGAGTGAAGGGCAGGTCAAAGACACACATGGCAGGTGTACAATGGCATTTACTGCGGGCTGATGGTCGAAAATCGACAAAGGATCAAGTCCAGATTGTCAATGAAGAAAGGAGGACTGGGCAAAGGCAGGGAGGAAGATGGACTTGGGTCTGATCACCACTGAGGCTGACCTGGCCATGGGAACCCTGGCGAGTCACCTAAATTTTGGTCTTCTCATTTCTGGTCTTGCTCATTTCTGACAGAAATATAAACTTCTATCTGGTTTAAGTCACTATTATTTTGGGTTTTTCTGTCCCTTGCAATCAGACATGAGCCTACCTAATACCAGTCTTGGGACTCTGTTTTCTGTTTCATCCCCATGATATTGCATAGTTTTGAAAGAAGCTTCTCCCTCCCAGAGTCCCCACATTCAATCTGTCTTGAAAGCTTAAGTTTCTCCCTTCAAGATAAATTTTAGACTCACCTTCCCAGTGTAGTGTCCTTGGGGATGCTCCTGCCTCGGTGCCTGTCACAGCCTCTCTCCTGCCCATCCCACCAGCGCGAACACTGCTGATGGCCTGCCGCGCACTGCCCTGATGGACAGCCCTACAACCTGCCCCAGAAGCTCTCAACCTGACTTCCGAGATCCTCCCATGACATTCTTTCCCCCCTTTTCCCAACGTGAACTTTAGTTTGGATCAAACCAGTCTTTCCAAAACACCATGCCCATTCCAGCTCCACAGTTCACTTATTCTTTCTATGGGAGTTTTTTCTCACTCTTCACTTGGCCACAGTGTGTATTTTCAATCTCCATCTTTCAAGGCCTTGAGAAAGTTAGTAACCCACGGGATAGGAGTGTGTATGACCTGAACCAGGAGACGAATCCGGCAAGGCTGTAAGTAGGCTCCCAGCCAGAAACCATAAGCAACTCGAAAGCAGAGATGCTGCCCAATACCTCCTTAACACTAACCCCCTCCCCGTAATTCTGAGAAGAGGGATCAATACTAAGTCTGGAGAGATTCTCCAAATGAGGGAAGAAAAATCATGCAAAATGAAAGTGAAATCATTTAAAGATTCACAGACAAATAAACTATGTGATAAAATTGGCTCATATACACAAATATAATTGGATTTAAAATTTATAATCTACAATGTCATACCCATTAGGATGGTTACTGTCAAAAACTAGAAAACAACAAGTGTCAGTGAGGATGTGGCACCGGTGGGGACATAAAATGGTGCAGCTGCTGTGGAAAACAGCATGGCATTTCTCCAAAAAAATTAAAAATAGAATTATCATAGGATCCAGCAGTTCCATTTCTGGGTATGTACTCCAAAGAATTGAAAGCAGGGTTTTAAACAGATATTTGTACACCTATGGTCATAGCACTATTATTCACAATAACCAAAAGTTGGAAGTGTCCATTGATGAATGAATGGATAAACAAAATGTGGAATCTACATCGGATGGAGTATTATTCAGTCTCAAAAAGGAAATAAATTCTGACACACGCTACAAGGTGGATGAACCTTGAGGATGTTATGCTAGGTAAAAAGACAAATCCTGTATGATTCCACTTATATCAGGTACCTAGAATTGGCAAATTCATAGAGACAGAAAGTAGAATGATAGACTGGTGGTTGCTGGGAACTGTGGAGGGGGGGAAATGAGGACTAACTGTTCAGTGGGTTCAGAGCTTCTATTGGGAAGATGAAAAGAGTTCTGGGGACTGGAAGCACAACAGTGTGTATGTACTTAATGTTACCAAACTATGTACCTTAGAAAGGGTTAAGCTGGTGAATCTTATGTTATATGGATTTTGCCATGATTAGAAATAATTCGTTTAATTGGAATCTATAGGATTTGGTGTTTGATTCTGGCAACATATTTAAATCACTTGGGCGATTATTAAAACAAAACACTGATTCCCCCCTCTTCTTTTCCCTCCTCCTCCCCTAGAAATAGTTACCTAATTGGTTTGAAGACGAGTATTAAATGATTCTAATGTGCAGCCAGGGGAACCACTGGTATAGGAATTAAGAAAAAATGTCAGTGACCTCACACATACTATTTAGACATGGAGTCTTAGAAGAAATGTGTGAGAGAAAGAAGAAAGAGCTCAGACATCAGTTTTGTATACTGAGGTTCATTTCCATCCTACTACTTCCTAGCTCTGAGACTTTGTGCGACTCATACCCCAGTGCCTGGCAAAGTACTCAGTGCCCATCTTGATGCCTGGTACACAGCAAGCTATCAATATATATTAGAAAAATAAACAACATGTCTCTCTGGGAGCATAATGACTATATTGCTATGTTATCCTGAGAATTAGCTACCAGACACAACAAAGGTAAAGTTTCAAATATTGCTTGGCACACAGTAGGCATGCAATAAATGATAGATATTATTATGAGTATTATGGAAAGAACTTCAGAGGGCATCTCTAGTCTTCTCATTTACCAGATGAGGACACTGAGGACCAGCTACGAGGAAGGATTTTTTACCCAGTGTTCATATTATTACATAATGGCCTTCTGCTTTCTTAACTTCTGGTGTCTGAGGTGCTTTCATGTAAATGCCTATATTAAGACTTCCCAAAATCAATGCCCCTGTTCAAACCATCACTTATAACAGGAATTGCGATATGTTCAGATAAGCCTGCAGGTGCCTTGTTTAGCAATGTTAGGTGACAGAATGTAGCTCTTTATGACAATCTGTGGATCATCAAACCTGAGACAATGACCTTGAGACTCTACAGGTCTGAGTCACTCAATTATGGAAGGCAATTTCCTGGGGTTCCCTGGGTACCAAATCACTCCTTGCTGAGTTTCAATGGTTTTCTCTAAAATGAGGCTTCAAAGCTCCCAAACTGTCAAAACCTCAGTGACCTACCAGCAACGCCTGGTGCCCTTTGGCTCTCAGTTACTCCCTGACAGCCCCCACAGATTGTGGCCAGAGGGAGGGGCACAGACCATCATGGGGTGGGGCCTGTTAAAAATGAAGATTCCAAGACCTGAGGGTACAATCCTACAGTGTCCATTTTCCCAGACTCCCAAGTGACCCTTCTGCTAAAGTGGAGAAGCACTGTCATTCTAGAAACCATCTGGCAGTTCACTCATTCCAGTGTTCAACATTTTCCTGAGCAGTACTCCTTGAGGGCCCTGTCCTTGGCACTATCAAGTCAAAGAAGACATTGTTCTTACCCTCCAGGAGCTCAAAATCTTCTAGAGGACAGACAAATAGCAGACGATATAGTATAGTGTGATCATTCATTCATTTTGCTTAATCATTCAGCAAATAACTGTCAAGAGCCCACCATGTTCCAGGCATAGGTTCACATACAGAAAGGCCATATGGTATAGTGGTTATACCAAGGACAGGGTGTCTGTGCTGTCGGGGTTGGTACCCTAGCTCCTCTGCTTACTACCAGAGTAACCTTGGACAAGCGACTTAACCTCCGTATGCCTCAGTTTCTCATCTATAATACGGGGATAATAATGGCCCCTCCCTCACCCGGGGATTGTGACAATTCTGTGAGTTACTATATTTAAAGCCTATAATAGTCCCCTGTACCTGCTAAGTCCTGAATAGATTTCCACAGGAATGAATGTAAGCTTCATGAAAGCCAAGATTTTTGTTTGTGTTATCCCTAACACCTATAGCAGGCAATCACTAAATATTTGTTGAATGGATAAATAAATTTCTGTGGGTGATTTCCAGCCACATGGCAGACTGACCTGGAATTAGCTGGTACCTCTCCACTTTCAACACATATGCGTTGGGTACTATATTTAAAAAATACATATCTGGCCTCAAAATAAAGATAAATCCCCAGGTACTAAAAATCAAAGAAAGAAATCACAGATAGAAATGTAAGCAGAAGCTGGAAAATTAGAAGTCTCAAAAATGGCCAACTGTTTTAATGATGGCGGTGGAGATGGGGATGGGGCTGATGATGATGACATAGATGATGGCTGAATGAAGATTAATCTCAAGAAGAATTACAGGGTACTTGTATACACAGGGCAGTCTTCCTAGAACAACTCCTTGGGAAGTCATCCCCTTCCTTACTTTTACCTGTGACACCCACACATTTAACCACATAGATCGTAACCTCTGTGAAGGTGGAGCCACCTAGCTCATCTCTTTATCTCAACTGTTTGCGTTCATCATGTGATCACTGCACTTCATAAACTGAACTAGGTGTAGAAATTTCCCTGGGGCACGTTCTTCTGGTTCTGGAGCATCCACACACAGATACAGACTCACACGCCAGTGTTAAGGAGAGACCCAACATGTCAACAAGGTCAAACTCCCACTGAGTGTTTTCACTTCACTGCTCACCATCGCCACTGAGGTCACCCATCCTACTTATCACTTCTAAGGAAAGAATTCAAACTTTCAAACAGTAAGAAAGGGATTAATGTTGAGACTCTTTACAACCTGCTGTACCCTGCTCTAGCTCTAACTGCTTGGGTACCACATAAGGGATGATAAGACATTATTGGAATAAATAGGAATATGGTGTCTGCTAACTCAGATTTCCACACAGCTCCTGTAGATAACTACCAAAATATAAATTGGACTTGCTGAAACTGACATAGCACATTGGAATAGAAATTTTAAAAATACTCTTAGCTGGCACGAACCAATGCAAGGTGAGTATTTTAGTTCTTTGCATATGCAAAGTGTACAGTGCAAATCTTGTATATATCACCAACTCTGAGACTAGCCAGCTCATATTCTAAAACCAAATCATACATAGTGTAGGGCTGTTCATTGGGAAGGAATGATTCATTTTATTATTTAAATTTCATACCTTTAATATATATTCCTCCCAAAGTTATCTGAATCTGAACTATCAAAATTCCTGGACAATTCTAAACAAAGTGTTATAATATATTAAGTAGACGTATAAATTCTTTTTTTTTAGCATAAAGGAAGAGGCATACCACTTTTATTACTAGAAAATCAGTTTCTCCTGAACCTACTAAAATAGTGAACAGATATTTAGATATTCTTCTTTTCAGAGGTGGCCACATGTCTCTAGTCCTGGTTCTACCATGGCAAACACCTACCCAGTACCTGCCTCTGATCCCCCAAACATGCATCCCCATGCTTAGTCAGCCTCTGAAAGCCAACCTCGCTTCTAGGGAAAGGTTGCTATTGGGAGGCCTCAAGCCTCCTGCCTACCATCAGAGGTGGCACAACACACCGACTTAGCCCCAGGGTCCAACTACATGGGTTCACCTCCTGCTTGGAGAATGATCATGTGACTGATCAACTGCCATCTGGCCATGACCGTGGGCAAGTCATTCAACTTCTCCAGGTCTATCGTTTCATCTGTACAACAGTCATAATGCCTTCCTCATGCAGGTGGGAGCTAAAACAAGCGAGCACAGTGGAAGCATGTAGAACATTGCTGGGCACGAGGCAAATGCCCGGTAAGCATTAGCTATTACTACTGTTGTCACTGTGCCCTCTCTAACCCTAGGTGACTCTGTACTTTGTCTCTGCTCTGGCTCAAGCTTGCGTCACCTCACTTCCAAATTTCTACCACGCTTTGGGGCTAAGGCTTTAGAAATTCTGTAGTTGACATTAAGGAAGCTTTCATGAAGGCAACGGCATTAACATTGGACATTAAAAAAAAAAAAACTCTTCCTCCTTTGTTGAGCACTTCTCAGAAAATTAGAAAGAGAGGAAATTGAGGAATTACACAATCTCCTTAAAATTCTTAAATTTATTTATTTATTTTTAAGTAGGCTCCACACCCAAAGTGGGGCTTGAACTCAGGACACTAGGATTAAGCATCACTTGCCCTACCGACAGAGCCAGCCAGGCACTCCTCCTTAAAATTCTTTATAGGCCAGTGAGGGCCCTCTTAACTTCTTTCTATATATTCTCAGACAGGTATCTTTAGCTCTTTTTCTCTTTCTCTCCCCCTACATGTCACATCTCCCAACCTTGCATGTTGTTATGCCTTTTATCCTTCAGAGCTTTTTCCCTAACTTTATTTTTTCCCTAAACTTTCTGAGCCCAAAGGCATGCCATGTGCCAGCTGCAGTAACACGAGGGCTTAGCAGAGCAGAGTAACACATCCAAATTTTCCTTGAGCTTTCTATTCCTGAGAATATGATTAACTTTGAAGAAGCCACACAAGACTTTAGTTAGGCAAAAATAACATGAAATGGCTCATTGGACCCAAATTACTTTTTATTTGTGCCATTTCTGTCAGTGTCACACATAAATTTTAATTATACTAAAGGAAGGCTTATAGGATAATTGCCAGGAGAGCAGACTGACATTGACAGGGCTGCTGTAGGTTATGAATGTTGTTCTCTGAACAAAGGCAACCAGCTGAGGGGTTAGTGGGGCCTGAAATCCAGCCTCTGACTCAGAAAGCTGTGCTTCCTGGGATAGGGTGGGATTTCCTCGGAGGAGACATCTTTCTCTGTTTCATACAAAGACACCATACGGGCTATTGATGGTTACATATGGGGGGCTTAAATAACTAAGTGACTATATTGAGGATAATGGGACTCAGATTTCTCCTTGTCAAAGGAGTTTCAAACATGGAAAGGATGTTGGACTGGAATTAGAGGTGTCATGTGAATTCATGGTTTTTTAATATGGGCAGATATAAATTACAGGGGTATGTGGAGTGTGTACGTGGGTAATATGTCCTAGCTCTTCATACCAAGAGGGCCTAGAATCCATAATAAACCTGCAGCAATGATCATACCTTGTAGCACAGATCTTCTAAAAGGAAGCAGAACCCATTAGAAAGATGGAGGATTCCAGGGTTGGGACAATGAAAGTATAAGATGGGCCAGGAATATCCTGTGGTTCTAAAAAGTAAAGAAGTGCTCTAAAAATTTTGAGAACATGCCAAAATTACATAAGGCCAGCTTGAAAGGGACTCCCCCCTTCCACCTGTCTCTGGTCTCCCACACACCCATATTCATGTTTGCCCAAATCAGGGAAAATCTGAGCATCAAAATAAGTAATGGCAGTCATTGATTATAACCCACTAAATAAAATTATAATGTTGTAAACCCATACTGACACAACAAAATAAATGAATTTTTAAAATGGGATAGAAGGAAAAGCTGCACCTCAAAATAGAATACCAACCAATAAATACAGAATAAATGCTAACATCAGAAAATTGTCATTTGGTAACCATCACAAGAATAATTGATTCGGGCAAAGTCATCAATGAATGCTAAGATTAGTGGGTGAAAACTTGATGGGGAACAGTATATTTACATCCCAATATATCATCCCAAAATATACGTATTAGTGAATACAAAATACTTAGTCATTGCTAAGTACAAAATAGTTCGTTAATCTTAGAGTGGAAAAAAACAATCTTATGGTGGATAACCTAATAAGACACCATCTTAACCAAATGACAAAACTTAACAGCAATGGGACAAATGAACATTATGTACCAATTGATATGATGAACTGAAAAGGGTTTTCCTGACAAGCGTACATAAACTGAATCCAATGTTTAGGAAGCATTAGACAAACCCAAATGGAGAGATATTCTACAAAGTCATGGGACTAAACTCTTCAAGAATATCAATGTTGTGGAAGGTAAGGAAAAAGTCAAGAACTCGTCTAGACTAAAGTGGCACAATGACCAAATATAACGCATAAACCCAGATTGTATCCTGGATCTGTAAAAGACATATTAGGGCAATTAGAACATTTCTAATGGAGTCTAAAGATTTTGATGTTTGTTTTTATGGGTATGTAGGAGAGTTTTGTTTGTTTGTTAAGAAATATACACTGAGATATTAAAGAGTATTGAGGGATCCTTTCTATAATTTACTCTAAAATGGTTCAATGAAAAATATATATTAATAGAGAGAGGGACAAATGTAAAATATTAACAATTGGGGAATGTGAGTGAGGGTATATGGGATCTCTTTGTACTATTGTTGAAAATATTCACAAGTTCAAAAATCAGTTAAAATGTTTTTTGTTTTTTTTTTCCGGAAAAGTGCAGACAAAGGGAAAAGATTTTCTGGCCAAAAAGACCCTGAAAGAATTAATCCAAATAAGCCTTCACTGAAAGATAGGAAATGAAATTCCTCAGACAGAAGGAAAATGGTTCCTCCAAAACACTGAAATACAAAAAAGAATGAAGAACAATGGAAGAAGTAAAAATGTGGGTAAATGTACATGAATATTGAGTATAACAATGATACTATACCGTGTGGTCTAAAAGATGAATAGAATAACACAAAATACAGAGAGTGGGGGTAAGTAGAATTTAACTTTTAAGGCTTTAGCAATGTCAGTGAAGTGATAAAAGCACTAATTTATATTAAACTGTGATATATCCAGTTTGCATGTTCTAATTGCTAAGCTAGCCATTTAAGATATAGTAAAAAAAAATTAATTACAAATGAATAGAGAGGGAAAATGGAATAGTAACAATAAAAGATCTTTATTAACCCCAAGGAAGGGAAGAAAGAAGCAAAAAGCAAATATAAAATAGGTAGAACAAATAGAAAAAAATTAAATTATATACTAAAATACATATAAACATATCACTTACAGAAATATAAATATGAAATGCTCCTGTTAAAAGGCAAAGATTGTTAAGCTGAATAAAAACAAAATATAAATCTAGTCAGAAATGCTTAGGAGAGTCTTAAATATAGGGACATGAAAAGATTGAAATTTTGTAAAAGGATAGAAAAGATAGACATACAAACACTAACCAAAAGAAAGTTGATACAGCCATATAAACATTAAAGTAAATTTTAAGATAAAAACCATTGTTAAAATAAAAACAGAGATATTTTTGATAATAATAAAAGTTTCAATTTGCCAGGAAGGTAAAACAATTCCTAAATTGTATTCATCTAATAACAGTTTCAAAACAGATAAAGCAAAAAATTTACGGAACAAAATGAAATAGTTAAATGCTCATCATTAAAAAAAAAAAAAACTTTAACGTACTTCCCCAAATAATGAATAGAAAAAGCAGGAAAAAAAGCAGTAAGAACAAAGAAGACCGAAATAATGCAATTAACGAATTTAACCTAATTGATGTATATAGAACACCGAAGATAAAGATGAAATGTGTGTTCTTTCCAAGCACATGAGTGGTAGTTACTAAAATTGACATATGCTAGACCATAAAGTGAGCCTGAACAAATTTCAAAAAAGTGAAATCATTTAAGGTATATTTTCTGACCACCGTGGAATTAAGTTAGATATCAGTCACAAAAAGAAGACTCGAATATTCCCATGTTTAGAATAAACAATATCGTTCTAAATACCTTCTCGAAGAGATGTGGCTCTGCACATCAGCCCGACTTCCCGACACCGCCATGCTCGCTGCCTAGGCCTGACCCTCCGAATGGTGGGCCTCGTCCCGCTGCAGCTCTGGGGCTGGTCCTGCCTTCACATCCTGAAAGCATTCTGTGGACCTTCTCCCTCTTTCCACCCCACACAGTGATCTGGCCCAGGTGTGCCTCCTGCATTAGCCTTCAGGAAACTTGTATTTCCGCCACCTGTGAATATTCCCCATGCCCTCAGGGCACTAGGTTCTCTAATCTATGCCCTTCCTGTTGCCTTGCGTGCCTCATCTCCGCGCCCCCACACAATCACCTTTCACCTGCCCCAGCTGCCTCGGAACTCCTACTCATCTGCCAAGGCCCTGCTCAAACTTCAGACTTCCTCTTCTTCCCGAGCCCCAGTCAGAATTAAATATGGTTTCGGTGGCTATCCTTCTACTCTAACACCAACCTTATTTTACTCTGGCAGAGGTGTATGTCTGTCTCTGCTTACGGATCAAGAGCTCCGAGAAGATGGGGACCTTGTTCTGTTTAGATTTATATACCTAAAGACTAGCTTGAATGAATGAAAAGCAGGAACTGAGCTATCACTGAATGAATGAAGCCAGTAGGCATTAATAAATTGTCTTTTAATAAATGAATAAATGTTTTAGAGGGACCTCCTACTTTTTATACAGCTGAACACCAATACCTGCTATCTTTGCCATCATCAACATAAGGGTGTATGCTGACCCACTGATGCATTTACTGAATCCCCAATATTGTGGTGGGTAGAGGCTGGGCATACGGAGATAAATAAAACACAGACCCTGCCTTCATGGAGCTCAGACCTTCCTAGAGTTAACTGTGAAACAATTCAAAGACGAACTGATAGACATATGCTTAGGATTAACGCATTTCAAAGAAACATATCATTCTCTTAAAACAGGATGAGGCTCACATGCTTGTGATTACTGTTATTTAATGGCTGGTAACACTGCAGAAATTTGGAAATGTTTTCATCACCCGCCATTTCATTCTCTGGGTGACTTTGGTTGACATCAAGATCCTTAGGCAAGCTTTGAAATAATACTTATTGAAAGCTGAAAACGTGAATGAGTTTCCACCTGCAAGAAATGATGAATCTTTTTCCAAAAACAGAGATAATTGTTAGCAATTTCAGGAGGTGAACTAGTAAAAGATTCATTCTCATATCGTTCTCATCTGTCTGATAGAGATGGAAGGTTTATATGGGCTTGACTAGTCCCCATGGCAACAGCCTTTCTCCTGGGTTACCATAGGAATTGTGAAGGCCTTTATAAACCTCCATTAGCAGAGCCTAGGCCGGCAGCCGGCAGAAGCATGTGCTGAGGAAGACACTGCAAAGTGTCAGCAAGGGCGTTCGGGAATTAACTTTCCCCCGGAGTCGCTGTGCAGGTCTGCTAAGCCCCCACTCCACAGCCATGAACACTACATAACACTAGAAGCTGCCCGGTGCCTTGAGCGCGTCACACGAAGGGGTTTTCAAAATCTAGCCACAAACATATGACCAGGTTTGAAAAGATTTTGAGAGATGAGGCAGGGCTCTGTTCTGACAAAGCCCCACACAAGAGAGCAATAAATTCATGCACTTTTATTTTTCCCCGGGATGGGGCATTAGAACCATATTAATAATTACTATTATTATTAATAATGTAAAGGATGGTGGGGATGGTCAGTCACCAATGTGAATGTTCTTTTCTTAAATTTAATTTTATTTTATTCAGTGAGTGAATGTTCTTAATACCACTGAACTATACACTTAAAAATCATTAAGCTGTTAAAATTTTATGTGTATCTTGGCACGTTAAAAATTTTTTTAAAACCCTAATAGTCATAATTATTTTATTGCCATTAACTGAGCATCTACCATAACCCAGGCCCCAGACCTGGGCTTCAGACGTTCTGGGCATGTCATCACACAAGCCTGGGGGCAGCTGTCCCTACTTCAAAGATGACTATTACTCCTCCATTGAAGACGAGAACACGGAGGCTTAGCGAAATGAAGTAAGCTGTTCCGGGGTACACAACTAGGAAGTGGTGGGGCACGCGGTCAAGCCCAGGTCTTTCTGATGTTGGAATCCCCGCCCTTAACCTACAACTTCCACATCCATGTCACACACCGCAGTGGCTCGCCGATGTGATTAAGACAGCTTCTTCTGAATGGATACGTTAAAGCTCTTGTGGAATTTTGTTTAAATGTTGTTGTTTTCTTTAAGACTTAAAAGGTGACTTCTTAGGGTATGACTGACTATAAGAGGGCTTTCATTTTTATTCTAACCTTTGAATAATGGTACAACAATCACGTACTTTCTGAAAATATAAAGATATTTCCATTTTGTTTAAATTTGCATCTTATGAAGATGAATAACTCCTGGGATTTTCAAATAGCAATCTGTATTTTTTAAAAAAACATGAAATTGTACAGGACAGTTGCATAGAGGGAGACATGGTTTAATAAATAAGCTGGAGGGACCCCCGGGTAGCTCAGTCAGCTAAGTGTCTGTCTTGTCTTCGGTTCAGGTCGCAATCCCAGGGTCCTGGGATCGAGCCCCCAGGTTGGGCTCCCTGCTCCATGGAGAGCCTGCTTCTCCCTCTGCCTGCCGTTACCCCTGCTTGTGCTCCTGCTCTGTCTCTCTCTCTCTCTGTGTCAAATGGATAAATAAAATCTTTAAAAAAAAATAATGATAGGGGCACCTGGGGTGGCTCAGTTGGTTAAGCATCTGCCTTTGGTTCAGGTCATGATCCCAGGGTCCTGGGATGGAGCCCCATGTCAGGCTCCCTGCTCAGTGGAGAGCTTGCTTCCCCCTCTCCCTCCGCCCCACCACTCCCATCCCTCACTCATGTGCTCTCGTTCTCTTGCTCTCTCTCTACATCAAATAAATAAATAAATAAAATGTTTTTTAAAAAATAAATAAATAAGTAAGTTGGAGAATGACAGGTCATGTTTAAGCACTGGAAAGCCCTTTCTCATCAAGGCAAAGAAAATTACTGTGTTTCATACCAAAAAAGAAAAAAGCAGAATGCATTTGGTAATAATCTCTTTGAGCTTTGATCAAGCTGTATGGAAGATCTATGGGAAAAAAAAAAAAACAACTCTGGGGAGAAAGAATCCTAAAACCATTGGGAATTTCAGTAGCAAGAAGGAAAGCAGCAACAGGAATTAGTTCTTTAAAAGTAAGCCTTTGGGGCATGCCACCAGAGAGGAGGCGTGCCCTCCTTCGAGGTTTTTTCCACACGCCAGTCAAAGCTGTGAAGAACACTACCGAGAAGATTCTTCTACCAAGAGCCAAAAACCTAGGTCCCAGCCTCTGAAGCTCTCAATGCTCAAGTAGGTAAACAGGAGAAGGAATTATGTTCTTTTCCTCTTCGAAGACATAAATGGAAAAAAAGGATACTAATTAGCAGGCAATGAAAATATACCAGATTGCATCTACTTTTCTTTATTATTTTGCTTTTGGAATACAGTTTCTTAAATATCTGGTGGTGTTTCTGTTTTCATAACTTGTTTTAAACAGTAAAATTGAGGGGAAATGGGGAATTCTTATTTAGTGGGTATAGAATTTCAGTTTTGAAAAATGAAAAGATCTGAATATCTGTTGCAGAACAATGTAGACGAACTTAATGCTGCTGAACTATACACTTAAAAATGGTTAACTGACACATTTTAAGTGGTGTGTTTTTAGCCACGATTTTTTTAAAAAGGGTAAAATTGATGATATCTGTCTTAGCTTTGACTGCTATCACAAAATACCACAGACTGGGTGGCTTAAGCAACAGATATGTATTTCTCACACTTCTGGAGACTGGGAAGTCCAAATCAAGGGCCAACAAGATTATCTGCCTGCCGAGATCCCTCTTCCTGGCTTGCAGCTGACCACTTACTTGCTTGTCCTCACAAGGCAAAGAGAGTGAGTTCTGGTCTCACCCTCTTCTCATAAAGACACTAATCTCCTCATGGGGCCCACCCTCTTGAATTCATGTAAATCTAATAACTCCTGTAATAGGCATCAGGAAGAGACACTCTTTCCTCATTAACAGATAAAATCCAGAACTCTTTTCCTTTGCTCTCATGTTGAGCTCACTTCTAGTCCTGCTTCTGCATTTACTCAACCCCTGACCACTTGCTCTGCCTTTGCCCATCACAATGATGATGGACATGGCTTCTTTGACCTTGACCCTTAACTCTTCTCCTGGGTCCTTAGGCTGAACTTGCCCCCAAGTTATATCTACTTCTGGTCACTGTGAGCTGCCATCTGGACCCAAGCCTCTGAATCTTACCTCACCAGGAGGGCCCATTCCAGGCTATCTCAAAAGTGGGATTCATTGGACATAAAGCCAAAGGCATTGCCAAGACACCATACCAAAAATTACAAAACAATAAATGAATTTTATCAGGAAAAAATTTAAAGCTGTGTTCTGTGAGTCATTAAATCAATTCTTTCAATCTAGGAATCAAGATGTAGCTTGATAGCAGTTCATATGATGCAGACTTTGGGCTTTTACTGACCATTACTGACAAATCCAATATTAGTCAATAGTCCAATAAGGACACTAAGATTCCTAATATGATGTTTATCTACATAAGAAAGTTAGCAAACTCATTTAGTGAAGAGACAGGTAGTAAGTATTTTAGAATTTGCAGACCATATAGTCCCTTGTGTCAATTACTCAACTCTGTCCCTAACTATCAAACGCAGCCAGAGACAATGTGTAGAAGAATGAGTGTGGCTATGTTCCAATAAAACTTTAGTTAAACTGGATCAGTTTGCTGACCCCTCAGCCCCAAAATGGAGAGCCATGACAAAGGAGTTGATATTCTCTCTGCTGCCTGCAGGAGTCGAGTCACAAGCTAATTCTTGTTTATTTCTGGGTTCTACAAGCACAGTTGGTCAGAGATGAGAGAATAGAGATTTTCCTATTGATCAGTACTGGTTTATTAATCCATCAACCTTGAGCATCCTTTTTCAATTCAGCTAAGAATCCACCTAGAAGTACTCATATTCCACTTGAACTTCTCTATCTAGTCCCCAGGGAGAACATGGCTATCGTTGGCAGAGCCTTGCTAAAAGCACACCACCCAATTCTACTATATATTCCACCAGATTCTACTATGGAATTGAAGAATTGAGAGAGGTTAGAGTGTGGCATATTGGTCCTTACTGAACCCAGGTAGCTCCTGAGGATCATCAATCCTTTAAAATACTTACCAGGTGATCATTTAATAGACCATCCTAGCTTCTGAGCTACAAGATGGTAAATCTATGGGCAGACGTCAAACACTGGTGGCCTGTTGGCCCTATCCATCTACAAACCTGTTTAATTTAGCCTGTACAATACTTTTAAAAACATTCCAATTTTTATCCCATTTGAAAATTTTAAAAAATTTAACTTAAAAATGTTGAAGTTCTGGCAATTGTAGGCATGGCTACAAACGGGCTGGAGCTCAGTAATAGCTGCCCCTTTAAGAAAGAGCCTGCCTTTTCCAGCTCACTAGGGTCTCCACCCGCCCTACTTGACTCTTCCGTTATTTTCTGGTCTCCGTAAACGTTTAAGTTTACAATTTCTTCTACATAACCCACTTTTTCCCCTTTTAGAAAATCATGACTATTCTTAGCTGATTCCAGTCTTCTGACACATCTCCCATTTTTCACAGCTCCTCTGAGATAACAAGAAGTGGCCTAGTAATCTCATTTGCAAGGTCTCACAGTTCCCTAGAATACAATGTTCCTAGGCAGGAGGCTGGAAGCTTTGTGCTCAGTCTCTTCACCAGCCTGGACTTCAGTGATCTTTTTCCTGCCCCTGATTTTTCTACCCTTTCCATTCATAAGGTCATTCTTCTTGGCAGAGCAAATGAAGGCCAAGAGTTTTGGAATGGCTTTGAAAGCATTTACCCAAGATGTTTTCTTTTGCCTTATTCACTCTTCAACTTGCTCCAAATAGCATTCTGTGTCTTTTATGATGTCCTAAGCATTGTTCACAAGTCAGAATTTATCCTGAGCTTTTGCTTTTCTGACATCATTTGCACAAATCTTCACCATCTTTTATATTCATTCTTTGGTTTCCAGTAATGTCCTTGGAAGAGCTGAGCTCACACAGAGCTCCCTGAGAAGCCAAAGGATTCCTTCTATTTAGAGTCCACCTCCGCTTCCTTGTCATCAGGATTGTATGCAATTTCATAGACAGAATGTCCACATGGGGACCTTCCCAACCCTGCTGAGACATCTACCTCTTTAGAATTTCAAACTAGCTGAATCTCTTCTCTGGGTTTCTTTTCTCCCCCCTGGCTAATGGAACCTCTCTCTCTCTCTCTCTCTTTCTCTCTTAGGCTTCCTCTCCTTTCTATCATAATTAAGTACAGAAGATGATCTCATCACCTTATCTACCTACTGGGAGAAAAAATTGTGTGACAAGTAAAAGCTTTATTAGAAGCTGGTTGGGATCTGAAATTTGCTTAGGTCTGACATCTTCTGGCTTCCAGCTGTATTCTTTGAATTTTGGGGATGTTGAGAAGCCTCCTGGGAAAAGAACTCAAACAGATGTATGTGGCATGGGGGAGTAAATGATAAGGGAGGGACGTTCAATAGAAAGTAAATTGCAAGAGGATGTGCAGAATCCCTTGGACATAAATAACATCCAAAGATGAGGGGGTTTGCATGACTAGTAAGATTCAGTGGCAAAGCCTGAGAGTCTGTGGGAGAGCAGTTGCAAGTACCATGGTGGGGAGCTTTTGCTTGAACCTACTCTAACTCCTCCATCTAGATAGACACGTGTGCCCTGGAAAGAAGGAAGCAATGAGTGAACTAAAGAGCTTTTCACCAAAACTGGTTGTGAGCTCCTCTAAGAGATTGAGGCAGGGAAGAAGGAAAGGACCATCTGGCCTGAGTAGCAGTAGGGATTAAGTGATGGTGTAGGAGCAAGCTGGGGACAATCAAGATGCACATGAAGACACCTTGCTGTATCTCCCTTCTTGTACTAAAGTATTGAAATTATTCTATTACACAGTACTAATACAGCTTTTCAACACTTTGTCTAGTTTTCACCCTTCATTACCTGAGAGTCTCCCTGCCCCCACACCAGTCTTATGCTTCTGGGTAACTAGTAACCAGCTCTCCAATTTCTTTCTGAATAGTCACCAAGGACTCCGTGATCTTTCCAGTACTCATTTGATAGCAGTTACTACTAATGATGATGACAAGTACCACTTACTGGGTAGCTACTCTGAGCTATTCCCATCTATTATCTCTTATCTGTGCAAAGGATATTTTTATTTCCACTTTATAGATGAAAAAACAGAGACTCAGGTAGTGAAATTACTTGTTCAAAGTTCCAAAGCTATTAAGCAGATGGGTTGGTCTAACAGGGGTCCTGACATCCTCAAAAGAGATGGCTGAAGAAAGTTTAATGAAGGGAACACGGTAAGATATGCAGAGTTACAGAAAACCTGCAAGGGGCGATAAAGTAACCCAATAACAGAAAGAGTAGAAAGCCTTTATTATTCTTGGGCATGAAGGGGCAAGAAAAGCTAGTGGTTACTCGAACCTGGAGAGAAAGCTGTAGGGAAGGGCCAATTGTCTGGAGCAGCCATAGCCAAATTGCAACCCAACAGAGAGGGAACTGGGAAAATAAATATCCTGACCTCACTTCTCACCTCTGAGTACCTGCCAGTACCTCCCATTGGCTAAACCCAACTGGAGGTAGGAGAGCAAATCTCAAGTCAACCCCTAGCACAGAGAGCAAGGTCAAGAAGGGTGGAAAGTGGGTCTGGAGGAAAATGGAGAACAGCCCTCAGAACCGAGATTTGAACCCTGGTTTGTCTAACTCCAAAGCCCTTCTTTTTCTCAAAATTCCAGTGTCTTAAATTCCAGATATTTAACTTAGTGTCTTAACTAAGAGCTCATAATTTTAGTTTCTAATACCACAATCTCCAAATTCAAATTCCATTCTCAGACATGCATCTTAGGCAGTCATTAACTTTCCGTATAACCTCATTTCTTCCAAGTTATCTTCTAAATAATGACCTGAGGAAGCGGAGAAGAAAGCCGTGCCTGTACCCATAAGTTCTGCAGTGTCCTGTTTAGCATATTAGAATCCCTGGAGATACTGATAACATTTGCCCACACAAATGATTCATTAAGAGTGGGATATCTTAGCACACTCTGCCACAGCCCAGACACCTGCTCCAAGAAGTCTGTCCTTTCCTGATTGGAGGACCAGCCCAACCCACAGTCCCTTGAAATCCTTCACTCCTCAATTTTCTCTGACCTTTATTCTCCCATCCTATCTACCTCTTTAAGAAGGAATACCAAGAAGCATTCATCAACCTCTTCCCTATTCCCCTCAATCAGGGAAATCTATTAAGACTTCCAGTGACTGCTGGTTACTGATTTACTATATAATCAATATGCCTTCATCCATGGACAGTATCTTCCATGACTTCCCCAAAGATGGGGAAATAGTAATTGTATCGGTCAGTTCCCAAGACAAGAATTGGCCCCAGTTTTTCAAGCTGGCAGTATCACTGCTTTTAAAAGTCATGTAAAATGGGGGGGGGGGGGGGGAAATCTTAAGAAATCTATAAGAAACTAGAACTAGGGCACCTGGGTGGCTCAGTGGGTTAAAGCCTCTGCCTTTGGCTCAGGTCATGATCTCAGGGTCCTGGGATCGAGGCCCACATCGGGCTCCCCGCTCAGCAGGGAGCCTGCTTCCCCCTCTCTCTCTGCTTGCCTCTCTTTCTACTTGTGATCTGACCTCTCTCTCTCTATCAAATAAATAAATAAAATCTTTAAAAAAAAAAAGAAAGAAAGAAAGAAACTAGAACTATTAGGTGAATTTAGCAAGGTCACAGGTTATAAGGTACTTACATAAAGTCAATTGTATTTTATAGACTATCAGTGAAAAATTAGAAAATGAAATCAAACAACACCAATACAGTAACATAAAAAATAAAACATTTAGGAACACAGTGAACACATCTATGCAAGACCTGTACACTGAACACTACAAAATGTTGCTATGATAAATTGAGAATAACTAAACAAATTAAAAGTTACACATACATATGTTCATGAATTGTAAGTCTCAATCTTATTACCATATCTTTTTTCTCTAAATTTATTTATAGATTCAAAGTTATCCCTACCAAAACAGCAGTCTTTTTTGGTAGAAATTGACACACTAATTCTAGAATGTATATGGAATTGCAATTGATTGAGAACATCCAAAACAGTTTTGAAAAAGAGACAAAAAGTTGGAGGAATTACCCTAACTGACTTCAAGACTTACTATAAAAGTATAGTAATCAAGACAGTGTGGTATTGGTGTAAGGATAGACAAATGGATCAACAGAACAGATGTGACAAAGGTGACAAAGTAATTCAATGGGGAAAAGGCAATCATTTTTCAATCAGGAATCACTGGATACCAATATGGGAAAAGATATCCTTACCTCACATCATACACACACAAAAAAGATAACCTGAAATAGATCATAGAACAAACAGAAAACTGAAACTAAACTCCTAGAGGAAAATATAAGAGAAAATCTTCGAGAACTTGAAGTCAGCATATTTTTTACTCAGGGCAGGAGAGGCATTAAACATAAAATAAAAGGCTGGGAAATGGAACAGCAATAGTCTTGAGGCTTCTGCCTGGGAAATTTGAGCCAGCTTGGCACCTAGAAGAGTCTCTTTCTCTTTGTGTATTTTTGCCCTGGTTAACAAGCATGTTAAACTGACCCTTGGCTAAAGCTCTTGAGTTCTACATAACTCCAGTCCAGCCTGCCAAAGTTCTCTGTGCTGGACTGGGTCTCAGTCTCAGTGACCAAGAAAATGTGAATTTGCCTTTCTTTGCCTTCGTTCTTTGTTAATGTATATCTTTGTAAATATGTCAAGAAAAGAAGAGGCTGAGCTGAGACTAAATTTTTGTTCTCCTGGATCCTACGCCAAAATAATATTGAACACTGTCAATGCTCCAAGATCATCACAGTAATCAGGTACCGCTGCCATGCATTGTCTCCTTCTGTGGTTTAAAAACCAGTGTACCCTAAGTGTTACATTAGAAGCCTTAAATTTAAATAATAGGAGGCCACATTTCCTGACCCTGCCTTGGAAAAGAAAAACTCTTCCTGAAAGGATGTTTCTATCATCATCTACACTGCCACCTTGAGAACACAGCATATCAGGACTGCTGTTGATATTGTTCCCATGACCGAACCTCAGGTCCCACTAAGGGATCCAGCCCTGGCTTAAGTAAGGATACGGACAATGATAAAGGTGTGACTCTGCTTTGGAGGTCTCCGAGATGTTTTAACTGCTTGAGACTCCCATAAGTTCCCTAAATCCCTGCCCATCAGGACAATGAGAGGGCCACAGAAACCTAAAGACAAAAGCAGGTGAGGCTAAAGACATCCTTTGAAAGTAGAACATACATCTGTGTTCTCATGGCCATGAATCCATGGACCCCACCTCTGGATTTGTTCCTCTCTAGCCCTGAACCTGTGGACTTCACTCTTTATCCTTTTGTGTGAACCCAACAATTTCCGAATTTCTGATCTTGTTGAAATCTACCCTCAGCACCCTAGACCTCTAGCAATGTCTCCAACATCAGAAATATTCCTTTGGATGTGGTCACAGCTAATCCAGTTTACCCCACATTGGTTGCTATAATGTTCTTTAATAAAATCACAGAACTGAGGAAAGCTTGTAAGGTCTTGCCACAGCTCTATCGCTAACTCTTCAGTTCAGTTCTTTTCTGGCCCTTGGAGACACAAAATTGCCCTTGACTTCCAGAAAACTATTCTCTGGTTAGGGAGAAACTGAAGCAAGTCCCACAACTTTTTAACTAAGACTTTTGTTGTTTACAGGGCTGGTATGATGGTCAAATGGGAAAGTGTAAAGTACGTGTGCAATAAATTCACATGATTTCTGCACACAGGGAATGTTACATAAAATGCATCTTCCATTAGAGCCTGTGTTAATGAGATCCATAGTCTGAAAACAATCAAAGTACAAATAATTGATTAACTAATTAGCAGAAGCCCTACTTGAGGCCTAGATTTAAACCAAAACCATAATTTCTTATGCAGTACACTGTCTTGATCTCCTTTCCATATCATTTAAGATGATATTTTTGCTGTTTTTTTTAATGTATTTTCTATTTTCACATAAACAAAATGGTCCCTTCAACCAGACCTCTGGGCCACTCTTCTGGCCAAAATGGACACTCTATACACTCCATAGGCCTCAGAGATGGCACAGAAATGAGGCTTCTTGGATTCTACCATCAGCCATTCTGCAGAGAAAGGGTTTATGAGTTCCCTAACCTCAATATAAAATTTAAGACTTGTAGCTGAGAAGTCACAGATTTAACTCCTGCTTCACTTTGTACCCTCCTCCTCCTCCTCCTCCTCCTCCTCCTTGAGCCAACCCCTACATAGCCTCACCTGTTCATTTGTGTACATGTCAATCTCTCCACTGGATCCCAACCTCATTTGGAAATAAAAACTCTAGTTCTCTTTTGGTGGAGGTTGAGCAAGATGGTGGAGGAGTAGGAGACCTAAATTTCTTCTAGTCCCAGGAACTCAGCTAGATAGTTATCAAACCATTCTGAACACCTACAAACTCAAACAGGAGATCAAAGAAAAGGAAAGCAGCAATTCTGTGAACAGAAAACTGACCACTTTCTGGAAGGTAAGATGTGCAGAGAAGTCAATCCGTTGCAATATTTGAGAAGATAGACCGTGTGTGTGTTGAGCGGGGGGAAGCCTCCATTAGCTGGCTCCCAGCAAGTGATAGAGCAGCGGAGCACAAAATTGGAGATTTTATAAGTCTCCTCCGCTGAGGGACGTTGCTCAGGTGGCTAAGCAGGGGGTGGAACCCTCAGGTCCCTTAGGGTCACAGAAAGACTAGGGGTTCCTGAGTGTGGCAGAGCTCCAAAGTATCAGAGTGGGGAAGTTGGAGGCAAAGAAGGAGCTGAGGAATGGGCTCTCAGTTCAGGGTTGCCATAAACCATGATCTGTGCCATAGTCGGGCCACTACTCTTTGAACGGGGACCCCACAAGTGGCAGATCTGGGGAACCCCCCCACTTTCCTTCCCTGGGAGGAGCCACACAGGAGCACACCACAGGAACCTATTGTGTTTGGAAACTCCAAATGAGGTTGTGTGCCAGAGATAGAAAGCTCACTCACAGGCTGAGTGAACACAGAGTGCAGCCCAGAGACCAGGGAGACAGGAGTGATTGACTGCTTTTCTCTGAGGGTGCACTGAGGAGTAGGGCCCCAAGTTCTTGGCTCCTTCATGTCGGAGATTGGGAGGCTGCCATCTTCATTCTCATCCTCCAAAGCTATACAGAAAGCCTTCAGGGAACAAAAGGTACAGAAAGCTAACCAGAGAAGATTACTTAGCCTGGCCCCTGGCAAGGGTGGTGCAGCTCCACCTTGGGCAAAGACATTTGAGAATCACTGCAATGGGCCCCTCCCCCAGAAGATTAGCAAGAACATCCAGCCAAGACCAAGTTTACTGATCAATGAGAACTGCAAAACTCCAGAGCTAGGGGAATATAGCACATAGAAATCATGGCTTTTTCCTCATGATTCTTTAGTCTTTCGAAGTTAATTTTTCAAATTTTCTTTATTTTTTTCTTTTTCTATTTCTTTTTCTTCTTTCCTTTTTCAATGAACATCTTATCAGTTCCTTTTTTAAAATCTTTTTTAATTTTCATTTTTTACAGACATATTCTATCCCTTCATTGTATTTAACCTTAGTTTTTGTATATATGTAAGTTTCTTTCTTTAAAATTTTGGGATGCAGTTTCTTCTAACAGACCAAAATATACCCTAAATCTAGTGTATGGCTTTGTTCTATTCACCCATCTGATCATATTCTCCCTTTTTTCCTTAATTTTTCCTTTTTCAACCAACTTCTTATCTTATCAATTGCTTTTTTAAAATCTTTTTTAAGTTTCATTTTTACATCCATATTCCATCCCTTCATTGTATTTACCCTTATTTTTGTATAGATAGATAGATAGATATAGTTTTTTCTTTAAAATTTTGGGAGGCAGTTTCATCTAACAGACCAAAATACACCCAAAATCTAGTGTGTGGCTCTGTTCTATTCACCTGTCTGATCATATTCTTCATATTCTTCTTCTCTTTTTTTTTTCTTTTTCCCCTGGTTTCAAGTCTCTTCTGATTCGTTTATTGTATATTTTTCTGGGGTTGTTGTTACCCTTTTAACATTTGTTCTCTCATTCATCTATTCTTTTCTGGACAAAATGACAAAACAGACAAACTCACCTCAAAAAAAAAAAAAAGAACAAGAGGCAGTACCAACTGCCAGGGACCTAATCAACATAGACATTAGTAAGATGTCAGAACTAGAGTTCAGAATGATGATTAAAAAGATACTAGCTGGTATTGAAAAAAAAAGCATAGAAGATACTAGAGAATCCCTTTCTGGAGAAATAAAATCTAACCAAGTCGAAATCAAAAAGGCTATTAATGAGGTGCAATAAAAATGGAGGATCTTACTGCTAAGATAAATGAGGCAGAAGAGAGAATTAGTGATATAGAAGACCAAATGATGGAGAATAAAGAAGCCTAGAAAAAGAGAGATAAACAACTACTGGATCATGAGGGGAGAACTCAAGAGATAAGTGATACCATAAACCAAAACAGTGTTAGAATAATTGGGATCCCAGAAGAAGAAGAGAGATAGAGGAGGCAGAAGGTATACTGGAGCAACAGAAAACTTCCTTAATTTGGGGAAGGAAACAGGCATGAAAATCCAGGAGGCACAGAGACCCCCCCCCCAAATCAATAAAAAATAGGTCAATACCTCAACACCTAATAGTAAAATTTACAAATCTCAAAGACAAAGAGAAAATCCTGAAAGCAACTTGGGACAAGAGGTCTGTAACCTACAATGGTAGAAACATTAGATTGGCAGAGAGACCTGGCAGGGCAGAAAGGACTGGCATGATATATTCAGAGCACTAAACAAGAAAAATATGCAGCGAGGAATACTACATCCAGCTAGGCTGCCATTGAAAATAGAAGGAGAGATAAAAAGCTTCCAGAACAAAAACTAAAAGAATTTGGGATCGCCAAACCAGGCTTATGAGAAATATTGAAAGGGGTCCTCTAAGCAAGGAGACAGCCTAAAAGTAACATAGACCCGAAAGGAACAAAGACAAAATACAGTAACAGTCACCTTACAGGCAATACAATGGCACTGAATTCATGTCTTTCAATAGTTACTCTGAATGTAAATGGGTTAAATGCCCCAATCAAAAGACAAAGAGTATCAGATTGGATAAAAAATAAGACCATCAATACGCTGTCTGCAAGAGACTCATTTTAGACCCAAAGACACCTCCAGATTTAAAGTGAGGGGGTGGAAAACCATTTGCGATGTTAATCGATATCAAAAGAAAGCTGGGGTGTCAATCCTTGTATCAGACAAATTAGATTTTAAACCAAAGACTATAATAAGAGATGAGGAAGAACACTATGTCATACTTAAAGGGTCTGTCCAACAAGAAGATCTAACAATTGTAAATATTTATGGCCCTAACATGGGAGGGCCAATTATATAAGCCAATTAATAACAAAATCAAAGGAACACATCAACAGTAATACAATAATAGTAGGGAACTTTAACACCCCCCATTGAAATGGACAGATTATCTAAGTAAAAGATCAACAAGGAAATATGGACTTTAAATGGAACACTAGACCAGATGGACTTCACAGATATATTCAGAACATTCCATCCCAAGGCAACAGAATACACATTCTTCTCTAGTGCACATCAAACATTCTCCAGAATAGATCACATCCTGGGTCACAAATCAGGTCTCAACCAGTACCAACAGATGGGGATCATTCTCTGCATATTTTCAGACCACAATGCTTTGAAACAAACTCAATCACAAGAGGAAAGTTGGAAATAACTCAAATCCATGGAGGCGAAAGAGCATCCTATTAAAGAATGAATGGGTCAACCAGGGGAAATTAAAGAAGAATTTTAAAAATTCATGGAAACAAATCAAAATGAAAACACAACTGTTCAAAATCTTTGGGATGCAGCAAAGGCAGTCCTAAGAGGAAAGTATATAGCAGTACAAGCCTTTCTCAAGAAACAAGAAAGGTCTCAAATGCACCACCTAATCCTACACCTATATGAGCTAGAGAAAGAACAACAAATAAAGCCTAAACCCAGGAGGAGAAGAGAAATAATAAAGATCAGAAATTAATGAAATAGAAACCAAAAGAACAGTAGAACAGATCAAAGAAATTAGGACCTGGTTCTCTGAAAGAATTAAGATTGATAAACTCCTGGCCAGACTTATCAAAAAGAAAAGAGAAAGGACCCAAATTAATAAAATCATGAATGAAAGAGGAGAGATCACAACCAACACCAAAGAAATTTTAAAAAATTATAAGAACATATTATGAGCAACTATATGCCAACAAATTAGACAATCTGGAAGAAAAAGATGCATTAATAGACACATATAAACTACCAAAGCTGAACCAGGAAGAAATAGAAAACCTGAACAGACCCATAACCAGCAAGGAAATTAAAGCAATAATCAAAAATCTCCCAATAAACAAGAGCCCAGAGCCAGATGGCTTCCCAGGGGAATTCTACAAAACAATTAAGGAAGAATTAATACCTATTCTTCTGAAACTGTTCCCAAAAAATGGAAATGGAAGGAAAACTTCCAAACTCATTTTATGAGGCCAGCCAGCATTATCTTGATTCCAAAACAAGACAAAGACCCCAACAAAAAGGGGAATTAACAGACCAATATCCCTGATGAACATGGATGCAAATATTCTCACCACAATACTAGCCAATAGGATCCAACAGTACATTAAAAGGATTATCCACCATGACCAAGTAGGATTTATTCCTGGGCTAAACGGTTGGTTCAACATCTGCAAATCAATCAACGTGATACAATACATTAATTTAAAAAAAAAAGAACAAGAACCATATAACACTCAATAGATGCTGAAAAAGCATTTGACAAAGTACAGCATACTTTCTTGATTAAAACTCTTCACAGTGTTGGGATAGAGGTTACATACTTCAATGTCATAAAAGCCATCTATGAAAAACCCACAGCGAATGTCATTCTAAATGTGGAAAAACAGAGAGCTTTTCCCCTATGGTCAGGAACATGCATGGATGTCCACTTTCACCACTGCTATTCAACACAGTACTAGAAATCCTAGCCTCAGCAATTAGACAGCAAAAAGAAATAAAAGGCATCCAAACTGGCAAGGAAGAAGTCAAACTCTCACTCTTTGCAGGTGCCGTGATGGTCTATGTGGAAAACCCAAAAAACTCCAACCAAAAATTGCTAAAACTCATACAGGAATTCAGTAAAAGGGCAGGATATAAAATCAATGCACAGAAATCAGTTGCATTTCTGTACACCAACAACAACACAGAAGGAAGAGAAAATAAGGAGTTGATCCCGTTTACAATTGGACATAAAACCATAAGATACCTAGGAATAAATCTAACTAAAGAGGCAAAGAATCTGTACTCAGAAAACTATAGAAAGCTCATGAAAGAAACTGAACAAGACATAAAGAAAAGGAAAAAAGTTCCATGCTCATGGATTGTAAGAACAAATATTGTGAAAATGTCTATGCTACCTAGAGCAATCTGCAGATTCAATGCACTCCCTATCAAAATACTATCAACTTTTTTCAGAGAAATGGAACAAATAATCCTAAAATTTGTATGGAACCAGAAACGACCCCCAAATAGCCAGAGGAATGTTGAAAAAGGAAACAAAGCCAGCGGCCTCACAATTCCAGACTTCTAGCTCTATTACAAAGTTGTCATCATCAAGACAGTATGGTACCAGCACAAAAACAGACACATAGATCAGTGAAACAGAACAGAGATCCCAGAAATGAGAGACCCTCAACTCTATGGTCAACTAATCTTCGACAAAGCAGGAAAGAATGTCCAATGGAAAAAAGACAGTCGCTTCAACAAATGGTGTTGGGAAAATTGGACAGCCATGTGCAGGAGAATGAAACTGGACCATTTCCTTACACCATACACAAAAATAGACTCAAAACGGATGAAAGACCTCAATGTGAGAAAAGAATCCATCAAAATCCTTGAGGAGAACACAGGCAGCAACCTCTTCGACCTCTCCCTAGAAACACTGCCAAAGACAAGGGAAGCAAGAGCAAAAATGAACTATTGGGACTTCATTGAGATCAAATCTTTTGCACACAAAGGAAGCAGTCAACAAAACCAAAAGACAACTGACAGAATGGGAGAAGATATTTGCAAGTGACATATCGAATAAAGGGCTAGTATCCAAAATCTATGAAGAATTTATCAAGCTCAACACCCAAAGAACAAATAATCCAATCAAGAAATGGGCAGAAGACATGAACAGACATTTCTACAAAGAAGACATCCAAATGGCCAACAGACACAGGAAAAAGTGCTCAACATCACTCAGCATCAGGGAAATATAAATCAAAACCACAGTGAGATACCACCTCACACCAGTCAGAATGGCTAAAATTAACAAGTCAGGAAATGACAGGTGTTGGCATGGATGCAGAGAAAGGGGAACCCTCCTACACTGTTGGTGGGAATGCAAACTGGTGCAGACACTCTGAAAAACAGTATGGAGGTTCCTCAAAAAGTTGAAAGTAGAGCTACCCTACAATCCAGCAATTGCACTCCTGGGTATTTACCCCAAAGATACAAATGTAGTGATCCGAAGGGGTACATGCACCCGAATGTTTATAATAGCAATGTCCACAATAGCTAAACTATGGATAAAGCCTAGATGTCCATTGACAGATGAATGGATTAAAAAAATGTGATGTATGTATATATACATACATATACATACATATGTATCTATATCTATGTACCACAATGGAATGTTATGCACCCATCAAAAAATGAAATCTTGCCATTTGCAAAGACATGGACAGAACTAGAGGGTATTATGCTAAGTGAAATAAATCAATCAGAGCAAGACAGTTATCATGTGATCTCACTCATATGTGGAATTTGAGAAATAAGGCAGAGGGTCATAAGGAAGAGAGGAAAATATGAAACAAGATGAAACCAGAGAGTGACACAAACCATTAGAGACTCTGAATCTCAGGAAACAAACTGAGGGTTGCTGGAGTGGAGGGGTATGGGAGGGATGGGGTGGCTGGGTGATGGACACTGGGGAGGGTATGTGCTATGGTGAACATTGTGAATTATGTAAGACTGATGAATCACTGACCTGTTCCCCTGAAACAAATAATAAATTATATGTTAATTTAAAAAAAACTACATGTCTCTTTCACCTTGAAGAGGCCTTCAGCACTGCCTAGTTCAATAATTTACACACAATAAATCTAAATACATATTTTAAAATAAACTGATTAACACATTAAAGCCTCTTTCAAAAAAATATATCCTTGGGAACTGAGTAAGGATCAGCTGGTCCTTGACCAGCAAGGACAGTAGGATCTGCACCACCTTATCTGGAATTTGGATAGATGTGAAGTATGAAATGGCCCACAGAGAAATGGGGTAACAAAAGACAGTGTTGCCAAAAATGGAGAGGTTATTAATGTGGGGCCCAATCTGTTTCAGAGGCATCACTGGGAACTTGGGGATTACAGGCCATTAAGCCTCACCTCAGTATCGGGACAACAGATGGAGAGTTTAAAGAAGGACAGAATAGTACAACACAGATAAGGTGGATGTGATACTGGGTCTCAGCATGGCTTTCCCTGGGGAGGCTGAGCCTCTGCAGCCAGGCTGAGTTCTTTGATAAGGAGAATGAAGGAACAGACTATTCAACATGGTTGTACTAGAATCAGATGTACTCATGTTTTCAGCCAGCTTGGGCGGGGAGGAGAATACAGACACTCTAGGAAGAAGAGCCAGAGGGGTTGGCATGGGATCTAGCCTGGATTCAAACATCTTTCTGGCAGCAGATGAATGTGGCTAACCTGGGTAGCACCGCAGTGGGCTGGGAAGTCCTAAGGAGTCACTTCATAGAAGAGATGCATTCCAGCAAGGTTTGCTATTGGTGAATCCTACATACCTACTGATTGAATTCTTCTAAGAAAATTAGACATAAACTCTTTTGAAATAAGAACCAATAGTCCAATGAAGTTTTCCAAAATTTGATCCCAGACCAGATGTTCAGAGAGTTACTATACCCAAATAACTGTTGGCGCTTCTTTGAAGAAATAATGAGCACTACCACCATCCCAGCCACAAAGGTGGGAACACACAGGAACCGTCTTTAACAACATCTTTCCACTTCTATCCCAATAACCTCCTTCTTCTTTAACCCCATTACCACTGCCCTAGGTCAGACTTTATCAGGTCTCACTGGACCAAATGATAGCTTCCCAACTGGTTCTGCCTCCTGATATTTCCCTTCAAGCTCCCTCCATACAGCACTTCCAGATCAGCTTCAAAAAGCCCATCTGCCATTGTATCACACTGCTGCTCAAAAACTTTCAGAGGCTCCCCCTTGTCTAAACAAAATCTAAACTTTGTAGCCTGGAATTCAAGAGCTGGTTAATATGGCCTCAACATGTCTTTCCAATCTTTTTTTTTTTTCCAATCATTTTTTTTTATTTCCCTGCATTTTCCCTTCAAATAAATTTAACTTTAATTAAAATAATATCCACTATTTACTGAATATAGTCCAGGTTCTCTCTCTCTCTCTCTCTCTCTCTCAGTTACTTAATGAGATATGTCTAATGATTGATCTCCGTGTGACATATGAGGAAACAGGTCCAAACAGATGAAATAACCTGCCAAAGTTCATCTAATCAGAGGTGGCAGAGCCAGGTCTTCATCTCCGAAACCCAGGTACGGGCCTCTGCCTCTCCCCCATACAACTTTCCCTACCCTGGCAGCCCTTGCACCGCCCCTTCTTCCGTATGAAGAAGAAATGTGCATGCTCGTCTTTCCCGATCCTTTTAGTTCCTTGGAGTGTTTTATTGTACAGCCTGGAACTAAGAGTTTTCCAGCTCCAATTTTCTATAAAGATTTGACTCGTTAAAGCAGGTCACTTCCATTCATTGCTCATTCATTTATTTCTAATTCCATTTATCTGACTGGGAGTTGTCCTTTCAGAGTGGAACTGTTTCTCCTCCTCTCTTGCCAAGCAATAGAGCAAGAATTGGACAAATTACATGTATTTACTTAAGGTAAATCAGGTTTGGCTTGTGAAATTTCATCTGAATCATCCCTTCTCTATAGCCTGATTGTCACAAGGAACTGGAAAGTTGTGTAAAGTGTCCCCATTGGATGAGCTGGGTAGAAGGGGCGGTCTGAAGTCATAGAGGAAAGAAGATGCACTGCCATAAATTCTTTAGGATTCTCCATAGATCTATGTGCTTCTAATGTTGAAATTGGATTAGTGCTCTTTTCAGAGCTATTAAGTAATATCAGCTGATTATTTTCACAAGCCAAGTTCTAGTGCCTCTGGGCACATTGACTAGGTTTTTAAAACAAAGAAATATGGCCCTTCTTTTCACTACATCTGTGTCTTTGGGGTAAATACCCAGTAGTGCAATTGTAGGGTCATAGGGTAGCCCTATTTTTAATTTTTTGAGGAATCTCCACACTGTTTTCCAAAGTGGCTGCACCAACTTGCATTCCCACCAACAGTGAAAGAGGGTTCCCCTTTTTCCACATCCTCTCCAACACTTGTTGTTTCCTGTCCTGTTGATTTTGGCCATTCTAACTGTGTAAGATGGTATCTCAGTGTGGTTTTGATTTGAGTTTCCCTGGTGGCTACTGATGATAAACATTTTTTCATGTGTCTGTTGGCCATTTGTATGTCTTCTTTGGAGAAGTGTCTGTTCATGTCTTCTGCCCATTTTTTGACATGATTATCTGTTTTTGGGGCATTGAGCTTCAGAAGTTCTTTATAGATCTTGGATATCAGCCCTTTGTCTGTAGTGTCATTTGTGAATATCTTCTCCCATTCCATGGGTTGCCTCTTTATTTTGTTGACTATTTCCAATCTTCATAGCAGCAACATCCACAATCGCCAAACTGTGGAAAGAGCCAAGATGCCCTTCAACAGATGAATGGATAAAGAAGATGTGGTCCATATATACAATGGAATATTACTCAGCCATCAGAAAGGATGAATACCCAACTTTTGTATCAACATGGACGGATCTGGAGGATATTATGCTGTGTGAAATAAGTCAAGCAGAGAAAGTCAATTATCATATGGTTTCACTTACTTGTGGAACATAAGGAATAAAATGGAGAAGGAGAAGGAAAGGAAAAGTGAATTGGGGTAAATCGGAAGGGGAAACGAACCATGAGAGACTGTGGACTCTGAGAAATAAGCAGAGGGTTATAGAGGGGAAGGAAGGGGTGAGGGGTGATGGGGGCGCCTGGTCGTGGGTATTAAGGAGGGCACATATTGAATGGAGCACTGGGTGTGGTGCATAAACAATGAATCTTGGGTCACTGAAAAAATAAAATAAAATAAAACAAAGAAATATTCCTCACTATACTTTGGAGACTACCATGATGATATAAAAAGGCTTATGCAGATTTTTGAATGAATAGGAAGTCTCGTTAAGATTTGTACAGGATCCATAATGTTACGATAGATCTTTTTTTCTCTATGTGTTTCTGCATATCCTATATAATAAAACATTTTTATAGTACTTTGCAGTTTACAAGGAATATTTATGTTATCTCATTTGATCCTCAGTTTTTCCTCGAAAGGTAAAAGGAATAATTGTAGATAAGGAAGCATGACTCAGACGAGGCAGAAGATTTATCTATGTCATAGGAAAAATGGATGGAAAAGAAAGGATTTGAACCCTAGTTCTTAATTCCACTTCCAAAGCTTTTTCCAAGCACCTTCTAGATACCTGGCATTGGACAGGGCAAGAGGAACAGAACGTAGAATGAGACCTCAAGAAGCTTACAGTGTAGTGAAAGGATATATATAGAGAAGATAGTATAAAGCAACTTGAAGGAAGTTTGTACGAGGTGTTGTAGAAACTCTGAGGAAGGCTCATACACTAGTCAAGGGGTGTAGGAAGGACTTGTGATTTGAGTCTTAAAGAATGAGTGTGGTTCAGCCAGCAAAGGAGAGGTAGAAAATGATGAGGAATTCCAGGCAAGGGAAGAACAAGGGGTGGTGTCAGGTATGGACTCTGGGCAGATAATTGTTATTAACGCAGAAAGGATCAGGCAGGGAGGGCTGATCAATGAGGCTGAAGATGTCTGTAGATGTTAAATCAAGGAAGCCCTTGTATGGGAAGAGCTGGGACATTCCCCTGGACATACTGCCTGTTGAAATGTTTTAAGCATGGGCTTGCCTGGTCACATTTATATTTCATTAGATTGTGCTGTCTGTGGCATGAGGATTGACCAGAAGTGAACAGAAATGGAAGGAGGGAGCCCTGCATGAAGGCCACTGCACCAATCCAGGACAAAGAGAAAAGGGAAGCTTTTATTTGGCAGGATATGCCCATTGATACGATGTGGCTGGCAAAGGAGAAAGAGATATTAAGGGTGACTTCCAAGTTTTAACCTTGTGCCTAGGCAAGGATGAGTGAATTGTAGAATTTAGGAAGAACTGGTTTGGGAGCATGCTATGTATGTATGAAGGGTCACCTAGAGTTATCAAAAAGACAGTTAAATTCCTGACTCGGGGGAGGTATGAATGAAGAAAAAGTACTTTGGGGTTAGTGACTTACAGATGTTAAAAACAGAAATCGTAAGGGTGAAAGAGCTTATTTAGGGAGAGTGTGAGACAGTGGACAACTCCAGCAGCTTCCAATATGTAAAAGGAAGAGGAGCCATGAAAAACCAGAGAAAGAATTTCCAGCTACTATGAAAATCAAAAGGATCCATATCCAGGATGCAAGGAAATTCAGAGTCTCAAGAAGGAAAAGAATGATTAACAATATTCAACACTGGAAAGTGGTTCAATAGGATAAGGACTAGAAAAACACCTATTGGATTTAGCAATTAGAGAGTTACTATTAATTTTAGTGAACAGGTGTTTCAGTGGAAGGACTAGGGCAAGAAGCAGACTGAAGCAGGGTGGGGAGTGGATGGGGGGTGGGAAACTAGAGGGAGTGAGTGTAGGCCACTCTTTTGAGATCGTTGGATAAGATCCTACTGAGTTAGAGGTAAACATGAGATAGAGGCAATTATGGTTGGTTGGTTGGTTGGTTGGCTGGATAGTTGGTTTAGATGGGGAAAAACATGACCATTTTTATATCCTGAGGGAAAGGATTTCATAGAAGGAAAAAGGTCTCATAGATAGTTGATGACTGGTAGAACGAGGTGCAGGAAGAGAAAGCGGCATCAAGGATACATATCCTCTGATGCAGAGGGGGAAAGAGGCAATGAATGGGAAGCTGCTGTAATTTGAGAGAGACGGATTGATACTAGAAGGATCGATTTTCTCAGTACAGTACGAGACATGACATTCTGCTGGGAATGTAGGGCGTGGGGTGCAGGGTTGTGTGTGGAACTCAAGGAGAGCAGTATGTATTGTTCAGAGAGTTTCTGAGAAGGAAAAGGTAATCAATCATGGACTCTAAAAACGGGAAAAAAGAAATAAAGGTTGGGAGAGGGCCAACTGATGGAAAGAAAATTAAGGGTCGAAGGAGCCTAGAGGAAGCAAAACGTAAGGCTACTAGAAGGGACTTGAAGACTTCACAAGGGAAACTCTTCTAGGAGATGGTCCTGGAGTATGTGACTGCAATTGAGGTAAGGTAAGGGTCTCCAGAAAGAAGGAGTTCCAGACTTATGAGACTAGGATGTGGGATGGTCCAATTCTTGTCACTGAAATGTCCTCGGATGATGATGGCATAAGTTGAGATAGACAAATCATGAGTCAGGTGCTAAAGTCATCAATAAATAAACTACAGTGCCTAGAAGGCTAGTACATGACAGTGATACAGAAGAGATAATGGATTATATAGCCAAATAGAATAAAACTCAAAACACATTGCAATTTTTAACTTGGGTGACAGTGTAATGTATGTAAACACAAGTGGAGATCCAAGAAAATGTCAACTCCTTTCCTGGCTCCATGGTAAATGGAAAGTGGAAGAATGAGTAGCTTCCACTGGGCAAGTCCCATAGGGTGGTCCGGATCTCAGCAATGAGCAAGAGGAATGGGGAGTGGCTTGGCATGAAGTGGGACCCCGGAGCACAGTGAAGAGGGGTGCAGAAGACAGAAGTGAGAAGCAGCTTGCATTAATCAAGAAATGAGTGGGACACTAACCGGGGAAAGGAGAGTCAGGTGTGGCCTTTCTTCTGTGATAGAAAATTGCAGAGCTAAGAGATCTGGTTAGAAGACACCCCCACCCACTCCCAATCAGATATTCTAACTGTGCCCACGATGCCAGAATGGGCCAGAGTCTCAGGCAGCATGTGGTTGGTCTCAGGGACACCAGGAAGGTTGCTGGAGGTTTGCAAACAGATCTCCAGAGCCTTCCCCTTGTCTCCCTGCACTCAAAAAGAAAAAAAGAAAAAAAAAGTATTCTTAGCTCATCCCACATTAATTTTTATCCAAAATAAATCCTGCAATTAAAAAACATCAACTCTCAATCTTTTTAAATATGCTAAATTAAAATGTGCAAAACAACTATTATCTTCTTCCTTTAAAGAGAAACAGCTAAGCCTTTACTTCTGCTTTTTCATATTTTGTAGGAGAAAAAAAAATGGAGCAAATGATGTGATTGAAGCCAAGGTTGTCTATAAAGTGTGAAAGCACTTCCTTTCCTTTCCCAGGAGCCAGGACTAACACTAGAAGGGAGAGGAAATTAGCATGAAAGTTTTACTTAAATTACAAGATCGGTAAAGACCTTGCCCAAAGATGATATCTCCCTGTATCCTGTGACAGACAATGAATGGCTTTCAAGACCAAGGTTGTTCTCTTTGTTATGTAAATAGTCTCCAAGAAGCTCCCAGAATGTTTCATCCAACTGCGGACTGAGAGGTACGGAAAGCGTGCTGACCCAGGACTTCAGAGTCTGCCGGATCCCTCCTCACTGTTACCTGTGCACTGTGTGGACTCAGTGTGAGCCTCTGTTTCTCCATTTTGGAAAAAAAAAAAAAAATTCAGAACCCGTGCCACAGAGTTCCTATGAGGATTAAATGAAAGGATGATGGGAAAACTGCTTTCTAAGGCGAAAACACCAGATGCATGTTTACTCATGCTAGGGCTGCCTGCAATTGTTGCTTCTGCAGCTACTGTCTTAACTCTTGGCCCAAGGAGTGACAGGCAGGCAGAAGACTGGCATTGGGGAATAGAATGCAGTGGGACAGAAGCTTCGGGCAGGCAGGGTCTCAAACCACTCCCAATAGGAAGCCCTTCCTTCTTCTGGCTGGACTGCCCCTGTTCATCCATATGAAATATTTTCAGAGCAGGAGTAAGAAAGCGTGCCGTTGTTACAATATTCTTTACAGTCCAAGCAAAAAACAAAAGAACTTCTTTTCTGACTCCCAGTAAAGGCATATATATATATGATACACAGGTCATCAAACCAGTTTTTGCAGAAATGCATACACACACACACACACATGTGGATGTATATGCATATGGACACATATATGTATATGTGTGTGTATATATACATATATATATTCAATTCCTGCTGTTGCATTTCCATCTGGATCCCCACCAGTTCTTAAACTTGAAGCCCAATGTGGAGAAAGAAACAATGTACTGTTTCTACAATTCTGCAGCGTGGTTGGAGGGCTCTTCCCGCCTGGGATTACTGGCAGCCACATCCAGCTGGAAGATCTACTGGGGGCTGGGCTCCTCTGGAGCTCTTGGCTGCAGGGCTCTCTTTCTCTCCACAGAACCTTGGCCTTTCTTGGCATGATGGTCTCACCACACGTTTTGGAGAGGAAGCATCACGAGAGTGCAAAATGGAAGCCACAAGTGTTCTTAGAGCCTAGGCTCCCAAGTCATGCAATGTCACGGCAGCAACATTCCAAGGTCAAAGCAAGTCATGAAGCAGCCCAGGTTCAAGAGAGAGGAGACAGAATCCACTGTTGAGAGGGAGCAGCAAGTCTCATCGGGAAAGGCCTGTAAGATGGGAGATTTTGATGTGGCCATCTTTGGAAATAACCTGTTGCAGCTGACTCTAGTCTTTTTCCTCCCCATCCTGTCCGTCCTTCCTTCCATCCTTCCTTCGTCCTTCCTTCCATCCTTCCTTCCTCCCTCTCTCCTTTCCTTCCTGCCTTCTTCCTTCCCTTCCTTCTTCCTTCCAGTTCATTAAACTCTCATAATTCCTAGACACCTGCTGTGAGCCAAACCTTATTTCTAGGTGCCAGGGATACGCTCACGGGCAAGACAGGCAAGACCCCTACACACGCGGAACTTAAATTAGTGGAAGGAAGCACCTAGATAAATGAGCTTGCATCCACTGAAGACAAAGAGCGAGGGGAAGATGAGAGGGCGGGGAGCCGGCTTTAGACTGGGCACTCAAGGAAGCCTCTTGAAAGAGGCGACGTTTAAGCTAAAATTGGGCACTGAGCTCCACAAGTGCCAAAGCCCTGAGGCAGGAGTGGATGTGGCCGTGACTGTAGCCTGGTGGGCTGATGCAGAATGGCAGGGCAGCTGTTCTCCTGCTGACCCCAGACCAAACTGTGCCAAGCCTATTAGCTTCTCTTTGGAAGCCTACATAACGTGCTTCCCTGTCTATTTTTTGAGCCTATCTCCCCACTCTGAGTCTAGACTCTACTGTGAGAGGGCCATTCTTCTGAAGGTGGAGTAATGCTCTTCTCCCAAAAGGCAAGCAGAATGAGAACTGAAGCCATAATCTGCCATTAATCTTTCAGCATGCATTAGGAACCCAGAGGTTTCTAAAGCCAGCACCTCTAGATGACAGAAAACTGGACCCGAAAGGAGTCAAAATGAAGGGGAAGGAAATAAGCAATAGGCTCAGTGCTAAGGGTAAGGATCACGTTTAAAGCTGAACTTGAAGTGGGCAGCTCTTGGCGACAAGTGGAGTGTGTGAAGAGTGGGGGTGAAGGAAAGATCGAGAGTCAGCAACAGAAAGTGGAATTGTATTCTTAAATAATTCATGATTCACAAAAGGCCAGAGCCAGACCTCAGAGGCCATCAAGTCCCACCCCTCAACACACAGAAGAGGGTGACAGTCTAGATTGGGTCCCAAAGCGCATCCACAAGAGACCCAGCCTTGACCTCAGGCCCCAGATTCTCAGGCCATGCTGCCATGTCACCTCCCACTAATCCACCTCCCACCATCTGGTGGATTGACATCCCAGAGCCAGGTCCAGAAACAGGGAGCCTGATGTTGCTTTAGGATGTCACACACACACACACAAAGCCAAAGGGAAGATGATTTTATCCAGCCCTCAGGCTTGTACTTTCCCTGGCATACAATGGAGGCACCTAGGTCCAAAGCGTCTGAGACGGAGACAGAGGCTCCTTATCTTCGGCGGCGCTGTTGTGACACATCGAGAGGCTGACAGGAAAACAACCAAGTCCATTTATTTGACGACCATGATAAGTGAATTGGACCAGTTCTGCAGCTGGACCAAGGAATTGCTTGGAAAGATGTCATTAGGGTAGCCAAGAGAGAAGGATCAACCCCTGGCAGCCAACCTAATGGCCTCTTTATGGCTAAAAATAACCAGAGCGTCATCATCTTTTTAAAGAGGTTTCACATCCATTATGTCAAATTCTCCACCCAATGTGTCTGTGAGCTAGGTACTATTTTCACTATTGAAGGATGAGGAAATGAGAAAGCTGAGGGCACACTCAAGGTCACATGAGCTCATAAGTAGAAAAATCAGAATTTGGACACAGGTCTTGTGATTTCAGATCCACATGACTCATATTATTGAGCCTCGAAAAGGAATGAAATCCTGACCCATGCTACCACATGGATGAAGTGAAGACATCACGCTGAGTGACAGGAGCCAGATGCAGAAGCACAGACACTGTAGGATCCCCTTGCACGAGTTACCTCGAGTCATTGAATGCACAGAGACAGAAAGTGGAGCGGTGGAGTCAGGAGCTGAGAGGAGAGGAGGGAAGTGATGGTTTAATGGGAACAGAGTTCCAGTCAGAAAGATAAGAAGTCCTGGAGAGGGGTAGAGGTTAAAATGGTCAATTTTATGTTATGTATACTTTACCACAATTAAAAATAAAATTATGAAATTCTTGTTTCATTCATGTTTTCTAAAAATTCCATTCCTAAAATATGGTTTATGGAATGGGAGAACTGAGTGGCGCTCCAAATTTGCAAAGGAGGAAACTGAGGCCCAGAGATGGACACGGATGAACATGGGTCAGTCAGAAAGTTGGGGACGAATCATATCCTCCCAGCTTTCTTAGTTCTTTCTAGCCTAAGTCACCCCTGCCTTTTGTCACCCTTCCATGGCTAATGTCTTAGCCTGCTCGGCCTGCCCTAAAATAGTACTACAGTCTGGGGGGACTTAAACAAAGGAAATGCATCTTCTCACAGTTCCAGAGACTGGAAATCCAAGATCAAGGTGTCAGCCGATTCATTCCTAGTGAGAACCCTCTTCCTACCTTGCTTAAGTGTCATGAGTCCTATAACGTCACCAATCCTAGCAGATCAGGGCCCCACCCTTATGACCAAATTTATTTTTAATTACCTCCTAAAACCTGTATCTCCAAATACAGTCACGTTGTGGGTTAGGACTTTAACATATGAATTTTAGAGGAATACAATTCAGTCCATAAATCTAGTTACCCTCTCCCGGGCACTTACCACGTGCCAGGCCCTGTGCTTTTGCAGGAGCCCTCTTCATTCCAGTCTTTCATTGATGGAGTGCCTCAGGCCTCAATCTTGGATCTCGACTTTGCCTACCTCCACTCCCTAAAATGATAAAGGTCAGTTCCATGCATTTCTCTCCAAGTTACATCTCCAACCCTGATCTCCCCTCCAAACTCAACATCTCCCTACTTAGAGACGCTAAAGCATCTCGAATTTAATATCTAAAACTAAACTCTTGATTATTCTCCCCAAAACTTGCCCCTTGTCCAGTCTTCCCCATTTCAGCAAGTGGCAATCCCATTCCACTTGCTCAGCCTTGACATCTCTCTTTCCCGTTCTAGCAAATCCATTTGCAAATCTGCAAGCTCTACTTTAAAATGAATATTTCTCACCTTCTCCCCTGCGAACATCCTCATACAAATTATTGTCACCCGGAACAGAATGTTACAACAGCCCCTTTGGTGGGTTCGGTGATGCATTAGTCAGACGCCCCCCCCTTGGGAACTGTGGTGTTCATTCCCCCACTTGCTGAAGGTCTATAGCTGCATCCCTCATAGCTGCATTCCTCACAGGAATGGCCCTCAGAAAGGAGCTCTCGCTCCAGGTCGCTCTTCCCCATGAATACCTGTGTGGGTCAAGTCCTTATCTCATCCATGTTTCTGCTCAAATTCCATCTCACTGCAAAGGCCTTCTGACCACTCCCGTGCAAACAACTTCCCCTTTGTTCTTCAGCTCCCTTACCCTGCTTGAATTTTTCCTCATAGCACTTATCAGGCTCTGACACATACTTATGTGTCTACCTGTTTATCATCCTAGAAGTTAAGTTCCAGAAAACCAGGGCACGTACAAGCACACAAGTGTGTGGTTGTGTGTGTGTGTGTGACTGCTTAGCCCCAGCATCTCGGATGGAGTCTGGTGGCACATGGTAGACATCTGGAGCAGTTTCCTATGGCTGCTGTGATAAATTATCATAAATTTAGTGGCTTAGACAGCACGGATTTATTATCGTGCAGCTCTGGAGGTCAGAAGTTTGAAATGGATCCCACTAGGCTAAAATCAAGAAATAGGCTGGGCTGTATTCCTTCCGAAGGTCTGGGGGAAAATACGTTTCCTTGCTTTTTCCAGTTTCTAGAGGCCACCTGCGTTCCTTGGTCCATAGCCTTGTTTCTCCACCTGCAAAGCCAGAAGTGAGACATCTTCAAACCTCTCTCTAACTCTGACTCCTCTCCTGCCTCCCTCTTCCTCTTCTGAGGATTTTTGTGACTACCCTGGGCCCCGGGCCATTAATCCAGGTTAATCATCCTATTTTAAGGTCAGCTGATTAGCAACCTTAATTTCATCTACAGCTTTAACTCCTCTTTGTCAAGTAGCCTAACATACTCACGGGTTCTGGGGATCAGGTCAGGGGTACCTGTGCTGGGCAGAGGGGTCGTCATCTGCCAACCATGACACTCAATAAACATTTGATAAGTAAGTGCATGAATAATTATCTAATTTCACTCACTCGGTGATTCCTTAACATCACCGCTATTATTCCACCATTTTATGGATGAGGAAAAAAGGTTAAGTCACCTTGCCCAAGTTCACACAGCTAATAAATAATGGAGCAGAATTCGAATACAGGCAGGCTGAGTCTAGTCAGTCTTTGTTCCCATCAGCTTTATTTTCCTATAGTTTTTAACTCACAAATCTGTCTCCCCTCCTCCCTACTAGACTCAAGAGTTCTTCAAGGGCAGAGACCATGGCTTTGCCTATTTGTAGCCCCAGAGCTCCACCCAAGATAGCAATGGCAATAACAGTGGGAATTTATTGAACACTTGCTAAGTGCCAAGCAGCATTACGAATATTTTATCTGCACCCCAAAATATTTACTGAGTAAATGTTGAATGGATAAAACCAGCTGTTCTCACTGAACCTTAATAGCCACATTTGTAGCCCTATCTAATACTCAAGCTCTATACTAAATGTACAAATTCATTCCTATTAAGTTGGAGAGGCTCTAAAATACCAAGAGTGGGTTTATTTCTGTCTTCTGGTCTGAATCCAGAATTCCAGCTCATCATCAATCAGCCTGTCTAATGAATGAACACTCACTGTGAATAGATTTATCTATTCTAGATTATGACTTTGATTTGACAAACTAGAAGATAATGACTAAGAGACACAGAGGTCTTCCCCATTTCCCGAGTGCTCTCAGAGGTGCGTGAGATTCTCAGAACCGCGCTGCACACGGGGTAGGAGACAACATGGCTCCACGGCAGCCCAAGGAAGCCTGACCGCAGAAATCCTCCATAGCTAGCCCAAGGTCACCCGAGTAGCGAGGACGGCAGGGCTGCCTTCCTGTCTTCTAATTCCACACTTTTCTACGATGTGGTGTTGCCAAGTAGAACATCATATGCCTTTCAGAAGGGACTGTCCGTGCAGACTGGCAAAACTCAGCTTCCATGTGGATCTGTGGGGACTCTGCCAGCTCCTCAAGTCTGGTTTTCCCACTCTTTCAGATCTCCCAGCTCTCCCAATTACGAGGTTTACAATTTCTCAGTCTGCACAATGGAAGAGCGGCCCCAAGAATTTAAATCATTCCATGAAGTCTATTTTAAAAATAATAATAATGAGGAAAGGGGATAATTGCCATCGGGATGATTTTTTTTTATTTGTCTTGCAAGAAATTTTCTACTGAATATAAATTGTGCATGACATGGGATTCAGGGGAAAGAATTTGGCAGGTTTAGGAGATTTCTATTCTGTTTTCTTTTTATCCGGTTTTCTAAGCATCCTTTCTGTTTCCACTGTGCTTTGAAAAGAATGAGAGAGAACTCAGGCTCTGGGGTAAAGAGAGAAAGAAGAATCCTAGAGTTACGGAGCCTGGCTAACCCCTTTTCTGTGAAGATCTGTGTGCTCTTTTGTGCGGTAATGAAGAGGTGGAAAGAAAAGAATTGTCCCACAGTATCCACCACTAGGCCAGCGCAAAGGACCTCTGACTCTCGGAGGGAAGCGCACCCCACTGCAGCCTCACTCCCCTCACTTCTTCCCTGCCAGACGACGCTCTCAGAGAATGGCTCTGTCCCTGCAGTGATTGTCCGTGATTTGTGGGTCAGGAGCTGCCACGGGAAAAGTATCTAATTCCACTTTCACACACTCGTGGTGTCAGCAACCCAAATACAGAAAGCTCTTTTGGCCACATTTTAACTATTCGACTTTAAGGCAACAGCACAGAAAAAGAAAGCCCACCTGTGGAAACCAATGAAGAAATCTCCTAAGTCACTTCTGGACTGAATCACACTGAATTCACCTCACCTAACATCCTATAAGGGCTGTCGTTCCAAGAGACTATGGGGTTTCCAAGTCCAATATATATGGCACATTCCAGCCAGAGAGGACATTCTAAGGCATAGATATTTTTTTCCCTTCGAGGCTATTTTTCAAATTGTCCTCAGAGCGATTTTTCTGAAACTTATGTTCATTTATCCCACAGATACGTATTCAGTTGTAATTAAGTGCCAGGCACTTTTCTGGGTATGTATGTTAAGTGATCACGGCAGGCAAATATCTGCGTTTGTCCAGACAGAGGAGACAATGTTACTAAAGGAAACAAACTGGATTATTTCAGATCGCTGCGTAGTCAGAGGAAGAAATCAAAGTGGGTCTTGGGATAGAAAGTGACATGCATGGGGGGGGGGTTACCTAGGTGGAAAGTCCCACCTGAACCAAGGCCTTAGAGACAAGAAGGGAACGGATTGTGCCAGGATCGGAGAGAAGAGTATTCCAGACAAAGGAAAGAAGAGAGAAGGTAGAAATGAATGTGGCTCTTTGAAGAACACACAACGAAGGCCCAGGAAGCTAGCAGGTGGTGTGGAAGGGAGTAAAGTGGTCGGAGCTGAGGCAGGAGAAGTGGGGCAGGCGCCGGGATGGCAGTGGGAGAAGACAATCGACAGGGGGGCTCAAGACACAGTTTGCTGGTAGACTAGCTCCCAGTACTCTCCGATGGATCTGACATGGGGAAATCGGGGGAAAAAACAACCAAGGATGACTCTGGGCTTAGGTTTCGAGCAACTGAGTTAGTGTCATTTTGAATGGGGGTAGTGAAGGAAACTAAGCGGGGAGAAAAACAAGCATTTTTCTCTATGTTACAAGTATCCACTAGGCATTCAAGTGAAACGTCAAGTCGATAGCTGGATACACAATCCAGAGGGAAATAGAAAGTTTGGGCTAAATATATAAATTTAAGTGTCGCTGGCATATATCCCTGGCATATATTTGAAGCCATGGAATTCCTAGGGAGAAGGGATAAAGAAGGAAAAGAAGAGCCTTAGGACATTCCAATGTTCAGAGGTTCAGTGGTGGAGGAGGGACCAGCAAAGAATAGCTACAGAGTGGCCAGTGGTGGGAGGGAAACAAGGAAAGTGTCACATAATGAGCCAGAAGAAAATGATCAAGAAAAAGGAAGCAATTCACTGTATCAGATTTTGCTAAACAGTTTACTTTAAAAAGAGAGAGAGAGAGAAATGACCCATGGATTTGGCAAAATGGAAGTCCCTGGTGACCTTGAGAGTTAGTTTCAGTGGAATGGTGGGTCAAAAAGGGAAATGAGATCTTGCTCTATCATTACCACTTTCCCATTTGAAACTCATCAGTTGCTCTTGTCCTGCACATAAAAAGATAAAGGCTGCATTCCTTTCCATAAAATAACTTCCTGACATCGAACTCTATAGAGGAAGTCAGTAATTGTCAGGGTTCTTAGCTGCAAACAGAATCCACTTCACTTTATGTGAACAGAAATGGATTTAGGAAAGGATATTAGGTATCTCACAGAATCTCCAGGAGGGCCCCAGAACCCAGATTCGGATCCCACTATAAATAGAAATAACAAATAGAGGAGCCATGTTGTCATGAGAAAATCCCCTTTGGTGCGTAGGACCATTCTAGTATGAATGGACCTAGAAGCTCCACCATGGCTGCCCCAGAAGCAGCAGAAGCCCCAGAACTGTGCCTCTTGGAAGAGCCGATCTGTCCACATAGTCAACACCTCCTGTGGTTCATTTCAGCCTCCTGTTGGCAGATCGTTGGCCACATGTAGGTCCTGTAACTACAAAGGAGTCTGTGGAATCTACAATGTCTGTGGCACCTTCCAGCATCTATTTCCTCTTCTTTGGGACTATCCTGATTTTTGTTAACTCCGCAGTACCCTGGATTTGGAGGAAGCTGCCTTTAGTCTCAACCTTTGGACCATGCTTGTGATTGGCCTATGGCAATGAGCATCGCCCCACCTCCAGCCACAGATATAAATTCAGGAATGAACATATGACACGCCCAGCTCGTGTTGGTGAAATGAAAGTGGACATTTGCTTGGAGCTTCTATAAAAGAGAATACCTTAATCTTCCAAGAGAGCTCCCAGAAATAATCTTCTCTCTATTCTGGGACCAAAGATTTATACCCGAAGGAAGAACATAACCATGAAAGGAGTGAGTTAGGGCACCTGGGTGGCTCAGTGGGTTAAAGCCTCTGCTTCCAGCTCGGGTCATGATCTCAGGGTCCTGGGATCGAGGCCCACATCAGGCTCCCTGCTCAGCGGGGAGCCTGCTTCCCCCTCTCTCTCTGCCTGCCTCTCTGCCTCCTTGTGATCTCTCTCCCTCTGTGAAATAAATAAATAAATAAATCTTAAAAAAAAGAAAGAAAGAAAGAAGGAAAGAAAGAAAGAAAGAAAGAAAGAAAGAAAGAAAGAAAGAAAGAAAGAAAGAAAGAAAGGAGTGAGTTGACAACCATCTTTTGGCTAGAGAGACCTAGAATGAGGCCGATCTTGCAGAAGCAGAAGAGCAAGAGAGAAGGCAGACTTTAAGAACATTCTTGGGCAACTGAAATAAACTAATTCTGAAATCTGCTCTATGCCTGGGCTTTCCAGTTCCCTAAACAAATAAATCCCTTTTAATGTTTAAGCAAGTTTGAACTGATTTTGATTGGGGTAATGAAATGCATTATAATTGATTCAGACTCCAATCTACCTCTTGGGGCTCCTTCCTTCCTTCCTTCCTTCTTTCCTTCCTTCCTTCCTTCCTTCCTTTCTTTCCTTTTTTTTTTTAATGTTAGTCACCATACAGTACATCATTAATTTTGGAGCTCATTTCTTAGCATCATTCATACCTTGGCACATCAGCCCATTTACTTTAAACCATCAGAATTCTGTCACTCTGCCTGGATGCCAGTCCTTTCTTGTCTCCTTTACTGTCTGTCTACTTCCTCCTCACACTTAAACATAGCTACAATGTCACCTCCTCCCTGAAGTCTTCCTAGATTTCCCTTAGCTTGCTCTTTCATAGTATGCATCTCTCTCTGGCCAGTATTATGGCAACTGTTAAAGATATGTACCCCTACATTAGCTCATAAGCCTTCTAACCAGAACACTCTATTTGTCCTTAGTGCCTTTCAAAGGCTGGCACTTGTATCCATCCAATGTTTGTTAACTTTCCAGTGACTCCCAAAAATGTGTGGGCAGTGAAGATCTCCTGTATTGTGGTCTTATAGATTCATGTGCTGAGAGAGCCTTGCAGAAACAATCCAGTTAGTCTCCAGAGAACAAAGTGGTCGTTGGTGAGAGCTCCTTCTGGAACCACCGAGTGCTCACCGCTCACCATCTCATTTTCCTAGGGAGGAAAGTGAAGCCCAGAGAAGGCAAGGTCAGGGGCAGTTGGCGCAGAGCTCAGTCTTGAAACTGGTGTTGCATAATTCACCATTCATTCTGCAACAGCAAGTCGCTTCTTTCCTATAGGCCCGGAGAGCTGAGGGTGCACAGGACTGACCACCATGCCCTGGATGTCTCCGGTGTCTGTGGTCTGCCCTTTTGCCATGGCCATCTTTCAAGAGCACTTCTGTTCTCCACCTCCCCGCAGCTAAGTGGAGAAGGCACAGATGGAAACTACGTGCAGAGGGGATGATCATCTCTCCTGTCTTTCCTTTGGTGGGAAGGGAATGACCTTATTCCTCTTAAGGGAAGCTCTTTTTATCTCCATGTTTTATTGAGAAATACTTGGCAAATGAAAATTGTAGATATTGAAGGAGTACAATGTGATGATATATGTAGACACTGTGAAATGATTACCACAATCAAGCTAATTAACATATCCACCACCTTTTAAGAAAAATCTATTCTGCAAATCTTGATCATCTTATAACTGGAAGTTTGTACCCTTTGACTGCTGAAGGAAGTCACTGCGAGGCTATGACCCCTGGTAATGGACACAGGTGACTGGAGGCTCTTTACCCCTCCCTGGCCTTGGAATGTACATTCTTCCTACGTTCCCACACATTGACCATTCTCAAAGTCACAGCCTTGAGAGAGCAGTGTGTTATTGAGACCAACTGGACGCTCTCCCTGACTAAACCTTGTTAAGACATCCATGTAAGATTCTTGCGGTTCAGTGTAGAGATCTACTCGCCTCGTAGCCATCCAATACAAGCCTCGTGTGTAACTTCCCTTGCTTACTGAAACTGCCACCTGCCAAACTAAATGGGGCTGCCTTCTTCGTCAGCCTCTCCCCATCCTCTGTGTACAGGGGCCAGTTTCAAATTTCATCTGGGGAACTCCTGAGGTTACAAACCAACATTGACCACATCTCCCTGTTTCCCTCAACCTCCAGCCCCTAGCTCCCACCATTCTAGTCTGTTTGTGGAAGTTCAACTTTTTTTAGATTCCGCGTAGAAGTGAGACAACACGTTGTTTGTCTCTCTCTGCCTGTCTTATTTTACTTCACATAATATTCTTCAGGTTCATCCTTGTTGTCCCAAATGGCAGGATTTCCTTTTCTATGGCTGAATAATATTTCACCACGTGAGTGTATGTGTGTGTGTCTGTGTGTGTGTGTAACATTTTCTTTATCCAGTCACCCCCTGATGGACACTCGGGTTGTTTCCATGTCAGAAATTTCTGAGCTTATATGAAAAGGAGGAGAGATTGAAAGAGGGTAGGATTTTCTCATGACCTCTACAACTTCAGCCCCCCTCCTGCTCTGGTGCCTTGGACCCCTATGAGAAGCAGCCTCTGGCTGGGGCTCGAAGTGCGAGTGAGAATAGCTGCAAAGTAAGCTCCGTGGCTGCCCTCGGGACCCTCCCTCCCAGTCTGACTCTCTCCTCTCTGGCCCTGTGCGCCTGACAAGCTTCATTTCCCAGACTTGGACTGGCAGCTACCTTCCAGGCAAGGGAGCAATGTGCCCCAGGGTTCCAGGGGACAGAACACGGGACAGTGGCTCCAGGGCACAAGGAAGGCTTTAGGTACAAGGTGATGCTGGAGCTCAGACTTGAAGGATAAAACAAGTTTGCAAAGCTAGGAAATCATGATGATGGTGGACCGGTGGGAAGATGGTGAAGGACCATCAAGGACCAGGGTTAGAGGGACAAGAACTGATGCAGAGGCACAAAGGACTTCATTGGTGGCTCCCCCAAATGATACGTCTGTGTCCTAACACCGGGAACCCATGAATCTGGCATTATTTAGAAAAGGGGTCTTTGCTGCTGTAATTAAGTTAAGGACCTCAAGATGAGTTCCTCTTGGGTTATCCTGGATTATTATGACGGGTACCCTTATGAGGGAAAGGCAGAGGGAGGTGCGAGACAGGGGAGAAGGGAAAGGCCACGGACAAGAAGGCCACGTGAAGAAGCGGGCAGAGATCCGAGGGATGCTGCCACGCCCGAGGGACACGTGGAGCCATGAGAAGCCGAAGAGGCACGGAAGGATTCTCCCCCGGGGCCCGCAGAGGGAGCATGGCCCTGCCAGCCTTGATTTCAGGCTTCTGGCCTCCCATACTGTGAGGGATTATGTCTCTGGCGTTTTAAGCCACCAAGCATGTGGTAACTTGTCACCGCAGCCCTCGGAAGCTAATACAGATGGCCAGCTGTTCACTGTGGCAGGAATCCGGCGACCCCTCTGTTTCCCCTTTCCATCAGCCTTGGATCCAAGCCACGCTACCCTTCACCTCTGGCAAAGAAGCCAGCCACCTACAGCTAGCATGGCTTCTCTACGAGGAAAGCCAGGCTTGTTAGTCAAAACCAGACACCAGAGTGAGGAGACCTAGATTTCTAAAAAGGGCCAGCCTAATATACTTCGCCTAATATACTGAAGCAAAGGGACTCGGTTACCCAGGTGAGAGCCACCCTCACCTCTCACTGTGGAATGCGCTGAAACCGGAGGCGTCCCTCAACTTTGTGAAATCAGACAGGGACAACTGCCCTTTGGGCAAAGGTCTGCAGTGAGGACACCTAGTTTGAGAACTGAAGAGAAAACCGTGTGGGGAAAGGGAGAACACAAGAGAGAAAGAAACCCATCGGCAAAGTCAGACTTCACTCGGAGGACCTCGGGCCTTTCCTATTCTGGGGTAAAATGAGGAAATATCCACATTTTATATCTTGATGCTGGACGCCTCTTCCTGGACCTGGGAAAGAGTTTTATGCAATGGCCACATTGTCTGGCTGACGGTCTGGTGAGGCTGGAGGGGGAAGGTGGGGGAAGGGAGTGGCCTCGGGTGCTTCTCTCCTCTGGGACCCAAGGGTGCCATCCTCTGCGGGCATCCGTGTGCAAGACAAGTCATGCGGAACGATGACAGCAGTGAAGACCCCCACCCCAGCGAAGCTGGGACTAAAACCCAGCTACAGAGGGTTTTCAGCCGGGGAGGGCATGATCAGATGTGCTTTTTATAGAGATTTCACTGTAAGAGCAGTGTGGAAAATGGAGTGCACGGGAAGAAAGTGGTGACAGAAGGATCATGTTCCAGAATGTTTAAATCACAGTCCAAGAGAGATGAAGAAGAGCAGATGAAGGCAGTGGCGGTGTGGGCAGAAGCGCTGACTGGAGACCGAGCTGGGAGCTGTGCTGTTAACCAAGATCTGGACAGAAGGCAAGAGGCAGAATTCTCCATCTGATTCCTAGTCCCAGAAAACTGGGGCTGTTGGGGGCTCCAGGGCGACTCAGGGATGGAGAGAACTGCAGGGCATTTCCATGTTTGAGGCTTTCAGCACTTTGAATCAAAAGAAAGAAATGCAAAAATGGGGCCAAATAACCTGCCGTGTCTCTGAAATATTTGCTTTTACACACACACACAAAAGTATGGCTTTTCGACCACATGAACAATGCGGTGTATGTTTGTTTACTCTCCAAAGGCAATCACAGAAATTATCAATGAATTTACTATACCATTAGGGCTCTCATGTCATAAAGAGACAGAATTTTCAGTGACACGAGGAGAGTCTTCTCCCAGGCTTGGCAATGCCTCGCTGAGACTGTGTGCATAACCCTGATTTGAGCTGAAGCTAAAAATAGACACAAGGGCTTGACACAAATGTGAGGCCTGGGCATGCGGTCCTCGGGAATCAACACCGAGGCCTGGGGGTAGATACTCTGACAGCTGAACCCTGAAAACTTGCCCTAAGAAATAATTAATCCAAAGCTGCTGGCTGGGAAGAGCTAGGAGCCAGAGGGACCAGGCTGAGGAAGGGCTGGAAGCGAAGGGGGCAGAGCCCAGAAGCATTCCCAAGCCCACCAGCTGGCAGCCACACGGGTAGGGGTAGGGATGAGCTCGGAGGGTTGAAGGAGACAGCCTGGGGCCACTCTCCCCACCTCTGGCAGACTGCGCCAGGATAAAAGCATGTTCCGTGGGGCCCCAGCGCTTCCGGTCGGGCACTCTTTTGAGCCCTAAGTCCACTTAAGAGGCTCTTTCTGATAAGGGTTGGCTTCAAGGTCATGCAGATCTAGCTTCAAACGCATGGGCACAGCAGGGCCTTATTCTGAGCCTCGGCTTCTCCACCTGTGAAATGGGAGTGGTAATACTCATCTTGTAGGAGTTGTGAAGATGAACAGACAATGGTGATGAATGTGCCTCGGGAGCCCCAGGCACCCCCAGCACAAACCCCAGGTGAGGTCATTCTGCTTGTACTTAGCGTGGGGGACTCCTCCCAGGCCAGAACCCAGAGTCAGGGATGCAGCCGCAGCATCGTGACTTGCAACCCAACCTTCCACAGTAGCCACAGCCCCTCCCTGTGACTCAGTGCCATGGGATGTCCTCTACCCTCACTTCTCTTTCTCGGCTGCCCATAACTACCTGTCTCGCTCCAGCTGGGCCGTGCATGGCCTAATCTGAGTCTGCTCTAGCCATCAGCCTGGAGCACCTCGTGAGCCCAGACCTTCAGGTGCCCTTCACCACCACACTTGTCCTACGAGGGCTCTTGTTCGGACACTGGCTTTGAACACAGCTGGTCTCCAGAGGTTGGACGAGCACAATGAGGAGGGGAGATACGACCGCAGTGACATTCCAACAAGTATGCCTCCCCCAGCCCCATAAATGAGGCTTTGGGTTCCATCCAAGTTGTTCTTCAAAGCCCAGCTAACATATTTTCCTCCAGAAAGCTCCCTGATATTCCTGAGGCTGTGAATCCTGAGTCCCATCCACCTTCTTTAATGGCCCTGAGCACTGTGAGACATGCATGATAGCGATGTGAGTTCAAATAGGTATCTCCCCCACCATACCACGAGCTCCTTGATTTACCGATGATTCATCAATGTATCTATCCCCTACAGTGCTGGATACAGGGGGCACTCAATTACGTTTACTGAGTTTATAACAAATACCCTCATTAAGGTGTTCTAGTTACCAAAGGCATCCCCACACACACACACACAACATTCTGAGTGCTTTACAGCAGAGATCAGAAAAGCATGGCCCACCATCTCTTTTTGTAAATGGAAATTTTATTAGAACGCAGCCATGTTTCTTGTTTATTTAGTGTCTATCTCTGCTTTCATGCTACAATAGTCGAGTTGCGAGTCAGGACAGAGACCTCATGGCCCACAAGGCCTAAAATACTTATATCTGACCCTTGGCAAAAATTCTGTTCAACCCTATTTATAGCAAGCAGGTTTAAGATTTTCCATCTGCAATGCAGGGATAAGAACCAACATCGGAGAGCTGTTGTGAAGATCAGAAAAGGGTAGTGGATGTAAAATTGTTCTTCAGACAGCATCCACTCTGCCCACTGCATGGGGTGGAGGTAAGGCTTGAAATGCCAAGTGTTGATGTGGGAAGCGTGAAGGTTCACTTGGGGGACAGCCTATCCTTTCTAAGCTGATACCCAGGACACATACAGTGCTGCATAGGGACAAAACTCAAATATCTGCCTACAAGGAATCAGATACCCCCACCCTGCTGGACAGACTTGCCCCATACGGCCAGAATTCCAACAGGGCTTTGGCTCCTGGACAGGATAAAATAGGCCCCTGAACGTTCCTGTTCCTTCTCTATGATAAATGTTCTGAGAAGGAAGAACATGCTTTAATTAATGCCATTGGCAGACTTGCATAACTGCTGGTTATGGGAGATAAGAACGATTTTTTGCTTGATTTGACAGAGCTAACATTCAAACCCCAAAATATTTTCAATTAGCCTCCTAGCTAGTTATCAACATGGATCTCACACTTCCTAAGGTGGGCCTCCGAGTCTTGAGGAAGTGGCATGTTTTAAGCTGCAAAGGAAGTACGGGTGATGGGATAGACGGGCAGGGGCACGGCCGCACGGTTATATGGAAGGAGACATTTCACTGTGGCCGAGCCGGCAGAGGCGTTCGCCAAGAGGGCAGAGCTGGGGGTCGGATCCGAAGGCCGTGCTGCTCCCGGCTGCCTGCTGTCCCTGGGCTGGGGTGGCGGGATGGCAGCAGTCCTCCTGAACGTGTGGACGGGAAGCACAGCTGCCTTGGTCAAGCTGAGTTCTTTCAACCACCTTAATGGCCTAGGAAGTCTTGCCCCAGAAAGGGGAAGCTGTGCCCCCTGCTCTCCCCATGAGTCAGGGCTGGGGATTAGCTGGACCCACTGGGACACCCTCTCCCAGCCTCTGGCCGTGTTAGTGCTTCACTTTACTGCTCATCAGACACCTTGACTGCCACCTTCGAACCGGACATGGGAAGGAGACGGGGGGCCATCAACACTGTCTGTGCAGAGAAGGAAACTGAGGTCCAGAAATGCAACAGTACGTGCGGCACTCCCCCACCAGCGTGCACAGCTGGGAACTCGGATCCCAGCCCTGAACCTTCCTCTCCACCATGCGACCTACTGTGAGGATGGCCTCCGGGGTCTCCGACCCTGACTGCAGAGCTCTGGGCTGGGTCTTCTTATCTGACCACCAGGAGTGAGGCTGAACCTCTGCTCAGGCCAACCTTCCCATCTAAGATCCCCCCCACAGCAGCCTCCCCTGAAGCCTGTCCGGGGTCCTGCCCGGGGCCAGGATGAGGGTGAGGTGAGCGAGGCACCAAGGAGACACTTACTCTCAGGCCCATGCAAGGGCCATTGTCTTGTCATGAGGATTAAATGAAATAGGAAAGCGCTTAGAGGCAGAACTTGACACATAAGCTGTAAAAATATTCAATATTATTATTATAATCAGTAGTAGCAGTACTAGTACTGCTAATGTTGAGAGAATCTGTTCCTTCTGCTCACTGGAGATAAAATTAATTTTTGTCCATGAAAAGACTACTGTAAAGTTCTCCAAATGTAAGCTTTTGTTTCAGAAGGCCTTGTACTACTTTGGGGGCACAACTGACCCGAAAGAGGGACAGTTAACTTTGTCCTAGTCCGTGGCCTCAGGTGACCCCCTCCCCCGCCTGGCCTACCTTCCATGCTAAGAAAGTTGGCTTCCACGAAGGAGCTAACGGGAACCACTGAAGGGTTTCAAGCTGGAAGTGATATGGCAAATCTGTGCTTGATGACGATCCCTCTGGTAGTGTGATCTTAGACCGGAGAGGGCTGGAATCAAGGCAGGAAGGCCAGTCAGAGGCAAGTGAACAGTCCTGGCAAGAGACAATGAGGCTTGAAGGAGGTAGCGGTAGTGGGGACGAAAAAGGACCGAGCAAGAGAGTGGGGATGAGGAAATGAAATCTGTTCATCACTCCTGGAAAAACAACTGTGAATCAGTGATACCATCTTTATCCCCCAAAGCAAACAGATCCTTCATTAGTGCTAGCAATTGAGAGCTGTGTGAGGTTTGGTACCCACTAGCTGCTAAACATGCATATAAAAGGAAGCACACCATATGCTGTGATGAGTTAATGCCAATTGGCCCCACTCAGATATATACTGCTTTAATTTTAACACTTTATTTGAACAAAAGTCTACTTCTAAGGAAGCTCAGGATTCCCAGAGCTTCTTCCTGCTGGCCATTTGACTTGATTTCTTTCCTCAGTGATGGAATGTAGCTTTCGGTAAGTATGGCCAAGATTCAGATGTCAAGTGGATAGAATAAAAAAAAACTTCGTGGACAGATGAAATGAGATGTCGTCTAAGGTAGTGAGCTTCCTGTCACTGGGGGCATTCAAGAAAAGTCTGGATGGCCACTTGATGGAGTTGTTGCAGAGCAGATTCGAACATCAGAAGGTGAGTGGAATGGGGATGTTAGACTGGATGACCTTTAAGGTTTTTAAGAACCATGAAATTCTAAGAGGTTGAATCACAAATGTACTTCTTGGCTGATCAGGGGAACCCCATAATCACAGCACAGTCAGAATGAGGATCTAAGATTTTTCAAGCAAATTCAGAATTTTTAACCCCCTTAGGGAAGAAATCCGGACAACCCATCAACCAAGACAGCTCAAGGACAGAAAAATGATCATCAGAATAAAAAGTTTCACTTGTCACCCTGTGGAGCCTGGCACAAATAAGGAACTTCTTTTAGGACTAAGAACTAGAAAAGCACTTTGGTCTTCTTTTCTATATAACTGTCCATGTATCTCTTTTCACTTTGGCAGTTAGGAAGCTCAGAACTTAATTTGCAAATGAAAATAACAACTGCATAAACCCTTATAATCTGTTTGTCATCAGTACTCTCTCCTACCTCACCATCATTCTGGCCCCTTATTTTAATGTATACATTTCCTAGTCCTAATTTTGTCTTTAATTGATAGTTTGCCTTCTAGGGCTTCCTATAAGCTTCCTCAACTGCTCTCAGAAACAAGGAGGGAAATAAACAAGAAAATAAATAATAAACCACCATCTGGGAAACGTTATTGGCTTCCACTGATAAATTGTGGGGAAATAGCAAGAGAAACATTAGCCTGGAGGGGTCACTGGAATTATCAGCTTTCCTTTGCCATGGTGGGAGCTTGGGGAAGATGCTTCCTAGGCTCAGTCTCCCCTTCTATATAACAACAGACTAGACAATGGGCCTGGATTGGGCTTCGGCTCCCAAGATCTCCTTGCCTGCGACTGTCCTGCCAGGGTTTCCAAGTGAATCTCCAGGTGCTGCCCCTCCACCAAGATCAGACCTCCCCTGGACTTTGAGGTCTCTTGCCTGTAGACAGTATCCTAGGCTTTTAATTTATGTATCAAAACAACAGATGTATATAATTTTCACTATGTTCCTTGTACTGTTCTGAATACTTCCATATAGTGATCGATGTAAATTTTATAACGATTTTATGAAAGAGGTACTCTTACTAGACCCATTTTACAGATAAAACTAAGGTCTTTATGGTTTAAGTAAATCACTAGTAATTGACAGAGCTATATTCAAAAGCAGACAACATGTGTCTGAGTTCATGCTCTTAACTGTATATTCCTTCAAATTNCTTTTAATTTATGTATCAAAACAACAGATGTATATAATTTTCACTATGTTCCTTGTACTGTTCTGAATACTTCCATATAGTGATCGATGTAAATTTTATAACGATTTTATGAAAGAGGTACTCTTACTAGACCCATTTTACAGATAAAACTAAGGTCTTTATGGTTTAAGTAAATCACTAGTAATTGACAGAGCTATATTCAAAAGCAGGCAACATGTGTCTGAGTTCATGCTCTTAACTGTATACTCCTTCAAATCGAGCCGTGACTTTGGCCCAGCTCCCTGACCTCATTATAATTCCCAACCTGGATTATTAGCTCTCTTGATTTATTGCCTTCTTGGCATCCAATTAAGCAAAGACTTGTCCAAGTGCCTACTCTGAATCAAGCTCTGTGATTGGCTGGGGACAGGCATGAATCCAATATGGTCTCATCCAATGAGAGCCATCTATTTGAGGAATGGAGTCAAACATATATCCCACCCACTAGAATCCAAAGAGGAATCAAATGCTATGTGGACATTCAAGCAATGGTTATGTCAATGGGACTTTCACTGCAGGAGATGACGATGGAAGGGGGCAGGGAAGGACGAGCAAGTCCCAGAGGCATGAAAATATATGGTACGGATCAAAGGGTCTGGTTCTTGGCTTTCTCTCCAGTCTGGTCCTGTATCACCTTTCCCATTCAGCTGTTATACAGAATTGTTGAGTCCTCGCTACGAGTCAGGCACTCTTCTAGGCACTGAGGATGCAGCAATCAAAAACATAGCTTTAATCATGACCCTTGCAAGCTAGTGGAGAGACACAATTCACTAACAAATAAAAACAATGTCAGGTGGTGGTAGGTGTGATAAAGAATAACAGGCGGAGTAGTGGGACAGAGAGCAAGGGAGAGTCACTGTCATAGGAAGAGTGCAGTCCAATGCTCTACCCCTGAGCTCTACCCCCTGTCATAGGAAGAGTGAGCAGAAAAGCCCCCTTCAGTAACATTTTAGTGCAAACCCAGAGGATACAAGGGAGCGAGCTATGAAGATATCTGGTATGAGGGTGGTTAGGTAGAAGGAAGAAAAAAATGCAGGTGCCCAGAAAATGCACTACGTTTGCCATTTCTGAGGCACAGCAAGATGAGGCCAGAGGGAGCGAGGAGAGGGAAGAAATGAGATCTGAGCTCTAGTCGGGGCTCTAGACTATGTGTGATCTTATTTATGAGAAGAAGGACTCTGGACTTTGCTCCCAGTGGAGTAGGAAGCCATCATGAAGCTGTTGTTGGGCCAAACCATGACAGCCCCATGAGGCTTTCTAAATCTCTCTGGGAAAACCAAGTTCTGTCCTACCTCAGGGCCTTTACCCATGCTGTGCCTTCTGCCAGGAATGCCCCCTCCCTCCCCATCTCTTTGCTGAGCTATTTCCTACTCCCCTAAAGGCGGCTCTTCAGGGAAGCTTCTCTTAACCCTCTTAAACAAATTAGATTCCCCTGCTAAACAACCTCACCATCCTATACTTCCCTTTTGTGGCACTTAACAAAACTACCATGACATAATATAAAACATTACATAACACAAATTTCATTTTCTACTGTTTTTTCCACTGGAGAGTGAGCTCTGTGAGGTGAGACTGTGTGTCTTTCCTCTTTACCCCAGGATCTTCAGTGCACTATACAGGGTCTGATTCTTAAGAAATGCTCAATATTTGTTGAATGAATATTGGCCTGTAACAGGCCACAAAGAAAGCATACGAGGGGTGCGGGTCAAGGTACACTTAGGCTAAGACCCTGATGACTACAGGCAGGAGAGATTAAAAGGTAGTGAGACTAGGGTCAGAAAGAATGGAAAGCAATTTTTAAAACTGTTTGGTGGACTCCCTGCCCTATGCGAAATATCCATGTTGAAATAGAAAAATCTGGGGCACCTGGGTGACTCAATCGGCTAAGCGTTTGCCTTCTGCTTGGGTCATGATCCTGGGGTCCTGAGATAGAGCCCTGCGTCCAGCTCTCTGCTCAGTGCAGAGTCTGCTTCTCCCTGGGCCCCTCCCTTCACTCTCTATTGTGCTCTCTCTCTCTCTCTCTCTCTCAGATAAATAAAACCTTAAAAAAAAATCCATGTGTTATAGATGATTTCATGAATTTGAGGAGTCACAAAGATCTCAAGGTGTATCCTTGGGATGTTATTCGGGATGGTGATAATCATCAGCTAGCATGTGACTAAACAACACCAACAAATGCCAAGTAGCAGATATCATATCATATGGGAGTCAGGAGAACTGGGTTTTCTCATTCATTCATTCTTTCTTTCTTTCATTGTTCATGCAATAAATATTGGCTACTGACCACAAACTAAGGGTTAGACCTTGTGGTAGGCATTGGGTTTAGATTCTGTTTGTTACCTATTAAGTATACAAACCTGGACAAGTCATTTAACCTCACTAAGAGGAAAAGAACCTTAATTTAAAATGGAATGGCCTTCCTTATTAAAGGAAAATACAAAGCCCTTTAGTACGTGAACGTGGTCTCCACACAGGAAGAGATGATGTAATGAAAGGTCTTAATTCTGTCCCCTTGAGTTTCCTTTCCCCCTTGAAGCTCTCACTTTGATTTTGACTGGCACACCCAAAAAAAGTCTGTAATGATTGTCATCATCTGTTTCATGGCTTAGAAAAAAATCTCTTCTCGTTCCTTAAAGCCCACATCAAACATCAGCGCTCCTGAAACCTTCTTCGGCTCCCTACTTCCTAGGCAAAATGAATCTCTCCCATCCTGCTCTGCCGTGAACACTAACTCATCGAGTGTTGTATGGCTTACTACTCCATGTGATGTGGCTGAGTTCACCCAAGAACTTATTTTTGCTGCCCTCCTTTTTCCCAGCCTTGGCTAAGTGTCTGGCCCAGAGCACCTTCTCTGTAGTGAAATGGATAAAAAATGACCAGGCCAGCAGAACAGTTGACAAACCACACAGTGGGAGAAGGAAGTCCAAACAGACTTGCTAAGATCCAGAAAGATGAGACTAAAGCAGCTAGCAACATCAATGACTACTCACTGAGGGGCACTGACAGACCATGAGACATTGTGGGTTGGAGTCAATGCAACTTCCCTGTTGGAGAAGACAAAATGGCAGGCAAGTATTTATTTTCTTTAACAAAAATACTTTGTAGCCCATACCTTTGCACTATAGAGGCTGATGTAAACTTGGGAAAGTCATTTGACCTCTCTGTATAAGGAGGAAAAGATGCTGGTGGCTTACTGAGCTGTCTGTGTGGGCATGTGGCCAGGCTTCCGGTTGGGAGTTTAAGTCCGTAGTGACACACCCTTGAAGTCTTTGATGCCTTGGGCATTATGGCTTAGCATTGCTGATATCTTTTCTAATAGGATGTAAATAATTAGAGGACAAGTACAAGATATAAATTTTTAAGTATAGCGGTTGTTCCAGATATATCAAAATTATGTCTCTCACTACATAGCTTTCACTTTGCCTAAAAAATGAACTTCAGTTTGTTGAGTACTATGTTGGCTGTGAGTACTATGATATGGTGTTAAGTGTTTTGTGTATTACATAATATAAAACTAATGCAGCAAAATGAGGGAAGTTCTGTTTATATTTCCCCTTAGGACAATTCTCGGGGGGGAAACTTGAACATGACTACAAACAATACTTTGATAGACCATGTGAGCGAAAGATGAGACCCCAAAACACATATGACATAATAAGGGACAAGTGCCAAAGTTCCTTCTGATAGTTGAATGTCCACTTAATGGCAGGGCTTTTGAACTACTGTATAGCAAGATGCCCATGGGACGGGCATGACTGCAATGGTGTGCAAGTTTGGGGCAGAACTGAATTGTTCAGAAATAATAGAGCAGAGGCTAAGGATGGTGGTCTGGAAGGATCTTAGGGATTGTGAAAACCCACTGTGAGACATGTAATGAAACCCTCATCTCTCCTGCAAAATCACCAGAGAATTCGTCCTTATTCCCCAATGCTCTTGGGTCATGAAGATTACTTCACAGGATAGAAAGAAAATCTGAGGTTAGCAAAGTCAGCAGACATAGGGGAACAGCCATAAATCTGGGTTATATTTAACCCACAACCCCCATGAGGCAAAAAGCATTCCCTTCATCTTACCGGTGAGGAAACAGGCTGGTATAGGTTAACAACCTTGACCAATACGCACGGCTCCCGGTGTCTGGGCAGCCATTCCACACAGATCTGCTTCATTCCAACACCTGTCATTTTAGCCCCAGGACACACCTCCCTCTATGACTCTATGACTGTTTCCTGCTTATCAAAAGTTTGATAAGTTTGATGATTGTTCTCCCTCATTATATTTTAAGCCACATTAATAACAGGAGAAATAGTTGCACGCGGACTAGAAGGAGAGGAATGTTTCTAGCCATAGGGTATAAATAGCCTACTGATCTCCCGTCTTCAGAAAGGGACCAGAAGTGGAACTACAGCAGGAGGAGTGATTGCCTGTGAGGGAGGGGAGCAGCCTTTTGCACACATGGGCACACGCTGCCGAAAATGAGACTTGCGTTATCACTGCCATAGTCTCGACAAACGCCCACCATGGAATGACATCACTGCCAAAGCCCAATTAGCTCAAAGAAGACCCTGGCACTGGATGATGTTCCTTCAAGATGGCATGAAATTCCAAATATAAATTGGGTCCGCACTGGGCGATGATTCAAGGAATCGTATTGGCCAGTTCACAGGACAGCTTGGCAACTAGAAATCCTTTAAACAGGCTTTTGAAACTGTATCACCCCCTGAAAAGACAGAGGTATAATTATACCCAGATCCCTCAGGAAAAAAATCTAGAAAAAGAAATGCAGAGGTGCTCTGTCCATGGCGTGATTATATCACAACTTATAGAATATATGGAGGAAAAGTTGATCAAGATGCATCATCTTCCGGAGTTACTTTGTCTTTTCAGAAAAACAATTATTAAACATTTAAAATAGCAAAACTTCCTCACAGCTTATAACTCTTTACAACGTGCTGCATGCTTTCACATTCTTTCACATACTTCATCTGATCATACCCTCCCAACAGCTTGATGCAATTATTGTTGAAAACCTAAAGTATAAAGAGGGATCTGTCAAGGACTGTTTGAGAGCAGGGATTTTTTATCACCCTTCTTTGTGCCACCAGCACAGTTTTTAGGGTTTGACATTTCACAGGGATACTGTAAATGTGAAGGGAATGGAATACACTGGAACAGAACTGAATGACTTGCCCAAGCCAACTCACAGCACTGTGTTCGTTTCTACCAGATGTACGCCATGTCATTCAACTAAATGGGGACCACACACCTGTGTTATGTCTGGGTGTGTAGAAGACACTAGAGAGTCAGAAGAGCATGGGGGAGGGCCAGGTGTAACAGAAGTCTAAGATACAGTCCCTGTGAGAGATCGAATATACAAATGGACAATGACCAGACCACATATAAAAACAGGATGCTGACCCACAATCTGCAGCCATCAGTCCAGGAAGGCAATCCACTACCTACAACAGAGAGTCAAGGAAGCCAAACAATGACTCCTATAGCAATCAGCCCCAACTAAAGGAAATGGATGAATAACTGACGGCTTCCCTATTCTTTGTTCTGGCATCCAACTTAGGACCAAACAAAAAAAGCAAATACACACTCCCAACCACTCACATAGAATGTTCTGCTTCTAGTTAGCCTGCCTCCAGCTTCTCCATGCCAGTGGCCTCCAGTCAGGGCACATGTGAAGCATTTCCTTTTTCCCACTATAAAGCTCTCCTACCCCACTGCCTGCCTTTGAACCTCTGCCCAACCCAAGTGAGGGTGGCTGACTCCCTTAGCATAGCAAACCCTGCATAAACAGCCTTTGCTTATTCTCATTTGGGTGGTCTTTGTTTACATCTACCTCTGTGTTTAAGGAACTTATACTATCGTGCAGAAGAGAAAAAGAATAAGATATATACATAGGAAATAATAAAATGATAATATAAAATAGTGCCAAAATGAGTGGTCAAATACCTGGAGAAAATAAGGATTTTTAAGTACTAGCAGTACAAAGAAATCAGTGAGTTGCCTGGGGGAAGTGTCCCATTACCAAGGTTGACTTGTCTCTGTTGAGTGGAGGTGGGGGAGGTAGTCTGAATGGACAGGGTGTGAGGAGTACGTGGTCATGAAAGGTCACAGAGAAGAGCAAGTGTCCCAAATGCCACCAACTATTACATGTGTTTATCAACTATTACATGTGTTTATAGATCCATAAAGCATCTGAAAGGCTATGGATAACTCTCTTGAAGTACTGGATAAAAATTGAGAGATTGGGGGGCCAACTCGTTCCAATTGAAAGTATGACCCTGAAAGACAGGCAACCGTAGGAGGTGAACATTTGGCTCCATGAGAGGATTGTGAGAGTCTGTTTAGGACTGTGGTTGATAACGTGATTTTGGAAAGGTACGGGGAAATCCTATCAGAACCACGAGGTTCTTCATTGACCTAATAAGATGTTATCTCACACAATACTTATTGAACAGTTAAACTATGCCAAGGACTCTTCAAGGAGCTAGAAATACAACAATGAATAACATTGTCCGTGCCCTCACAGCTCTTACAATCACTTGCTTTAAGTTAAAATTTGAAGGAAAAAGAATTAAGAATGCTAGGAAAATTCTAACCCAGATCCTAATACAGTTTTATACAGAAGATAAAAGAAGTATCCAATAGTGCTAAGAATACAATAGGAAAGTCTATCCAAATATCCTCAGATATCTACATACTAATGCCCAGAGTAGGGACATAAACAAAGTCACCCTAAAATGTTAATACTGACGAGGAAGTCTGTAGAACTTAATAGGAGTTGTGCATCAGTCCTGGTATCAACTGGCTTTAAACTTCCTCCCAACCACCCCATTCTCCAAAAGCCATCAGAATAATTTCTTAAGTCTAACATATTTGCGATCCTGTAATTCTCCAGCTCAAAACACTGTAGTGACTCCCCATTACCCAATGCAAGGTTTTCAAGACCCTCTATTGTTCTTTTAATTAATTAATTAATTAATTAACTTTTCATGGTTCATTTTTTTATTACATTCAATCAGCCAGCATATAGTTCATCATTAGTTTTAGATGTAATGCTCAACAATTCATTAGTTGCATGTAACACCCAGTGCTCATCACCACAAATGCCCTCCTTAATACCCATCACTTAGTTACCCCCTCCCCCACACCCCCTCCCTTCTGTAACCCTCAGTTTGGCTCCCAGAGTCCAGAGTCTCTCCAGGCCCTCTATTGTAGTATATTGCCTCAATAAATCTTCTAATGCAGTCTTCAAAAACACTTTTCTCAAAAGATCCCTTGATCTTGTCACCCTAGATCTGTGTTGTCCCAATGGCAACCTCTGACCACATGTGACTACTTACAATTAACTTTATTAAAATTAAATTAAAAATTCAGTTCCTCAGTTGCACCAGCCACATTGAAAGGGCTCAATGGCCACATTTGGCTAATGGCCACCCTATTGAGCACCACAGATATAGAACACTTCCATCATCATAGAAAGTTCTGTCAGAGAGCATTCTACTAGCCTAAGCAATCTCTGAACACATTCTCTGTGCCTTTAGTCATTCTGGTTCTTCTCTACCTATAAAAATTCTAGCCTTCATTACAGTTTCAGTTCAAATGGCATGTCCCTTGGGAAGCTTTCCAGAGTAAAAATTAATAGTCTCTCCTCTGTGTTCCTTTGAGTTAGTTGGGACTGCTTTTTGTCACTAGTCATACTCTGCTTTGACTAGGTCTTTGTGTAAGTAAATATTTCCACCATCAGCACAAATTTTTTTAGGGCTTTGTATCTGGTAGTGTTTTACACATACTTAAGGACCAAACATTTCTGGCTTTCTGTTGAATCCTGGAAGAACTGACTCCTGACCAAAAAAAAAAGCAATGGGAGGCAGGATGACAATACACAAAGGAAGGAATGTGTGGTAGGCAAAATAATGACACCCCAAAAGATGGCCATGTCCTAATCCCCAGAACCTGTGAATACATTAGGTTACATGGCAGGAGGGGAATTAAGGTTGCTAAACAGCTGACTTTAAGATAGGGAGAGTAGACTGTATTATCCAGGAGGGCCCAATGTAATCACTTTTCCAATATAAAAGTGGAAGAGGGACGCAGGGGAGGGAGAGCCAGAGAGATGGCAGTGTGAGGGCTTGGTCCAACACTCCTGGCTCTGAAAATGGAGGAAGGGGGGTCATGAGCCAAGGAATGCTGGAGGCCTCTAGAAGCTAGAAAAGGCAAGGAAATGGATTCTTCCTAGAACCTCTGGAAGGAATGCAGCCCTGTTGATACTTTGATTTTTAACCCAGTGAAACACATTTTGGACTTTTGACCTCCAGAACTGTAAGATAATAAATTTGTATTTGTTTAAGCCATTAACTTTGTGGTAATTTATTATAGTAGCAATAGGAAACTGCAGAGTGGCAAAGCAATATTTTTTTTATTTTTTATTTGTGTGTGTGTGGCAAAGCAATATTACAAATCAAAGCTCATGATTCCTGCATGGATCAAAAATTGACAATATTTGTATCCTTCCTCTAGCACTTTAACTGCATACATTTGTCCTAATAATCAGAATTCTCATCCTATATCAGGATGTTCATTGACAGCATTATTTGTTCCAGTAAGTAAAAAGTCCAGTAAGAAGGGATTGATAGCCATCCATGTAACACAACATTATGTGGCCATTAAAAAACATTACTTCTTTGAAAACAATTACGTGACATGGGAAGAGCTGATAATCAAGTTTAAAAAGCAGGATATGAAACAATATATGATCCCAATTTATGAAAGTTAAAGGAAATATACCAAGATGTTAATGATGGATTAAAAAAATTTAACGTTCATGATGGTTATCTTTGTGGGATAAGATTAGGAGAGAGTTTTGGTTTTCCCTTTACACATTTCTGTGTCTTCCAGGTGTTCTATAATGAGCATGAATTACTTTTATAATCAGAAAAATAAACAATTTTTTTCATGTAAAGCAAGCCCCTCAGGTAACTAGAACCACAAAATTAATCATGCCTTTGACCAAGTAATCTCATTCATGAAAATATATCCTAAGGAAATAATTCAAAACAAGAAAAAAAATCCTATAAGTAAAAAGGCAATGTTTTATAGCAATGTTACTTATAATAGTTTAAAACTGGAAGCAACCTGAATATCCAGCAATTTAATTATGATAAACCAAATTATAATATATTTGCTTGATAGAATATTGGGAACTCATAAAAATAATTAATACAAACATTCCCTAGAAATATAAGCATTATAGAATAACACAAAGCAAAAAGCTCAAGCACAAAACACAAAATGTCTAGATTATAATAACTTCACTTAACGTGGATAAAGATGGGGAAAAGAGGTAGAAATTTTAAATCATTGCTATGTTGAACGGGATTCTGAGAGTAATCTGTATAAAATTGTTTTGATAACAAACACAACTATCTGATAAAAGCTCACACCAGCTTGTAAATCAAGAAACCTGAGAGTGACAGACACGTTAAGAATGTGGAATGAGGGGTCCCTGGGTGGCTCAGTGGGTTAAAGCCTCTACTTTCGACTCAGGTCATGATCTCAGGGTCCTGGGATCAAGCCCCACATCGGGCTCCCTGCTCGGCGTGGAGCCTGCTTCCTCCTCTTTCTCTCTGCCTGCCTCTCTGCCTACTTGTGATCTCTCTCTCTGTCAAGTAAATAAATAAATAATCTTAAAAAAAAAAAAAAGGAATGTGGAATGATAACAGATGGCAGTAGAAATGGGAGCAACACCTGTGAGAAAGGGCACCCTTTCAGAGACAACCCGCATGGGGACATGTGTTTTCATTGCTGTATCCAGCAAATAGTCACTGAACCCCACATATGGAGTAAAACTGTAATGAAAAACAAGGGAATAACAAACACCAAATTTAGAGTTTGAGTTACTCTTGGGGAATTAGGATTCTACCAAGGAGGGGAACACAGAGTTTCACAGGGGATCCATCATCTCTTAAACTATTTCTTAAACTGGATGCATGGATGTTCTTTTTATGATTCTTCTGATAAATCACAAGTGCTTACAACAGTGCTTGGCATATATTGGCTCATACAAGAAATTGTTTGTAGAAAGGATCTTTTCAGGGCACCTAGGTGGCTCAATGGGTTAAGCGTCTGACTCTTGGTTTTGGCTCAGGTCATGATCTTGGGGTGCTGAGATAGAGCCCCATAACGGGCTCCACGCTCAGTGTGGAGTCTGCTTGTCCCTCTCCCTCCTCGCACAGGTTCTCTTTCTTTCTCACAAATAAATAAATAAAATCTTGAGAAAAAAAATGAAACTTTTCAGTGGCTCTGTAAATAAAGCTCAAACTCTTTTAATATGGCACACAGACCTCTTCAGGAACTGACTTGTACTTGATTTATCAACACCTATGACTTCCCCCCCTAATCTACAGTCGCTCTTATTCATTTTTTGCCAAACATATAGGACTTTCTGGTGCCTCTGAGACTTTGTCCAGCTGCTTTCTTTTTCTTTCTGGAATGTTCTGCTTCACCTAGAGATCTCTTAATCTCAAGGCCAAGTTCATATACCAGCTTTGCAACACCTTGCTGATCTCCCTAATTTTCTCTCCTCTGTGTTCCTACAGTGTTTTCCTTATTTGTGCATTAGAAACTGACTTGCTCTAATCTATTATAATCTCTCACATTATTGTCTTATTGCTCACAAAGTACTCCCAGCTCCATTTTACTTACATAACACTGTGGGTTAGTCTCCATTAGCCCACTTAACAGATGCAGAATTCGAGCTTCCAAAGGAAGAGCAGGACTTGAACAGGTCTTCAGATTCACATGGTCCCCGAAGGGACAGGGCTGCCAGGGTAAGAGAGGGCAGGAAGAGGCTGAGGGGATGAAGCTGCAGTCTCTAATCACAGAGGCAGCATTTTTAAGATGAGAGAGGACATTTTTCACAAGAATTAAGATGGGCCATGAAAATCAACTCCAGTATGTTTAAGACATGTTAGTTATACCTGTTAGAGTGGAAGGTGAAACAGGCTAAAAGAATGACCCCAAAATTGAAAGGGGGAAAAGAAAGGTTAAATAAATTCAACAGAATGGACCTTATATCTTACCCGGAAACTTCAAAATAACAGACTAGTCTCCAAAGTAGGAACTTATTTTTCTTTTGTCTTATTTTTCTTTTATTCCAAGTCCTTAAAATAAGGCCCAGCACTAAAAAGCGACTCAATACATGTTGAATTAATTAATTAATGAAAGGTTGTGCTATTGAGAAGGATAATTAGTTTGAGCTTTCCTGAAACTGTTTCCCCTCAGTCACATGGTCCTTTCGATTCGGGGGGACTGAACGTCAGTTTCTTGTGTGTTTAATAATTCAGATCCCGGAGCTTCTCTAATGCTCAAAACCAAACAAAATATTCACTTGTTTGAATCAGTCAACAAGTACTTTAGGCAGTAAAGTGGATTTAGAATGTGTTAGCAGACACCTGACCTGTCTTTTATACTATCTTTAACATTTAAGACACTCACAATGCCTGATTAGAATACATGAAAAAGATCCTCACGCCCAAAAGTCACAGAACCAGTGAGAAGAAAATATACAAAGCAAGAAAATTTGACCTGCCATAGAGACACAGCTCTGATGAAACTAACAGTAATATAGAACAAAAAGACACCACCGAAAAACTCAAGAGCTTTTGAAAACCTCCACTGAATACCAACGGCAATCTACTTTATAAATTCATCATAGAGAACATATTTTTGGGAAAGTGGTCATTGGACAAATCAGCCTTTAGAGAATCTATTTTTTGCAAACCTTGAGCCAATGCTGGATCCTGGGACTAGGCACTCAGGTGTTTCCCAGCCTGCCCTGTTGAGGCAATCCATAGTTCCTGACCGATCATGGTTCTGGGATACACTTCAGGCAAAGAACAAGTCTAGGCAAATAAGTCAATTAAAAGGCAATGTTCGCAATAAGAAAGGATTTAAAGGATGTGCCAAAGGCCAAATTGTGCCTATCCCGGAATGGGTTAAGGGTCTTGTCCCAGCTGCCTTCTCTCTGTGTCTCAGTGTATGTTATCCTTTAGCAGGGGAGAGGAGGATGTAGACAGCAATTCCTCAAGGAACTAGGGCTGGATGGCTCATGTGTGAATTTCCTCTGATGGGTTCTGCTCCCTAGACCCAAATCCCTTCCATTCATTCTTTTATTTCATAAACATAACCTGTTTTAGGGGCTAGGAATACAGTAGTGAACAAGACAGGTAAGGGCTGTGTTCTTAGTAAGCTAAGGTTCTAGAAGAAAGAAATGATAATAAGAAAATATCAGGGATTGGTGAAATTGAAACCCCCCCAAAAGTCTGTGCTACTGTAGTCAACAAAGTGTTTAATCTTCATTCCATCTCCCAGCAACATCAGACAAACATTTGCCATTAAACTAGACCAAATAACAGACCTACTCAAATGCTTAACAGTCCCTGGAAGAATCTGATTATGAGGGGTGGACAGGGGAGAATTTCTCTATTTGGTCCAATTTCTAAATGGAAACTCACAGTGTTTGATGAATAATGAATGTGAATAATTAATGCATTTGAGAAAGGAAAATTTCTTACCTGTCAGTTACTTATCTTGGAGATTACACATCCATCACTCCTCCCCCGAGGGGCTAGACTCATCTCCATAGAAACTGGGGGCAACCCAGAATGTTAATTATGCCTCAATGCCAGATTTCTCTGCTCAGAATGTGACTCACCGGAAGACCTTCTAGGGCTAACTTGTTCTGAAAAGTAGAAAATTTAATTTATCTGAAGTATTTTTTAAAGCTCCAAATAATGAAGTATCTTAATAAGCCTAAGAAAGAAACAAGAGACTGACCCTGTGTGTACACACACTTGGGGAAAATAGTGTGTAGAAACACATGCATCCTCTGGGCAAGAGGCTGAAGAGAAGAAATGGATCCTTGGTCCATTAATAACATAAATACCAGCACCTAGAACAATGATGAACACATAGTAGATGCTCATTGAATATTACTGTTATTGTTGAATGTTATGTTGAATGTCTTTTAATGAATTACTGATTCTGTGCTGTGATAATACAACAATTCTCATTTTCATGGTGATACTGTACACAACATCCTTTTGTACACATTATGTCATTTATTCTTTATAACAACTTGAAATATAGGTCCACAATACATTATCCATATATTTTTTAAAACTCCAAAACCAAAAGTCTGGGGGAAATGCATGTGATGAATAGCCTGATTTGAGTTGAAATGAGTCTCTTCATAGTCTTTATCCTTCTAATATAAGTATTTATACATTTTGTGGCAGAGATATTAATACATTTGTTTTTTGGAGGACCTCCTAGGTCCTGTTAGGCTTTTTTTGATCTATTTATCGTATGTAACATGTTACCTTTCTAAAATCTAAAAAACTTAGAATTCAGAAGCACTTGGGTGGCTCAGTTGGGTAAGTGTCTGAATCTTGATTTTGGCTCAGGTCATGATCTCAGGGTTGTAAGATCGAGCCCCAAGTCAGGCTCCACACTCAGCAGGGAATCTGCTTGAGATTCTGTCCCTCTGCCCTTCCCCCTGCTCACACACTCTCTCCCTCTCCCTGCCCCCTAAAATAAATCAATAAATCTGTAAAAAACATAAAAAATAAAAAGTAAAAATTCAGAATTCCAAAAACACACCTTGCCTCAAGAACTTCATTGGGAAGAGGACTCGCATTGTCATCCCACTTTCATCATTAGGATTCTTTGACACAGGAAAGCTAAGCAATTTACCCACAATCACAGAGCTAGTAAATAGATACTTAAACCAAAATCCTCTGATGCCCAATCTTTGGGGTTTTATTTTCCCCACTACACTAAACCTCCAACAATTAATCTGAGATTGAGTATTAAAATAATTGTCTATCCCACTGACATAAAAGAGGGAAATTAGTCAGAGGCAGCACAGACTTGGTCAGTACAGCAAAAACTGAAAAAGAACAATGGCCCAGGATCTGGTGCTAGGTGAGGGCTGTCTCAAGTGTAGAGGTCTCGGTTCCCTGAGGAAATGACTTTGAGACTTAATCTCATTCTCCAGTGCCTAAAGTGCACATGAAACAAGAGCTGACCACGGGTTGTCTGGTAGACTTCTTTGAATAAGGCAGATGTGACCCACATGATATTGTCATACCACATCAATTTTTTTTTTCTAATCACAGAATTTTCATTTGAAAGTAAATGATACCCATGGGGCGCCTGAGTGGCTCAGTGGGTTAAGCCTCTGCCTTCGGCTCAGGTCATGATCTCAGGGTCCTGGGATCGAGCCCCGCATTGGGCTCTCTGCTCAGCAGAGAGCCTGCTTCCCTCTCTCTCTGCCTGCCTCTCTGCCTACTTGTGATCTCTCTCTCTCTGTCAGATAAATGAATAAAATCTTAAAAAAGAAAGAAAGAAAGAAAGAAAGAAAGAAAGAAAGAAAGAAAGAAAGAAAGAAAGAAAATAAATGATACCCAGATCTCTCTTGGGAAGAGAGAATAAGAAGACCAGATTGCAAGGTTGGCACTTTTATCAGTCAGGATAGTCTAGGTTATGCTTCGGTAACAAACAACACACAAAGCTCTTTGGCTTAAAACAACAAAGGCTTGTTTCTTGCTCATATTACATGTTTATCACAAGAAGTCAGGAGAAGCTCCATTTATTATAATCATTCTGAGACCCAGGCTGACAATGAAGCCACTCTAACATTGCTAGTTGCCTGGCAGAGGAAAAGAGAAGGCAAGAGAGCATGCCCTGGTTTTTTAATGCTTCACCTGATGCTGATATGTTGTCACTGATACTCACATAGTTCTTTGGTCAAAGTCAGTTATCTAGTACACCCAACATCAAGTGGTAGAAAGTACAAAACTCATGGCTTCCAAGATCTTCAATGCATTTGCCTACTCAAATGTTTTCTTGGGTGCCTGCTAGAGCTAAGCACTATTCTGTGTACTGGGGATTTAAAAAAAAATGTGTTGAGTACTATGAAGAAAAATAAAGTGGTGAAAAGCAAGTTCGGGGAGGATTCTCTGAATAAAAGACCTGGAGGAATTGAAGGAGGGAGCCAAGTAAAGGAAATTCCGCGTTTGAGGCCAAAGCAAGACACAAAGAACTCAAATCCCAGGAAAATCCAGAATGATTCCTAAAGTGGAGACAGAGAGCTGAGACATTAACAGTGTGTATCTGTGGGGCTGAAAGAGTTGGGCTCGTTCCCTACAAGCCCCGTAATACGCCGTCCCACTTCCTTCTTTTTCTGACTGAAACCACACAGGCAGCAGGACACTTCCCTTTTCCCCGTGGTTAAACAACATGCAAAAGTGGTTTACTTCAGGAGGTGATAGCAATCAGCAAGTGTTCTGTAAACAAATAAAATTATCCATTTATCGATGAAAATCTATATTTCATGAAGGGTGATGGGCGTTTTAGATACTTCATTTTATTGAATAGGGTTATGGTGGAAAGGATAAGATATATAGGATAATTATTACCATTTTATAAATGAAAAAGCTATAATGTGAGCTAACTGACTTTCTGGAAAGGTATGCAGACTTTTTGTGGCAGAGATAGAGTCTGACTCCCAAGCCTGTGCCCTAAATTACTATACAACATAGTAAACTTAAGACTTCTGGGAAGGCAAACTTGTGGAAATCCACAAACTTGTGGAAATCCACATCTACAATACTTTGCCACATGGATGAAGCTTGGAAACATTATACTGAGTGAATGAAGCCAGACACAAAAGGTCACATATTGTGTGTTTCCATTTATAGGAAATGTCCAGAGTTGGAACATCTATACAGAAGAACCCAGTTTTTTAGTGGTTGCCAGGGGCTCAGGAGAGAAAAAAGAGGGCAGAACAGGGAGCAATTGCTTAATGGATATGGGATTTTCTTTCAGGGTGATGACAACGTTCTGGAACTAGACAGTGGTCATGGTCGCACAATACTGTGAGTATACTAAATACCACTGAATTGTAAACTTTAAAATGATACATTTTGTGTTAGGTGTGTTTTACCACACTTTTTTCAAAAAAGAACCACTTTGTGAATAAGGAAAACAGATGACAATGATGACACAAATCATCTCATACATCTAACAGGACAGATGATGGAATCTAAGTCTGAAAAACTGTCAGTTGCAATCAAATATTCTAAGAATATATAGAATTGGAATATAGATAATACTAGGAAGAACAACTTATATTCGTATCAGGTTTTGCACTTTTGAACAAATTTCCAAGTGTATTATTTAACTCCTAGAAAAGAAAGTTGTGAAGTGGGTGGGGTAGTTACACTATGATTATCTCCATTTTATAAATGAGAATAATGTGATTCAGAGAGGTTAAGCAATTTTCCCAAAGTCACATAGCTACTGAATGGTAAAATAAAGATCTAACCCCAGGTCTGTTTATGTTTTTGGCAAATTGGTTCCTCCAGATCTTTTCAACCTTTCAATATCTTTCCAGAAATCACAAGTCTTCTTACGGTAATTATCCCCAGGTGAGGTCAAAGGCCAAGTTTCTTCTCTAACATTTGGAATGACATCCTCTTAGTGTGATCACACTGCATACTTCACTGTGACCAGAAGCTCTGTCTAGAAATTATATACATCCATGATAAATGATAACACTAGGAAAAATAGATTCATTGTTACTTATGTAAATTTCTGAGAGTAAGAATGTTCTAAAATATGGAGTTAATGGTAAGAAAAATGTAATCAAAACTAATGAATGAAAGCCAACTTCTTCATTTTGCCAATGACAAAAGTCAGGTAAAAAAGTTTGTCTAAGATGACACAGAGTTAGTATCAGAGGTAAGATTGGAATGCAAGGCTTTTGAATGCTCTGTAAATGCAGAGTTTCTAGGAAACTAGCCTTCCAACAGCCTTCTCTTTTCCGAGAAGAAATTATTTGAAGTGTGTGTAGTTAGAAGTTCAGGAATATGCTGACATTTATCAAAAACATGGAAAGGAAGAATTACAATTCAGTGATGATAGATAACCCAAATGCTTAAATTTAGCCTCAAATAAACCTGTTTTCTACCTTTTATCATCTCCATTGGGCTGAAGCACAAGGACAACTTTTCTGTTGTACCCAGGAATGGTCAATTATCCAGAATTTACCAGTTATGTTTTGTAAACACAGTTGGTGGTGGGGTAAATAATGCAGGCCCACTGTGTCATTTCCAGCCACGGGGACACAGATGGTCAGAGCTGAGACCTTAGAGACCTTCCAGTCTGGGGTTCCCCAGCCACAGTCAGCTGACCTTCAGGGCGTTACTGCCTTGAGCCCGTGTCCTACTCCACCTTCCTTCTCAGAAACAGAGCTTGTATTTGGCTCTCCTCCCCCTTCTCATCTTCTGTTCCCTCACTCTAAAGTAGGTTGAGGGTTTGCAATAAATATGCCTAAAAGGGAGCATCAGCCATCTTAGAGAAGATGTGAAGGAGAAAACTTGAAAAAGGAGAAAGCACCTGCTAGAACAAAGTAAACTTAGCAAAGTTTATACTCCTCAGTGTATACTTTGAGCTGAAAGGAAAACATTAAAGTCATGTAAACTAAACCTTCACTCCTTCCATGAAGAAAGTCAGGCCCAGAGAATGGCTGTGACTTGTCCAAAGCTACAGAATTAGGAAGTGGTAGAATTGACACTAGAACTCAGATCCTCCAAATTCCAATCCATGCCTTTTCATGATACATTTTCTCAGTTTCCATTGTTCTCTTCTACATAAAATAACCATGATTCATACCCACCAGTGCCACATCAGGCACTGATTATCCTACATATCGTCTGCACGTTTCAGAGAGTATATTTTTAACACTCATGACATATGAGTGAGGTCATGGATTTTTGTCTCATATATCCATATCTCCTTGAAACTACTACAGGCTCTATCTCATAGGAAGTCTGTATGAGTTTTTTGATGGAATGAATGCTATGGATCGGACAGGTGGTGTTTCATCATGGCTACGAAGGTCTCTCATGATATGCCATCCTTTCCTCGGGGTGAAGGTGTTCTCTTCATGTCCCCTCTACTCTGCCCCCATTTCCCCCGTTTCCCAAATCATTTTTCAAGCCCCAGTCAAAAGCTACTTCCTTCTACCCCTAGTAGAAAGAGAACTGCCAAGACTGGCATCAAACAACCTTGAGTCTGCATGCCTCTCTAACTAACGTATGATACACGCTAACCATATTATGATATGGGTGAGTTACTTAAACTCTCTGAGATTCAACTTAACCACTCGTTGAAGCGTTCATAATACTGACTGCATTTGATTTTTCTGTGGAAGAAATAACATATGTAAAATTTCTAGCACAGCATGTGCCACATGGTGGCTACTTAACAAATGTTAATTCCCTTTGTCTAGGCAATTCCTTCCTTAAAAGTGTCCCATGGCTCTCTGCTTACTCTTCACTAGTTTCTTAGGCATTATTTTACAAATTATTGATAAGTTTAGAATACTTCTGTTTCCCCACTAGATCATCAACTATCTTGAAGGCATTACTATATCAAGAAATCCTTGCATTCAACGCACTGTGACTTCCCACAGCATCTAGAAGGACATCTAGCACAAATGTGACACACAAAACTTAAATTTGTAGAATCGAATTGAAGTGGGTGTGGGTGGTGGTGATGGGGAGTACATAATGTATCAGCCTTTTAGATCATTTATCTGAAAAGTAAGAGCCCTTATGCTGGTGTCTTCCATATTTCTTCATGTTATGTTTCTTTACCCCCTAAGAACAGGTAGCCAGGTGTTTGGTAACGACACCCTTCCATCTAAAGTGAGCATCTGAATAAGGGGACGCCCCCTCAGTGAGTGACCAAGCTACATTTCTGTGTTGGGTCCTCATGCCCTCACGAAGAGGAAGTGGTATTTCAGGGATGGCAGATGACAATGTGACATCACCCATCTCCGTCAGTGCTCATTTCATTTCTTCAATTTCAGCAAAGAAATGATAGAAAAGGTTGTTCCTGTGTCACATGGGTGACTTATTTTTATTATTTACTGATGAAAACAGAGAAGGTTTCCTTCACCCCACCCCTCACTATTGAGCTTCCCATTTCTGTCCTTACCTCTTGTCCCAACTTTCTGGAGGAAGTAAAGGCCAGTAACTGAAACTTAAATGGTAAATTCCTAGATCACATCTATCTATATTATAATCTAAAAAATAAATAGAAGAACCAAAAAAAAACTTTAAAAAATTAAAGTATAGATACCTCTGCATCCCTGAGACAATAATTAAAACTAACAAATGTCTACAAATTATCAAAAATACACAATTAATTGAGTTCTTATTATGGTCAAGTCACTGTTCTATGTTTGATCATTTCATCCACTCCTCAACTAGCCCTATATGGAGTGTGGTATTAACAAAGAGGGTCAGTAACCTGTCTAAGATATTATATATAGCTAGCAAGAGTCAGGGAGATTTGGATCTGCATTTGTCTGAATCAAGGGGAAGCATTCATAATCTACCCATTCTGCCTCACCCATCCATGCAAAGGATTGAGTCATGAGTTAGTAATATGGAAATTAATGACACGCGGCCACTTCCCTTAAGAAGATGCTAACAACAGCGAATATACGTATGTATACATATATAGTGTTAATATGGCACCACTCTATATTCTAGAGAGTTCTTCACCCATGATGTCATAGAACCTTCAAGGTAAGTGAGACAGGTAGTACATTTTACACAATTCTCAGAGCACCAGCTGTCATTCCAAAACACAGAGTTTTTTTTTCTTAAGTATTGCTAATAACATGAGAAATGTTTAGGATGTATTCAGGTTAAGTGGGAAAAAACCTGAGAACAAAAAATATATATAATGTATTAAAAAAACATAATATACATATATATTACACACGGAAAAAATGCTAGAAGGAAATGCACCAAAACGTAAATAGAGGTCCTTTATTAAGCAAATATTTATGGAGCACGTGCAACATGCCAGGCATTGTGCTATTCATCAGGTGTGGTGAAAAAAAGGACCTACATGATACCCTCACACAGCTTACAGTTTGAGGACTAAGTTAAGCTAAGAACCTAAGGACAATTGTGAAACAGTCTAAGTACAGAACGCTTCTAGCCTTTTATAGTTGACAGAGTCCTTGTTCTCAACCATCATGTTCATGTTCTGCAGGGGTAAAGTAAGATGCCCCAAATAACCAGCTAGGAAAAGGCAGAGCCAGGACTTGAACCATGCTGAACATGGACACCAAGTCTTTCATATTTCAATGATTTACATAATATGTAGTTAAATTCCACAATTACAAGTATGATTGGCATTTCTATATACATGAGTAAACACAAGTAATTCTCGTTGAGCATGGACCCATCTGGAGGGGGTGCAAGTGCCTGAGCACACTAAAGAAGAGGCCACTGGCTACAAGCATTCAGCGTGCTATGGGCATTGGTTGGTATAAGTTACAGAAGTAATCAAGAGAACACCTCAATCCAACAAGTCAACTAAATGAAAATTGGTTAAGAGAAGCTACACTGTGTCCTATTTCTGGTCACACAGCTTGAGATTGCCATAGCATTAGGCAGCCAGTTAAAGCATATTGACCTCCCTATCAGTTAAAATCTTATTTTCATGATTATTATATCTGCCACCAAGTCACAATTCTGTGCTTGTTATGGGTTTAATTGTGTCCTTCCAAAATTCATATGCTGGAGTACTCACCCCTCAGTACCACAGAATGTGAATTTATTTGGAGATAGAGACTTTAAAGAAGTCATTAAGGTAAAATGAGGTCAGTGAGGGGGTCCTGATCCAATATGACTGGTGTTTTTATAAGATTAAGACACAGACAATACACAGATGGAAGGGCAACCATGAGGACACAGCAAGAAGGTGGCTATCCACAAGCCAAGGCAAAGGGCTCAGAAGAAACCAATGCTGCTGGCCCCTTGATCTTGCACTTTCAACCTCTAGAACTGTGCGAAAATAAATTTCAGTTGTTTAAGTCATTAAGTCTGTTGTATTTTGTTACAGCAGCTGTAGCAAACTAATACAGTGCTTCTCTCAATGGCTGGCACATGGCTAGCACTCAAATATTGATATAAATGAGTGAATGGGGACTGTATATGTCCCCTATCCTGCATTTCTATGGTTGATTTTTCAAGGACTGTTAAAAAAGAATTTTAATAAGCATAGGTGTGCTCTAGTTATCTGCCAGCCCTGAGATTTTAAGATAAGAAAGTAGGCCTTCTCTTTGATTCATTTCTACCTCTTGATCCTAGGACTCAGGAAAGAAGTCCCCATAAATTCCAATTTAAGAACATGTCAAATGATCAGAGCAGAAATCCCAGCACTATTAGAAGAGAGACAGTCCTCAACAGATTCAGGGAAGCCTTGAGCTCCTTCCTGCTGGGTAACGATGTCTCATGGGGCTTCACTGAGGCCCCTGGTGCACACGGACAAGGCTAGGATGTGAAATGACCAGAAAAATTGGCAGGCAGCCAAGAAAATCTCTCAGGCCCTTGATACATGGTATATGAGGTCATGGGAACCAAAGTTGAAATTTCTCCCCCTCTACTCCCTAAGGACAAGAATTAAGGTACTTGAAGAAGCCAACATACCACCTGGATGTGTGCCTTTAGTAATGTAATCTCAAAACTGGCCTGGTAAATTACCTGGATTCTAAGCATTAGCATAGAGTGTCAGTGCCTACCTGATCACCAAGGGTATGTGGCCCAACCTTCTTAATTTGCAAGGAAGGAAACTGAGTCCCCAAAAGGGAAAAGATCTACCCCCGCTCTTGCCATCACCATTTCTTAAGCCTTTGCCATAGAAGTCAAAGTTAAACATTTCAATCTTCATATTGTTACATTTGAAAGAGAGCTTCCTCCCAAAAATCTTGGTGAATAGTCCCTAGACTGCTCAAGCACTTCTAGGACTGGGGAACACACTGCTCCCAAAGGTAGTAACACCATCTTTGGATAGATTCAATTGTTAATGCCATTTATTGAGTCCAAACCTGCCTTCCTGCATCTTCTATCCATTGGTTCTCACTATGCCTTCTTAAGAATGAAGGAATCCATCAAACTCCTCCTTTGCATGGTGGCCTTCAGATGTCTGAAGACAAAAGAGACTTTTAACATTATCTTGTGTCATGGTTTTGAGCTCTCTATACATCCTTGTCACTATTGTCAATTGCTTTAAGTCCTCATAAAGAGCAGTTAGTGACACATCAACAGACAGAAATATAACATCCTAATTAATGAGCACTGGTCCCTCGACCTGGAATGAAATTATACAATAATACCCCTAAATGAGTGGGAAAAGTGGAATGGGATTGCTTACCAATAAAGAGAAGAATACTCCCTCCCAGATTCTAGTTGTCTTACCTGAAACCCATTCCTTCCCTGAATAATTCCTAGGCCTATTTCAAGAAGCTCTGCCTAAAGTCTTCCCTGGCTTCCTCCCTGCATACTGGTCATCTCTCCTCCTGCCATTTGCCATCCTCAGCCCTGTCACTTTTGCTCCCAAACCTTCAATGGGTCCTGGACTTGGCTGTATGGAAGGACAATCCAAGAAGCTTCAAGCATCTGTCAGACTTCTTCCAAGCAAAGCAGCCTTAACCAATTTTCTGACTTTCTCTTGCTATTCCCTTCCAGATACACTTATTGTAGAAATGAAACCAACACTGCTATCCTCATCATAGTGGATTGGAATAAAGACTGGTAACCATGCTGAGACTCTTACATGAGCAGGACCCATAAAGTCTAACTACCCAGGAGGTACTCCATACTGAGGGAGTCTTGGCAAACTGACCCAACCAAATCCTCTTTGTTGAGAAGCAAAATGGGCCAAATAAACAGCAAAGGGCCACCAGACCTGGGAAGCCCTCTTTAATTGCTTGGGAGTGTATGGAAAACGCGTACTGAAGAAATGGGACCCTGGGTGACTGAGTGGTGGTTGAAGGGACATTCCCATATTTCCTTACAATCAATCTGCATGTCTAATAGGAAAACTCCAGAATGAAGGTTTTAAAGTCTGCTTGCTCCTGCTTCCCCACCTCCCCTCAAAGCTGAAGGGAAGGATGTTTACATAATGACTTTTCTTTGTTCTCTTTGCTTCAGAATCCTTCCTCTACGTTTAGGACATCCTTTATGGGGTTTTTATTTTACCTTGTCTGGTAAATGAAACTTACATAGATTGCAATTTTTCACATTAAATACTAGATACTATGAGGATATAAAAGGATATACAATTCTTGGGGATGCAGGAAAGTCTAAATGATTAGAGATGTCTAAAAAAATGACTTTATTTGGGGTTTCTTCAATGAAAATACTCCCTCCATAATGCCACAGAATCAGAGATTCCCTCTGCCTCTTTTATTCATTTTGGGATGTGACAGGGAGGGATGAGCTTAGAAAGTGGGAAAAAGGGGCACCTGGCTGGCTCAGTCAGTAGAGGATACAAGTCTTGATCTTGGAGTTGTGAGTTTGAGCCCCACTTTGGGTGCAGAGATCACTTAAAAAAATAAAACCTTTAAAAAAAAAGTGACAAGAAAAAAATAGGCCCCAGCTCATCTCAAACTCCAGAAACTTCTACCTTGCCAGAGATAAATACTTTGATTTTAATTCCAACGTATAAGATTCATGGGAGACATGGGGGTACCTGGGTGGCTCCGTCTGTTAAGTGTCTGACTCTTGATTTCAGTTCAGGTCATGATCTTGGGGTCACAAGATCGAGCCCCACATTGGGATCCATGCTCAGCAGGGACTTTGCTTCTCTCCCTCTCTTTCCCTCTGCCTCTACCCCCACTCATGTTCTCTCTGTCTCTGAAATTAATAAATAAATAAATCTTAAAAAAAAATTCATGTGAGACATATTCAGATGAAATCAGGTTTAAAAAAAGATGTCGTTCACAAATTAATTCCATATCTGTTCAAGTATTTGAAGACATACACTGGAGACTGTTGTGATAGAATACACATGGTTTTTTGCCTTCATGGAGTTTACAATCCAATGATCCTTGCTATTCCTTCAATTGATTTTGCAAATAGTAGTCTTTTACAAACTGTAGTGGCAAGGGAATAAAACATTCGGTCTTGTCCTAAATACCTTGCTATGGGCTGAATGTTGATGTTCCCCTCCAAATTCATATATTAAAACTCTAACCCCCTAATGTGATGGTACTAGGAGGGGAGGTCTTTGGGAAGTAATTAGGTCCATGAAGGTGGAGCGCTCACAAGGGATTAGTGCCCTCATAAGAAGGGACAAGAGAAAACCTGCTTCTTTTCTCTGCTTTCCGACATGTGAGGATACAATAAAAAAGACAGCCATCTGCAAACCAGGAAGTAGGCCCTCAGGGGGGGGGACTAAATTGGCCAACACCTTGATCCTGGAATTCCAGACTCTAAAACTGTAAGAAATAAACATCCGCTGTTTAAGCTACCTAGTCTATGGGTATATTTGTTACAGCAGCCTGAAAAAGACATATCTACATGTCCCTATCCATGGGCACACTCCACTGGGGAGGGAGTGGAGTCAAAAAGGTTTCTAAAATCTGGGCTCTGCCCACAATGAGCTAAAAAATCTAAGATTCCCATGTGAAACTGTTGACCAACAGAACAGTTAAAAATAAAGTGCTCGATGGAGAGGTACAGATGCTTAATAACTAAAAAATGTACAATAAAATGTTAAGTAGATGGTCTTGGCAACAAATTTTGAAGAAGTTTAAAGAAAGATCAAGATGGAGTAGAGATATCAGAAAAGATTTTATGAAGAAAATGGTGCCAGAGTTAAGTTTTCAAGGATGGGCAGGAGGGGGTGGGCATTCTGGACAAGAAAAAAGGCATCGTGGCAAAAAAACACCAAAAAACCCAAAAACCCAAAAACCTGACAGTCATTGGGTAGGGGTAACAGAGGAAAACCAATTAAATAACTACAAATTGTGAATGTTATAAAACAAAACCAAACAATTCAGATCACACCTAACAAACAAAATTATAATAGAAATACCATGTCTGCTCCCCAAACACATGCACATTCTAACACATTCTTGGAAAGAGTGCTGTAACATTGATTTATATCTGACAGTCCAAGTAAAAAAAATGAAAGAGCTGCCAAATCTGCCTATATAAATCCCAGTGATTTCACATGTTTTTATCCTATGAACTGAAGGCAGAAAAAAAGATTTAAGCCTTTGAGACAGCAGACAATAAAATGGTACCCTAGCAAAGCTTCTCTGAGGAGTCACTAGAATCATATTTATCATGTCCGAGACTGACATTAATTCTAATGTGCAGACTCTCTTCGGCATTCAGATGCACAATATTAAATAACTCTAACAGGTGAATTTATCGAGTTCTGCAGTGGTATGTTGAGCCATACAGAGGGCCCATATAACAGCAGTTTTATGCAGCATCAAACACTCCATAGGAGCCATGGTAAGCTTCTTCTGTCGACAGCCAGATGATAGACAAGACCCTCCTCCAAAATCTTCCTGGATAAAATTGCTTCTCTTTGGCCTCGTGGTGTCAAACCCTCGGGCTTCAAATGCCTTGAGCAACTGATCAGAACCAGAATAGCTACCTAAATGAGAAGTCTGGGCCATGCCTGTAGGTAATCCTGACTGGTTGGTTCATGAAAAGGAGGGCTGATCCTCTGTCTTGGTGAGATTACACGTCCAAATCCCTAGCTATTGGAAGAAAACATCATTGCCACTGCTTCCTTGCCCCTACAGAGAACCGCCTGCCTTCCTGACCTCACGAGAGAGGGCCAGTTATTAGCTAACAAGCTACCATTCTGATCAAAAGCCCAAACACAGAGGTAAGGATCTGGGGCAGAGCCAGAAATCTGCATTTCTAACAGGCATCTCCAGGTATTCCTTTCCTAATTTGCTTGATCACCAGAAGAATCTGGAGCAGTTTCAAAGTGTGGGTTCTCAAAGCATACTCCAGACCTCCTGAATGGAATCTCCAACAGTTTATAAATGATGATGGAAGTGATGGATCATTATGCTGTTCAGAAGCGTATATATAACAATGAAAGTGAGAGATTCCAGTTGGTGTAGGTATCACTTCTCTGACTGTTTGCTTCCTTTTATAAGAAAAGAAGAGCTAGGTAACCCATTATGTTTCTGTTCTTGTCTTGGTACCAGGAAACTGAAAGCTGATAGCAACTCTTCCTGGCTTAGATTTCTAGGTATAATTGTTTCCCTTCATATTATTGGTCCTTTTCAGTATCCTTTTAAGATGTAACTTTGTATTAAGTCACCTAGAAGTAGCTGGAGCATAAATTACAAATTTTTACAATATAAATTCCAATTCAAGCTTTCCTTCAACTTTCAGAAAGTCACTTTCTCTATTCAGATTGTGAATGTGGGTGAATCTGACATTTTACAGCTTCATACCAACGATGGGGCTCTCATCAACCTGCCTCTTGGGACAAATGACAGAGGATGAAAGGCCCCAAAGGACTGCTCTACTTGGCAGAGTAGAGGAATCCAGGCTTTGATCAGTAGCCCCAGAAGCTCAGTTGCTCCCTCTCAACCCAATTATCTGCTAAGCAGAGCCAGCTGTGGAGTAAGGAAAACAAGGTGTGAACCAGGTCCGAGAACTGAGGTTAAATCCCAACTCTGTGTGGCATACCATATGCATTTACCTCTAGTTTCCTCATCTGTGAAATGGATGTGACTACCTTGACTTTTCCTGTCTCTTGGGGTTACTGTGAAAGCTCTTTGTTAAATGAAACGTTTTATACAATGCAAATTAACAACTACTGGAAATAGCTTAAAAATGCTAAATAAAATATACTCAGATGTGATAACTGGCCCTTCATCTAAGAGGGCTCTCTTGTTCCTAGGAAAAGGTCATAGGTTTTAAAAAGAAATCTAGAGGGGACGCCTGAGTGGCTCAGTCAGTTTAGCATCTGCCTTCAGCTCAGGTCATGATCCTAGGGTCCTGGGATCGAGTTCTGCATCTGGCTCCCGGCTCAGCGGGGGTCTGCTTCTCCCTCTGCCTGCTGCTCCCCTACTTGTGCTCTCTCTCTCTCTCTGACAAATAAATAAATAAAATTTTAGGAAGGAAGGAAGGAAGGAAGGAAGGAAGGAAGGAAGGAAGGATGGAAGGAAGGAAGGAAGGAAGGAAGGAAGGAAGGAAGGAAGGAAGAAATCTAGAGGATCTAACAGATGAAAACTTAAGAGCCCAGTGGGCAGGGTGAAGTCCTCAACTGGGAGGATGGCCTTTCAGGGTCAGGGTGTTTAGTTTAACCTTGACTTTGCACTGAATTCAGATAATGCTTGGAGCATTGTATTCAACCTTTGACAACACACTGTAGGAGGCCTTCACCACCTATACTGCGTCCAAAGGAAACCAACCAGAGTGTAAGGGGCCTAGGAACCATGTCCCATTAAAAATAGTTAAAGGAATTCACCACGTGCAGACAGAACAGACTCAGGGCACACGGCCCTGTCTTCAAATGGATATAGTGACATAAGATTGTCATGAAAAAGAAGGAGGAGTTTCCTTCACTGTGGACTCCCCAAAGTGGATTTGGGGAAAGTGGATTTCCCAAAGGAAAGTTGCCAGAGACAAGATGGCGCCCCAGGGGAAGACACATTTCAGGATGGAGTACATTGACAAGTAAAATGAGGAGCTCCTACAGCATCAGTTTTTAGATGTTTCCAAAGGGATTCTTGCTCTTAGTGAGAAGTTGCAATAGATAATCTTTGAAAAGTTCTGACCAAAAGACGCTCCAAGCCAATCCCTTCACCACTGGCATACATAAAGTTTCTCATTCTTGGAAACAAACTAAAAATCCTTTCGCTAAAGAACCCAAACTTGACTTCAGGTGGTAGAAGTTGGGAGTTATGGCCAAGATGGGCTTGACTTTGGGACTCTCAGCCCACCGCATGCTAAAACTGGTGCTCTCCAACATCTTCTGTATTTACTACTTCACTTTGATTGCGAGACTCTCAGATCGAAGCCTGATGCAGCACCATCCCCCTACGCTGCCTACCTTGGCACCAAGCCAGGAATGCACTGCTGCCATTTGTGTTTTCATTTAGTAAATAAAGATCAGAAATGGCTGCTGTTTTAATAGATTGAAAACTCTGGTCTGCAAATAAATATCTTGGGGGAATTAGAGAAGATTTGGAGAACAACAGTCAATCTCAATATAATTAAAAATAAGCTCTCACCTGCTACTAATTTCCTTCTTGTTTCTTTGCTAACAGAAATCTTTGTTTGAACAAAGAGGTAAAAGGCACAGTTAGAAGCTGTTTACATAGTGCAAATGAGAGTGCTAATTGTAGGGAGCCTGCATGTTAATGAGAGAGAGGTTATTTATCAGTGTGAAATTCTGAGTGCAATAAATTGCAGGTGATATTTCAGGAAACATTCATTTTCTAATGATTTCTTTTCACCGCCAACAGTGGCCCCGAATCAAAGTGCAGTATGTTGTAATAAAATAAGAATTGCTCTGGAAGCCAGGAGATCTAGTTGTGGCCCGTAGCTAGCTGTAAGCACTGGCATAAGCTGCTCTCCCTCTCTGACTCTTGGGCTCAGTATCCGTGGAAATTTGACGTCTCTCATTTTCCTTCCAGTTCTGACCATTGTTGTCTAAGAAGTACCTCAGGCTTCTACTGAGAAATAAGTTTCTCTTTCTTGGGATAACCTTCGTCGTTCTGAAACCAACTTACCGAAACACATTCTTGGAAAGGGCCTGGCTTCCTCGCTCCCAGGTTTTCCCCTACCCTAGCTGCTACGGTTTTGCTCGGCAATTTTTGAGGAACTCATGGAAGATCCCTGGAAGCAAGCCTCCCAGCAGCGCCCCAATACCACAGGCCTCCCAGCTGCTTCCTCGGTCTTTCTCAGACCTCTGAAGAGGCACCAGGCTCCCTGGCCTCCCTGCGACTCATTCATTCAGCAAATACTCTTTGTCTTTAACACCCACCATGTGTGCAGCACCATGCTGAACACTAGGGACACAGAATTCTGTGCGGTGAACCTGGGCCACACCAGCCTGGAAAGCAACTAATGGGGAAGTCAGATGTAAAACAAATAATTATCCAAGTGATCATGGGATAAGCCCTGAGTGGCCAAAATATGGGTTACCGTGACTGGAGGGTTAGGAAAGGCTGTCTTGAGTGACACTTGTACTCCAACCTGAAGTAGGAGAAAGCTAGCTGGGAGGGGAGTGGCACACAAGCTGAAGAAATAGTACTGAAGGCCATGGGTAAAGAGCCCGGCACATCCAAGGACCAGAAAGTCAGTGTGACCAGAGGACTTGGAATAAGCAGAGAATGGACCAGTACAGGCTGGAGAGGAAGGTAGAGCCAATTGGCATCAGACTCTGGAGGCCCTGTGAGGACTTTTGGACTCTGCCCCAGGTACCAAGATAACTGGAAACCACTAATGGATTTTTTTTTTAAAAGTAAGCTTAACATCCAATGTGGGGCTCGAACTCATGACCCCGAGATCAATAGATTTTAAACGAGAAAGAAATGTGATCAGACAGAAGGATTGTATCAACCTCTCTCAACTGTTGTATGGAAATTCAGTTTCCTGAGGGACATGGTAGGACCTTTGAAGCCCTTGTCGTTTCCCTCCCAGGGCCACATGTGTACTACCAAGTCCCAAGAGAAAAGGGAATCCCAGTGTTCAAAGGAAATGGAATGTTCCAAGTGTTCCAAGGAAAATGAACCCACAAATAACATTTTGGTGACAATCCTCACCATAGGAAGAAATTCCAACAGGGGCCTCAGGGATCCTTCCACCCTCCCTCCTGCTCTCCTCCCTCAGGTGTCCCAGTGGATAGGATAGGTAAATAGGAAGCAACTCTCCTCCAAAGGGAAATAGCAAAACAGGAAGTGATAAGCAGGGAAGCCTGAAGGCTAGAGCATATAAAGGAGTGCAAACAGAAAAAAGTACAGAAAGAAAGACCTCTGCAGGTTCTGGTCAAGGACAGAGTTCTCAACTCACACTCCCAGAAGCCTTTGTATGAAGTCTTGTCAAGCCCTTGTGGGAGCAGCTGCTAATCCCAGGAGACCCAACAGCAGGAGGTAGGTCACAGGAAGCCAATTCCATGAGTCTTGGGGGATGCCAGAGGTGGAGGTGGAGGGAGACAGAAATAACAGCCTTCAGGGTGTTTCTCAAAGCATGACCTACAGGCTGTGTGTTTCCTAATCAAATAAGGTGTGGTGACAAATGTAGATTCCCCAGCCCCAGAAACACACGGCCCTCACAAGCAGCATGGAGCCAAGGCGTCAGCACACAGGCCCTGAAGTCAGACTAACTGGTTTCAAATCCTGATTCTACACACTTACTGGCTACGTGAACTCTGGCACTTCGCTGCATCTATTTTGGCCTCGGCTCCCTGGCATGTAAAAATGAACATCATAACAGGGTCACTGTGATGAGGAAGTGAGCTAACTCTCGAAAAGGACTTAGGATGATGCCTTCCTGGGACATGGTAAGACCCTGGTCATTGCTAACCATTAGTGTAGCTGAGAGTGGGCCTGACCACCTGCATTTTTTTTAAAGATTTTATTTATTTGACAGAGAGAGACAGAGATCACAAGTAGGCAGAGAGGCAGGCAGAGAGAGAGGAGGAAGCAGGCTCCCTGCTGAGCAGAGAGCCCGATGTGGGGCTCGATCCCAGGACCCTGAGATCATGACCTGAGCCGAAGGCAGCGGCTTTAACCCACTGAGCCACCCAGGCGCCCCAGCACCTGCATTTTTAATATGCTCCCCCAGATGATTATCCCCACTATCAGTGCCCTATCTTCCGTTTGAGGAGTATCTCTTTGCCAGCCTCCGAGGCTAAGCCTTTTGCATTTCTTATCCCATTTCAGACCCATAAAGTAGCAGCAACATTTCCCCCTTACCAATAAGGGAGCAGAGGCCTGGAGCGGAGGCCTGGAGCAGTGAAGGACCTTGCCCAAGGCCAGATCCTGAAGTTCTGGACGCTCTTCTATGAACACCGTATTCCACCAGGATAGAGACACAGCACAGGCAGGGGACCTGAGCCCAGAGAGGGGCTGGGAGGGAGATCCGCAGCCTCTACCCAGCTGTCCGCGAAAGCGTGGATTTGGGGGAGGGCTGAAGCTGCCGGACACCTGGGCCCCAGAAGGAAGAGGGCTTCCAGCCAGTGGGGAGGAGCCCAAGGGGAATGGCTCAGCCTGAGTGTTGCTGCCAGTCAGCTCAGCCCCGCTTACCCCCGGCTACCAGCCGCTCTCTACCGCCCTGACCTGCGGGGCGGGCACCACCCCTCCGGGGGCTGCGTGCCTTTCTCGTGGCGTGGAGTCCTTGGTGTAGTACCCTTGCTCGTGACTCTGTCCACCCCTATGAGGCCTGGACGACAGGCCTGAAGTCTGGCTGTGTCATCACAGCCAGGTGTGGTTCCCGGAGAGGCATTACAGTGCTATTTCAGATGGGCGTAACATTTGTCCTGTGCTTAAGTGTCGTTCCGTTTCTGGCCGCCCTGGGCAGAATGGCCCTCCTTTCCTTGTGTTCCCATACACTTTCCACAGCCTTCTGTCAGATTGCCTGTGACACCTCATTGCACTTGGGATCTGCCGGTTCCCCCAGCTAGACTGAGGGGCTCCCCTCTAAAGAAGCAGCCCTTCAGACTCACCCTCCTCCCGGGGTGGGAAGAGAAATCCACCCCAATATGCCAAGGCATGACCAACTGGGGCAACCGACTCCTTTGGGACTGACCCAGTGACTGTTCCATCACAAAAGTGTTGGAAAATGGAATTGAAAACTCTTGCTTCTCATCAACAAGCCTCCCCTGCCATGAGAGTAAGGACATGTCTGCAGAGCAAATGACCACACAGTGAAGTCTCATGCCCTTGCACTGGAAGCCAGGCCTGCCTCGGAGACTTTGCCCTCTCTCTGCTGTGACGCCTGTGGACTAAAGGGCCACCTGGTGGGCCGAACACACAAGCATGGAGTGGGAAACAGAGCGGAGCCCAGCCTCCCACAGGGCCAAGCCCGACTCGGGAGGGTACCAGACAGGCACTTCACGAAGTTTCTGGTGAATGAATAAATGAGTGAATAAATCAGTGAGGGAAGGATCCCTTCAAAAAGAGGGCCTTTTCATTTCAAAAATTCTTGAGATAAAAGTACACACCAATCCCATCATTTCCTCTGGATCTACAAATACACAGGAGCACAAGCTGCTGTACATACCAAGGTGGAGCTCTACCTTCTGTCAAGAGTGTCTCCTGCTCCTCAGGAATTCCCACAGTCCTGGTCCAACCACTCTTCCCTGTTCCCATCGGCGTCTCTGTGCTGCCCACCCCACTCCCCAGGCATTTCGCCTCAATTCATTCTTCAGATCTGATCTGAACTCAAAGGTCAGCTCCAGAGGGCCTTTTTGAAGGAGGAACTGAAGGGGTAGGATGCCCATGTTCTTCTTGGAGTAGCACACCTGCCTATCAGCTCATTGCAAAGGTATTGATCTATGGTGGAGAAAGAGAGACTGAAGGGTAATGCTCACACTCGGGGTCATGTTTACCAAAGGGTCATGCGATCCCTGTTGGACTCATTAGAATTACTTACTAGCAAACCATTAGGTTAACAGGAGTAACAGCAAAGAGAGGGGAGTTGCCAGGCAGGGTTAAAACCTGTTTGTCTGCCAGAGGAGGAACTGAATGACAGGCAGTTTTCTGCGGCAACGAGCAGGGAAATTTCTGGGGGGTGGGCCGCACAAGTCGACCAGCTCACTGTACAGCCAGAAGAGGTTTGTCATGGTCCTGTTTCCCTTCCTACTAGATAGAGGTGGAGGACGGTGGTGCATAATACAAACTGGTCTTCCCCCTCCCACTCTCCACTATAAGTCCCCGTAAAGGCTCTCGAAGAAATATCTTTCCACATGTTTGGCTTGTGAAGGAAACAATAGTCAGGAGTACATCTGAGTATGAGACAAATAAGAAAAGTATTCCAAAGAAGCAAGGACTTGAAACCAATGTCAGTAATCTAAAATGTGGTCAAGACAGGAATGAAGCTCTCCTTCCAGTTCTCACCATGATGGGAAAGTCCCGGTTTTCTAAAAGCGGCAACAACTTATATTCCTTGTAACAAATTCAGTGAGACTCAGACACAAGAAGTAGGAAGAATCTTGTTACCATCCCTCCTCCACACACACATACGCTCGCCCCTCCCAGGAGAACAGAAAGTTCCTCCAATGCCATAACTGATGCAGCAAACTAGGGGGTGGTATCTTCCAAAATTAGCACTCTCCCAAGACTCAAACCTCAGTCTCACTGTCCTACAGCCCCAGGATCAAGCGCTCTGAAGTCAATCAGAGTTGGATAGGATCACTTTCAAGTCAGTCACTTTTGAAGTCAGCCTTCAGTCAGAAGCAAATTATCTAACTTTTCTGAGCCTCAGTTCTTTCATCCGTGAAATGGTCAAAAAGTATCTCTTGCATAGGGTTGGGGTGGACCTTACTAAAGTAAAGCACTTGGCAACAGTACAGATGAAATTGCAGTACATTAAAACATGTTCTGAGTCCTTCCTTCTCATCTGTAGATTTACTTGAAGAGAAGCCTGAAGAAATCGAAAGTAATGATTTGTAGAATTTCAAATAAAATATATACTTCCCAAAACAGTGGAGAAGTTAAAAGACACCATATACTATATATAGAGAATGACCCTCTAAAATGTAAAAAGAAAGTAGAAAAAGAAAACTTAATGCAACAAGATGACGAAAAAAAATATGTAAAATATATTTGTTTTAACAAAAGCATGTAAACGGGTTATGACCCTTATTCAAAAATTCTCAGATTGGGTCAAATAACAAAACCTAATATTTGCTATCTACCAAACACGTCTTAAAATAAACCAACACAAAAATATAAGGAATATTATATAAATGCACACAACCATAAAGCCTGACTATGATATTGATACCTGATAATGTTGAATACCAGACAAATTCAAGGGAGACCATCATTTTATATTTTATATAATCATTTTACATTTATATAATTGTCATGAACATGTGTATGTCAAATAATATTTCATTGACACATTTAAAGCAAAATTTGTTAGAAATGCAAAGAGAAAAATGACAGAAATATTATATTTCAGAAATGCTAAAACTATCTTTGACAGATAAAAGAAAATAAAAGATAAAAGAAATTTTAAAAAATAAAATAAAGACTGTTTAAAATAATTTGTGATATATTAGGATAGAGAGAAAATTTCGAAGTTCCAAAACCAAAGTTTCAGTAGCTATACCTTTCAATATAATTTAACAAAATTCTAAACTAATAATAGAAGTTTAAAGAAAGGCCCAGACCCTTAGAAGATTAAAAATAACATCATTAAGTAATTGTTAAATAAGAATTATGAATCATAATTGCAGATAACTTTTTAAATAAAGATGAGAAAACTATAAATAAAATATATATGAAATTCCCAATTTTGTAAAAAAGAGAGCACTGCCTTAAATATTTCAATAGGTAACAGGGAAGGTGGGGAAAAAATGAACTACTCCTACTTAAGCTCTAGAAAAAGAACAATAGTATAACTTTTAAAAAATAAAAAAAGGAATGAATAAACATCAAAGAGCGTAACACAAGTAAAAGAAAAAAATATTAAATAGCCAGGACACAGAATCGATAAATAAACAGAAGAGCTGATCTTTCAAACACCACAATTATGCAAAAAAGCTTCTAACATATAATTAAGAAAGAAAGGGAGAATTCTGGGAAGGTGTAGAGGCCAGGGGCAGGATCAATTTTGGATATTCCTAAATATCCACATTAAAACAGAGTAACTAGACTGCAAAACGAAAATCCATAGACAACATTTACAATGAAAGTAGGTGACAGGTGTCTTTATGATCCCCTAAATACAAGTGGGTGGTATAAATATAAATCTGCAAGAGTCAAGACCTGCATATCACTATCATCTGTGCAGGAAAAAATAGGATACACAGGATGGATCTGAGAACAGAAGCACCCTAAAGAGGCTAGCAGGTTTTCACTAAAAAAATGCAATAGGCCAATTTAAGAGCAGTGGCTAAAAGTGGCAGGGATTTTGCTCACTCCAAGACCAGATAAGTACATAGGAACCCAAAGGGATGAAGCAGTCCTCCCCTATGAAACGGGAGAGATGGGAGAGAGACATTTGCTATGAAAAATGTAGTCGCAAATGTCCTTATAAGAGGAAGGCAAAGAAGAAGACATAGAAGGCGACAATGTGGCAACTGAAGGAAGGTGCCACACTGCTGGCCTCAGGGGGGACCACAAGCTAAGGTGTGCAGGCTGCCACTGGAAAGCTGGAAAATGCAAAGAAATGGAATCTCCTCTAAGGCCACCAGAGGAAGCTTGGCCTTGCTGACACTGACTTTGGCCCAGTGTAACTAATTTCCAGACCTCTGACCTCCAGAACTGTAATAAAATAAATGGATGTTGTTTTAAGTCACCAAGTCACCAAGTTTGGGGTAAGTTGTCACAGCAGCAATGGAAAACCAATACACTATGAAATCATCTTTGATTAAAAAGCAAGTCAGGAGTACTATTGTATAATTCAACATTGGTCTTAGACATTTAAAAACCAAACTATAAAATATTTTTTTTAAAAAGGTGTGTTCCCATTGCAGAGGACTAAAAAGAATTTAGACTCTTAGTTCTAAAGGACTCTAAACTCCCTTCAGAAGACAAATGGGGCATTTAAAATTATTTTTTAAATAAACATAATAATTTCCATATAAGAAGGAAAGCATAAAGGCGAGAAGGCAGAGAATATAAACCCATAATGAAAACAAAGAAGACTAGATCAGTACCAAAAAAAAAAAGAAAGAAAAAAAGAAAAGAAAAAGAAAAAAGAAAAAACCCCAAAACCGACATCTTGAATGAGATGAGGCTTTAGGGGGAAGGTGGGAGTGAATCATTCTAGGTAACAAACATGGCTCTTAAGGTGTGTTCCACCTTAAGGCCCGTAGGTGTCAACTAACAATGGCAAAATCACTCAGCCTGTGCTGTCTTTCTTTTTTCACAAAAAAATGATCCCCAAGTAGAAAAGGGAAGAAAAAGGATTACCAAAATGGAATTAGTGTCATGATAAGACAAATGATAATAAGAGAGTTCCTCAGATAAATCCACCCATCCATCTGTCCACCTATCCATCCACCCATCCACTCACCCATCCATCCATCCATCCATCCAACAAATATTTATTTAGTGCCTAATATGTACCAGGTATTGGGACCACCATGGAGAACAAAAAAAAAAAGCCAGACCCCATCTCACAGTTACAGTTCAGCGGGAAAGGTGACATTACAATCAATCACAAGAATATATCATTAAAAATTGTAATAAGAACTATACTAAAAGGGAAAGGTGAGATGAGATTGTATTGAAGACTCACTTTAGATTGGGTGTGGCAGAGGAGGTAGTCAAGGAAAGTTTCTCTTGAGAGGCATTTCTCTTGAGAGGCAGTACTCGTGTTGTCCAACTGAGGTGAATATGCAAGGGACTGAAAAAACGCACAGGTGTGACTGCAGAAGCTCAGTCACTAACCCTGAAAAACATAGAAAATGTGAGAAGGGAGATAGGAAAATGTACCCATTTCCAAAAGTGGAGAAAATGTGGAGTCTGGGAACTACAAAACAGAAAATAAAAAGCCGTGAGTGTGAGAGAAGGAAGAGGCTGACCTAGTGAGCTCACAGAGAACGAGGCATGCAAAGGAAACTCACGCAGGCACTCACCCGAGTCTCTTACTGAGAGACAGAACCTCCTAAGATGCGCTGCTGAGTTGGTTATGTTTAAAGCCTTCAGAGCAACTCAGCATCACAAATCCCTGTAGGTTCCTTCCATTTGTCGCCGGTGTCTTCTCCGGCTGAGGAGATTTTCAACTCTACATTTATGGAAGGGACAACAACCTACTTCCTTTTCAAGGACTCTGTTTCCACCAGAAATGTTCTGCCATGTTGTAGCTATGTCTTATATCCTCTTACTTCATGGAAGGAACCACACAGTTGGTATAATCCTGCTGGTCCGAGCCAGAACTGCAAAATGACCTGTGACCAATAGACTCCTTCACTTCCTCACAACGTTTGTCCTCTCTGCTTTTCTGATATATGTGTGATTTTAAGTTTTCTAGTAGCCATACTTTTAAAAGTAAAAAATAAAGTAAAATGGATTTTAATAACATTTTTCTTCTAACCCAATCCTATAGACTGAATATGCCTCTTCAAAATTCATATATCAAAATCTAATCCTCGGTGTGTTGGTATTTGGAAGGGAGCATTTGGGAGGTAATTAGGCATGAGGGCAGAGCCCCTCATGAATGGAATTAGGGCCTTTATATGAGAGACTCCAGAGAGCTCCCTTGACCGTTTTGCCATGTGAGGTGATAGTGAAGAGACTGTCATCTGCAAACCAGGAAATGGGACCTCACCAGACATCAAATCTGCTGGTGCTTTGATCTTGGACTTCCCAACCACCAGAACTGGGAGAAATAAATTCGTGTTGTTTATAAGCTACCTGGTTTATCGTATTTCATTGTAACAGCTTGAATGGACTAAGGAACTAGATAGATCTGAAATATCATTTCAACATTAATCAACATAAAAAACTACTAGAGAAATATTTTCGCATTCTCTCTCCTTCTCTCCCTCTTTCTTTCTGTCTCTCTCTTTTTACTAAGCTTTTGAAACCCAGTGTGCATTTGCCACTAAATGCACATCTCGGTTGGTACTGGCCATACTTCAAATCCTCAGTAGCCAACCATGGCTAGAGGTGGCTAGATTGGTGAGCACAGTACTTTTATATGCTAGAAAACTTTACAAGTCAAATGTATCAAGGTATTTATTATTATTATTTTTTAAGATTTTATTTATTTATTTGACAGAGAGAGAGAGATTACAAGTAGGCAGACAGGCAGGCAGAGAGAGAGGAGGAAGCAGGCTCCCTGCTGAGCAGAGAGCCCGATGCGGGCCTCGATCCCAGGACCCTGAGATCATGACCTGAGCCGAAGGCAGAGGCTTTAACCCACTGAGCCACCCAGGCGCCCTGTATCAAGGTATTTAAACAAAAGTATAAAATGGCTTCTTCCAAGCAGAATCCTAAAGATCTGGCTCATAGGAAAATGCAGGCTCTCTCACCAGGGCAAAGAGAGTCCTCTGACAAGTCATGCGATTTCAGGCAATGCACAAGCCTGCACCAGGCCAGGACCCTCTACTACTGGGGTAGAGCCAAGCAACTGCCAGAGGCCTGATTTCAGGGGTGAGAAGACAAGCCATCCTGAATACAGGGCCTTGGTGCAAAGAAAACTCCCTATTACTCTCTTCTTTAATGCAACTGATTGCAAATGTCAGTCACAAGGCAACTTTTACCTAGTTTATATATTAAGCCATCATCAGCTAATAGGGCATTTGGTTAAATTTCTTCATCAGATTATACACTCAATTTTATAGGATAGAATAACATTATAGGGCAATGTACAGTTTGCAAGTATTTTTCTACCATTATCTTATTGAATCCAAATATAATCACCAACCCTTGCACTGGGAGAAAAGGACAAGAAAGCAGTTAAGTCACCAGAACATGTGATATCCCCTGGTTCTAATTAAATGACAGACATATGAACCATCATTAATACAAACTCTTTTTTCTCCTTATATATCAAGGTTTCCAAACTAGAGGGAAGAAAATTTTCTTAGCTCATTAGCACATGTTAACATAAAATAGGCATTACTAGGGTTTTTTTTTTTTCCTATTTTTTTCCCTGCCAGTGTTCAAACAACAACCTTGGTAACCAAAGAGAAAGTTAAAAATAGGTGAAGTCTCATTTTTAATAACATTAACGTTGAAAGTCTCTCTCAGAGAAAGTGGACATTATTGACAGTCACTTTTACTTCCATCAAGACTGTGGCTCTAAAGTATTTACTCTTGTGAAGCAGGTAAGAGTGGAAAGCTTTATGCGGATGCTATATTCGTGAGCTAGAAGCCCCTGTTTTCTCTCTGTCATCATTTCTCCATCACCTATTATTGGAGTGCTCAGACATTTTGACAAGGGTGTTATTTCACTATGAAACCTTACAAAGGGGAGGAAGAATATTTCAAAAAATATGATGAAAACATACAAGGTCATTGTGCTCCTCATTTCTTTGCAGGTAATTTACTTCCTTTTGCTATTTTGCTGTGCACGCAAAAAATTTCAATGTAGAAGAAATTCAAAAACTCCCCTCTCCCCAAAAGAGAAGATCTTTAAAAATCATATCTTGCCCCGGTGCCTTGATTTGTTTTAAGAAAAACAGAATCAAATATTACAAATTCAGTATAAGGGCATAAGTCATAGAAATCAGATTTAATAAAAATTAATGTATGGCAAATATAGCACCCATGTTTAAGAAGAAGGTCTAGTCAGCACAGAAGAGCTACCATCTCTTAAAATAGTTATCACCATATTCGTAAATTGTCTCACTAATGTCTGTACTTTCCTTTGAGGCTGAGTGTATCTGACTACATTTGCACTACACACACACACATTCACGCACACACTTCTTAATACATACATTTTGAAAGGTCCTGTTGACTATGGCTTGATCAGGGAAGTAGTGAAGGATTGCCTAATGGAGATGCCCCTGAAAACAGATAGACATGGGGGGTTCGGGACCAGCAATCTGCAGGAAAATCATCTTTATTGTTAAATGGTGAGCAAAGCCGAGGAGTCAAGCATCCCCTAAGTTTAATTTGAGTGCGTTGCCAAAACGGCATAAATGGAAAGACAGTGAACAGCTATCAAAACAGAATAAAATGAAACAAGCTCAAGAACAGGCGAGTTAATAATAGTCAGTAGGGGAATGAATCTGGTGAGCACAGTCAGTCTGCCATTGTATCCCTTAGGTGTGGCTTGCCACTGGGTTGAACTGAGGACATGTCTATTAGAGCATTTCCAAATTGTACTGGGCATAGGTTTCCTTAAGAAACTCGCTAAAATGTAGAATCGATCATTCTGATTCAGTAGGTGTGTTGTCAGGTAGAGACTCTGCATTTCTTGCAAACTCCCAGGTGTTGTTGGTGCTGCTGGTCCAACGGCCACATTCTGAGTAGCAAGAGGAGAATCCTGTCCTGAGCCAATAATGACTGCAGTAGCAATACCTTTTGCTGCTTCCATCTTTGCTCTACATAACTCTAATAGCATTTTTTTAAACTTTTTAATCATTGCTCTTTAGGGATCATACATAGGTAAATGGGACAAGAGTGTACTTCGGACAAGTGTCAGGATCTCTGCCAGCCAAGAAACTCTGTGTCATCAAGGAGATCATGATCTATAGAAAAAGTAAAAGGACCTTTCTGAACTTTCTTCCTGTTTCAGGAGTGAGCCAAGGTACAGATAGTGATATATATAAAAATGGCCAAAGACAAAGCCTGCATGAATCTTGCAAATGGCATGAGAGGGCCAACACCTTAAAGTGGGTTGGCTCCATGTTTCTGCTTAACAGCAACTCCAAGAAAAAAGTAAAACAAGAATAAAAAAAAAATTTTCCAGGAGGAATGGTAGTCAAGGAGCCTGACTTAAAACTCTCAAACCCAACACCAACATTAAACCCAAATTCATAGACCCGAGAGCTTTTACTTCCAATTTTATAAAAAACCAATGATGCCAAGGTTGCCTCCAACCTGAAAGACTTTAGGAAAGAATATGGGGGTTCCATCCCCCCTTGTCAAAAATAATCACCAAATAGTAATGGTTATTTTATTTTAGCATTTACTGATTCAGGCACAACATGTGCTCTCTTATTTAATGCTTACAGCAAACCTGTATAGTAGCTGCCACTCTTAACCCCATTTTACAGGTGAGGGAGCAAGTTTCAGAGAGATTAAGTGACCTGCCAAAGGTCATTAAGCTAGTAAGAAGCAAACTAAGTTTCTAAACCAAGGCTGGTTAGAATAGTTTCATAATAAAAATATTTTTTTAATTTAAAAGACTATTTAATTCTAAAACCAAAATGCAATTAAAAACTATAATAACCATATCTACCCAGGCTACCTCATATGGTATTTATGAAGTTCCAACAAGAAGATTAAAGATTTGAAAGTGCTTGGAAAATATCTGTAGCAAAACAAGAAAGAAAGAGAGAGACAGAAAGAAAGAAAGAAGCCAGCAAACAAAGGTACTTTGTAAACTATAAAGGATGAGTTTAGTTGCTGATGTGATTTATCATTTTTAGATCCCAAGATTGTGGAGTCAAGTCAAGGCTGCAAACATAAATCAATCCTTCTTCAAGCTTCAGGAGATAAAAGGACCTCTTTGAACTCTAAACTTCAACTTTTCTTGGCCTTGGTATCACCCTGTGGTAATTTATATAAATTAAGACTAATTGTGAGAAAGATTATTTCTCTTTACCCAAGGAAAATCTCTTTCTCCCTCTCTCTCTCTTTCTCCCTCCCTCTCTCTTTCTCCCTCTCTCTCCTTCTCCTCTCTTTCTCTCTCTCTCTCTCCCTTTCTCACTCCCCATCCCACACACAATTAGATCTAAGACTTAACTTCCTCTTCTGATGAAAGCAAAAAACTGAAATCCAGGGGATAGTGATAAGCCCAAGGTCTAACTAGACAAAAGAAGAGTCAACATTTTAACCATCCTTACTGACTCCTTACTGTCTCTTTTTGAAAGGGAACTAGAAACAAGTTATGGAATAAATCACAGGGACAAAAGGGACAGGATAAGAATATAGTCAGTTACGGTAACAGTGTTGTATGGTGACAGCGGGTAGCTACGCTTGTGGTGAGCAGAGCATAAGACGTAGAGTTACTGAATCACTATGTTCTACACCTGAAACTAATGTAACTTTGTGTGTCCTCTACACTTCAAGGAACTGGAAGCAGGATGGACTGTATTTCCTTCCTGGAAACACAATGATTTTCATTCATTTATAATTCAACACATGTTTATCAGAGATCAACATTGAGCACTGGGATCACAAAGGTGAATGAGGCATAGTCTATACCTTTCATGAAGCCAGAGTCCGGGACTTTCTCTGTGCCAGGCACAGACTTAGCCACTTTGAGAATACAAAGATAAGTCAGAGTCAGTTCCTATTCTCAAGGAAAGTGGTAAAGAAGTAGGACCTGGGGCGCCTGGGTGGCTCAGTGGGTTAAGCCTCTGCCTTCAGCTCAGGTCATGATCTCAGGGTCCTGGGATCAAGGCCTGCATCCGGCTCTCTGCTCAGCGGGGAGCCTGCTTCCTCCTCTCTCTCTGCCTGCCTCTCTGCCTACTTGTGACCTGATCTCTCTCTCTCTCTTTCTCTCTGTCAAATAAATAAATAAAATCTTAAAAAAAAAAAAAAAAAGTAGGACCTGGAGCTAGAAATGTTTGGTTGGGAGACAAGTTGTGAGGACTCAAAGGAGACCAGGATTTGGGCTTCTTGTTTGAGAAAATAACAATCCAACCAACATGACAGATTTGAGAAAAAAAATCAATGTGCCCAATTAAAGATGTGACTATAGTGGAGACTCCTGGAAATAAAGAACAAATGACCGGAGAGATTTTACATCCCTAATCCAGAGTTGACCATCCTCCCAAAAAGGCCAAAGTTGAGCATTCTCCCTACAAAGTACATTTTCTTAGATAGGTGGTTTTCAAGTCATGTTCTGAGGAGTTTCAGGGGTTGGGGGCCAACGGCATTATACTACAACCAGGATGCTATTCTGATGTCATTAATAATTTTCATCATTCATTTTATCCAATGTTTAAGAGAGCACACATGCTATCCCTCCAAAGTAGAATCAAGCTTCCCATTCATTTGTGGGAGCCCTCTAGGACCTTCTTTTTTGATTTGTGTAAATTCCTGCTTTTGACTGTTTTCCTAGAAACAACAACAAAATCCAGAAGAGAGTTCTTCTAATTCCACCCCCACTCCTGCTCCTGTCCTACTTACCCACATTTATAGCTCCAAAGCCTACCTTAAAAACTTTAAGGAAGAAAATTCCAAGCCTCTCTAGTAAAGGATCCTAGATCTTGACTGATGGGCTTCCATACCTTGAATTTTCTTGAGCCAGAATCCCTCCCCAATGGTTTAAGCTCATTCCTGCTTCACAAGACTTCATAAAGATAGCTGATCCTAATCCATCTCTTAATGCTTAATCAAGCCTAATGCTGTGATCCAAGGAGGGTCTGATTTACTCCTTTTGTTGATTTCTTCATCAGCATTAGGTATTTCTGGGCACTTCCTGTATGTCGGATCTGTGCCAGAGACTGGAGCTGATACAAAGAGAATCAGACATGGTTCCTATTTGAAGACCTTATCTTCTAATATGGAAACCATGCAGTAAAATGACTACAGGAACAAAGAGAAGATGTTCAGAGGCATAAGAGAGAAGCACAGACAAAGGGCTTAAGGATTTGAAAAGGAAGAGATTACTTTCATGTGGGGGACAAGGAGGCTCATGAAGAGGCTTTGTGGATGAAGTAGCACTTAGGTGGGGATGAAAAGACAAGAAGGTGGACATGTGGACAAGGAGAGGAGCAGAAATGGCCAATCCCTGGAGCCGAAAGACAGGATACCAGGCTAGTTTGGCTGAGAGAGTTGGAGGGAAAGGTGGAGCCACTGAACGGTGATAACACTCATGGGACCTGTACAGGGAGAGAAAACTTTTTAGTCATACACAGCACAGGTTCTGTGTGAACCCATGAGCCTTCTTCTGTCTATATTCAGTCAAGCGAACCTGGATTCAGAAGGAAGATACTTAAGAGTTTTCATTTTCGTCTCAGTAGAGGAAGTCACTACCCTGGAGGAAAAAGGGGGGGGGCGGGGTTTAACATGATAAGGGAGAACAAGGGTAAGCAGATTTGCTCTTATATAAAAAGTGTATCATGGCATAGACCCTAAAGTTTCATTTATATAGCTACCCAAGAAGGTGTTTGGATAAAATATCATCTTTTAGAATGAAGTGTTTCTTATACGTTACAGTATGTAGCAACATATAGGGAGAATGCCAGCACAGTCAAACAGGGCAACACGGAAATCTCCGTAAAAAGTGAATGTCAGGAAATGGTCATTCCCCCCACCCCCGCCACCGCCCCATTTGCCAGGCTGAGTAATGTGCCCGTAAACTTTACACAACAGCATCCTCAAAAGAGAAAAAAACACAGAACAATGAAATTAGGGACGGGTCTGGCAATCAGATTAAAGACTCATGGGTGAAAAAAGTCCCCAAAATAAATGTGTTGGAAAACCCATTTTGCTAATCGTGCCAAGAGCTAAGCCCTACTTGAACTACTAAGGATGTGTGAACCTCCCTTAATGTCATTTTCAAGAGAGTGCACCTAACAAATACAAGTTTCCCTGGGAGAATCATAGCTGGGCAATGGCATCTTCCATTTGGTTGGTTAAAATGCCTTTTTTGTAAGTCTTTTATTTGTAGAAGGGGCTTCTTTTTGTCAAGATCCGGGGTCTTTTCTCCACCTCACGCAACTCTGTATGTACAAAAGGGGGGACATATTTATTTGGGGGCAGAATTAAAAATAAAAAGTTATTATCTTGAACTTCGGTCAATTTGATGGCAAATATTTTAGAACCCAGCATAGCTTATTAAGAAATATGAATCAAGGATTCTTACAAAAGTAAGTAACTTTCAGAAAACTAACCTTGGCTGCTTTGAAAACAGAGTTGCATTTTCATTCAGGCGACAGACAATTTCTGACAAAGTGATCCTATTTGGGAAATACTGGTGAACGCCACTGAAGTCAACATGGCTACATAAGGGGGTTTGCTTCCCCTGCCCAGTGGCTGTACGGCACCAAGGCACTAATTCAACTTCTTTAATGAAGGATAGTCAGGAAAACAGGTGTCTCGTTTGGAGAAAGGTATGGAACAAGGCTACACAAGACCCCGTAAGTTTATAAACATTGGCATCTGCCTTTCTATAAGGAAATGGAGACAGAAAATAAAGCCTTTTCATGATGCGAACTGGCTAAAATGAAAAAGGGAAGAGAAACGGTAAAAGTAACCAGCTCCCGCAAAGGATGACAACATGTATTTTTGTTTGAAAGTACTAGAAAAAGAAGGTGTGATCATCAGCAAACAGTATGAATTCCAAGAGTTCAGAAGGCATGTTTAAAATGCTAGTACATACACACCTATCACANAAGAAGGTGTGATCATCAGCAAACAGTATGAATTCCAAGAGTTCAGAAGGCATGTTTAAAATCCTAGTACATACACACCTATCACACACACACGCACACACACACACACGCATGCACGCATGCAGACACACACACACGGCAATCCGACATTTTGAATGCCTATATGTCTTCCCTACCCTTTTCCTTAATAAATGAGTCCATGTAACCAGGAAAAACATAGATCTCAATCCAAAAATATAATTGGGTAGAGAAGAAATATCAGGAAAAAATAATACTAAAGAAAAAGGATGTCTTTATTCTTTAAACCTTTTATTCATAGATAATCTTAACTATTGCTCCAAATTATGACCCCAATGAATGTTGCATTGGCAGTGGATAGTGTCCACTGTCCCTGTCTGAGGCCGGCCTACAGCTTCATTTTCTCCTTTCTCCTCATTCTGAATAATTAGAGGGGTCATTGTATTTCAAGCCACTTGAAAGGACACTCCTCCAGTTGTGAAGAAACTGTACAACTGACTTACGTAAAAGAAACGTGTTGGCTTTTCTGGCTCTGGGGAGTACAGATCCACGAACACTCCATCAGCAAAGCACAGTGCCATCCCTAGCGTCCTCTTGACTGCACTCTGGAAGCCAGGCCTGCTTTTCTGGTACAACAGGAAAGGAAGACGGAGTTCTCAAGAGGCCCTGAGCATCTACTGAGGCATTGTTGGTTTACCTTATATAGATTCTTTAACTCTGTAGAAAGTGTCCTTTTGATTAAAAGTACTGCATCTTCCTTGGGTTATGTGATTACTTTGGAAAGTTTTTTGATTTTGCAAACCCCCAAAGAGCAAAAGTCAGCCTAAGTGGTCTTTGGGGAGAATAAATTGGTCAAATACTAGGGCTGGGACTTAATCCCTTAACAGCCAGGAAGGCATTAGAAGATTGCAACTGGGGACACCTGGGTGGCTCAGTTGGTTCACCATTGGACTCTTGGTTTCAGCTCAGGTCATGGGATCAAGACCTACATCTGCCTTTAAACTCACCACGGAGTCTACTCGAGATTCTCTCTCCCTCTCCCTCCCCCTCGCCTCTTTCCCTCTCTCTAAAATAAATAAATAAATAAAATCTTCAAAACAATCATACTTTGAATGGAGCAGAACAAGAGCAGGCCTATGTTCACCAAGAACAAAATAGAACAGATTTTATCTGCTTTCCTTATAGAGAAGACCACAGATATAAAGTTTTATATCTCACTCAGTATTATATCTGACCAACTGTTTCATAATATACTTCTGTGCCAGAAGGAGAAATACAGATTGGTTGATCACGTGGTTGCCCAATAAGTCTTGTTTAATGAACCAAAGTCAACCAGGAGAGATATCACCTTTGGTGTAAAAGATTGTTTAACTAGCTTCAACTCCTAACAGCTCTCACAGACCCTACAAATGTAGCATCAACCTAGAGGGACAAGGACCTATATTTACAGAATTTTTTCCTAGTGTTTATAAGAAAGTCTCTATAATAGTAGTCTCAACCACTTTTGTAATTTAAAAGAAATCCTCAAATATCAACAATTTCACAGAGGTCTACATAGGAAACTAAATCCAACATCTTCTGCTAGTAATTCATTGGAAATTATCACAGTCTGGGGGGAGAAACTTTAGTTTATACACGTCTGTGAAGATAATAGAGGAAGGCATTTGAAGTAGGTATCACCACTAATGTTAGTTCACCAAAAAAATGACTTGGAAAAAGGTCAATGAGCTTCAAGCACGTTTTCCTCCTTCTCTTTACAGCTGTATTCCTGAAGATGAAGGTTTTCTCCTTCTGCTTGACAGAGTAGAAGCCATTAATTCTCAGCAAACTTGAGGGCTTACCAGGCAACACTCTAATGTTGATGATTTTCTCTGTCCTCAGTTTTTTAAGGCTTCTTATAAACAGACTAAAACAAAGAAATCCTCTCTTCCTTGGAATTTAATAGCTGGAAATTCCACTTAGAGCAAAAGTGAAAACATGTAAAAGTTAATTTAATCATTCCATTTGTGATTATTAGTAAAGAAATATTAAATGAAATGTGTCAAATAGTATTATAAATGAGGTTATACATAAAATATTTCATATTTGTGAACAAAAGTAACTTTGTAATCTAGAAAATTAAATCTTATTTATCTAGCCCATTTTAGGAAATGCAGTCCTGCATACCTTCAAAGAAAAGTATTTTTGTGATTTTTAAAAATATATATATTTATCTTAAGTCTAGATTCAAGTTGTTCTAAAGATTCCATCTCACAAGTCTGAATTATAATTCATAACACTCTATCAATGTGCTCTAAAAAGACAGACCTATGTTATTACAGGCTGTGCCTTGCCATGAAATGTATTAAATATAATTTGCCCCCAATTAAAAAGAAAAAGAATTATGGCCAGATGGAATAAAATGTAAATATCCAAAATGCTGACCTATTTATAATATATGACCGATTAGAAAGATGGGAAAGGGGAACTGAGAATATGTTGCCAAAAAGAAATATGACTAAAGGGAGATTTTGATAATTTTTGCCGTTTCTGAATTTGATAATTTTCACTGTTTCTGAACATAGAAAAACACAAAAGTACAATTTAATAACTCTGTAGAAAACTTAGGAGTGAAGAGACAGGAGGTAATGAATGGATATCTATACTATTCCTAGAATGTCCTATGTTCACAGTTTTTAAAATAGCAAATATCTCCGAGGCATGAGACGCTAAACACTTAAACACAGAAACCGAAGAGGATTTCTACAAGCCTGAATTCTTTTCGACTGTCCTTTCTCATATCTGTGTCTAAGAATCTGTGACTTTAGCAGAGCAGTTCATTGTGGAGAAAAAAAAATACATGTGAAAAGAGGTGAAATTATGACACTGTTAATCTCCAGCCGTGTATTCATTTTAGGTACGTATTATTTCATCTTGCCTAGTTCTGTAAAATTCTCTCATAAAAGTCCCTGACTCTCACCAAAACAGTCAGGGCCTGATGGAAGAACTCCTTTTTTGAGTTTGTGACTCATATAGTTAAAACTTCACTTGCATTATCAGAGTTTCAGTTTTAAGTTCCCTGTATTATGCCCTCTGAGGATGTAGAAAGTTAGAAGTTATCCAGACATTTCAGGTAGAAGAAATAGATATTGAACAGAATAATCAGTATTAGCTATGGGTAGAAATAGAAATTACCATATAAATTATTTACCTGCCTGGTTGAATTTGTCTGCACTTAACTAAACAAGCCAACTGTGGGGAAGACACAATGCTGGGTGATCCTGCGGGTTTAAAAAAAAAATAGCCATTCATTTATTTGTTTTATTCTCGCCTCATTTCACAATGTAAACACAAAGAAAGGTTTGCAGTAAAATTGGAAAAATATAAGTTAAAAATAAAACAGGACAAAAAGTAAAATATAAATCAGAGGCACAGGCCAGGGAAAGAGAAGCTCAGATAGGCAAGCCTGATGACCTCACATAGACTGTGTAGCGTTTACTCCAATCTTCCAGAATGTCACAGTGAAAGGACATTATTATTTGCCATGCTGAAATGTAGCTATCACTCTCAAAAAGGAAACCTTTTTGTAATCACTTACCTCTAAAATAAATATCTCTAAATTGAGGAATGCGGTGCGATGCCCTTAACCACAGTGCTAATTATTTTCAATTTTCCCTCCACCCCCAATTCACTCTCTGCCTTTCTCTCTGCTCTGTGCACAGGAGGCTCACACCACAGATTGTCTCTCCCAGGCTTCTCCCTGGCTGACTCCAGGTTGGGTTCGGCTGGAGACTGGCAGTCAGGAGAAGAGAGAGGTTGAAGAATCCCTTTCCTGCTCCTCTCTGCTTTGGTCACATTTCTGTTAGAGGCTGCTTGTCTTCTGGACTGCAGCTCAGTTGAGTAACACTTTCCATGACTCCAATAACCCATCAGCCCCAAATGGTAAGAGCTTCCTACTTTGTTAAACTCTGGCTGCCTCAATAGTTTTTGTTAGTTCTCTAAACTCTTACCCACACTTTGCTGTCCATGAAGACGCCTCCTCTGAAGGAATGCTGTGACTTTCCTGCCAGGATCCTAACTGACAGAGCTGAACTGTATTTCAAAAGCCTCCTTCTCGAAAGAAAGGTCAGAGCATAACCATCGCCCTCAAATGCATCTCAGTCAAAACACCCCTACAAGAGTCAAGAAGTTATTGTTCAAGTATACCGAAACTAACAGTCTAGAACAGCGTTATCCCATAAAACTTTCTGAAGTAAAGGGAACGTTTTAGATCAGTGTTGCTCCATATAGTAGCCACTAATTCTATGTGGCTTTTGAGCTTCTGAAATGTGGCTAATAAGACCAAAAAAAAATGAATCTTTGACTTTATTTCATTTGAATTAATTTATATTTAGGTAGCCACAAGTGGCTAGAGCCTACACTATTGCACAGCACAGGTCCATATGAACTCAAGGACAAACCTAAAGACCATCCAAATATGTGGTGTGAAAATAAGTACAGTCCCTGCTGATCAAGAGCCCATAGTCAATACTGATGACTACAGTAGGAGGAAAATTAAGGTCAGTGTAATAAAAAGGATATAAAGTTTAAAAGAGGAAAAATTCCTACCAAATCACAGGTATCAAGAAAATCTTCACAGAGGATTTTGAGATGAGCCTGCACAACTGAATAGATTTTGTATTAGCTTTCTATTTCTACTCACAAACTACTACTCACTTAGTGGCTTTAATTCAACACAAATTTACTATCTCACAGTTCTGTAAACTAGAAGTCCAACATGGGTCTCCCTGGGCTAAAATCGGGGTGTCAGCCAGACTGCATTCCTTTCTGGAGGCTGTAGAGGAAAATCCATTCCCTTGCCTTCTTCACTTCTAGAGACCACCAACATTCCTTGGCTCGGGGTCCCTTCATCCACGCTTCAAAGTGGCAGCGTTTCAGCTCTTTGTGTCTTTCTTCCATAGAAGAAATGTCCCTGGGACTACAAGCAGGAAAGGTTCTCTGCTTTTGAGGACTCATGTGGTTACATTGGGTCCGCCCAGATAATCTAACATAATCTCCCCATCTCAAGATTTGTAATTTAATCACACCTGCAAAATCCCATTTGTCATGTTCACAGGTTCCAGAGATTAGATTGTGGATACCTTTGGGGGCCAGTATTCTGCCTACCAAAGATTTTCTACTGCAAGGGTTTAGAGATGAAAACAAAGGGATACCAGGAGGAGATGCAGGGCAAGAGCAACGCAGACCAACAAGAACTGACAAAATAACCCCTAGGATCTGTTAACCAGCTCACCTGATTTACCGACACCCTCCCTTCCTTCTGTAAGCCCTATTGTAACATGCTGGATACTCAGGGCCGGTAGGCCACCCTGAAACATCTGTTCACATCTACTTCTGCCAGATGAGCTGTATGCCTACAATGAGCCAGCTGCGTTTCTTGCCAAACCTATTTAGGCCAGATGCATTTGTCATTGTAACATACAATTTAATTAAATGTACATAAACCAATATGACATGAAAACAGAGTTGTTGCTTTCACCCAAATGAAGTTGAATGTTTTGGAAGGACTCCTTAAAGGTAAGATGCTAAAAATTTTTGCTAATAATATAGATATGGCGAAGACAACTACGAAGATTTTGGAGAAAATAGTAAAAATGCACAAAGATCTATAACCAGATTATCTTTTAAATAGGTTTAATATGTACTATGCATTATGAGTTAGTTTATGCAAGAAATGTTACGAAGAACTTCAGACGACTCACACTTGAAGAAATATCCTATCCCAAGGCACCTGGATCGCTCAGTGGGTTAAGCATCTGACTCTTGATTTCAGCTCAGGTCATGATCTCAGGGTTGTGAGATCAAGCCCCAGTGGCTCCACACCCAGCTCTCCCCCATCTCTCTCTCTCAAAAAAAGAAAAAAGAAATATCCTATCCCTTCCTCATATGAATGTACAGTACATCTTCTAATTATAAAAATGTTTAAGGTATATGTAAGTTTTATACTTTTTTTTCCTTAGAGAGAAAGGGCACAAGTTGGGGAGGGGAGGCAGAGGGAGAGAGATAATCCTAAGCAGGCTCCACATCCAGCTTGGAACCCAACAGAAGGCCCATCTCATGACTGTGAGATCAACACCTGGACCAAAATCAAGAGGTCCATGCTTCACCCACTGAGCCACCCAGGCACCCCTAAGTTTATACATTTTTATAATGTCCTTCTTTCAATGACTTTTTTCAACAAACTGGTTAACTAAACATGTTACAAGGGAGGACTTCTGCTGTATTTTAACAAACAGAGATGGTCCCATCGCAGATGAAGGGAGAGTGGAAGGAGAAAACACCATCAGTACAGGCCAAGTAGACACGGAGAAGGACTGCCAATGTCACACTGAGGAATCCGGATACTCCAACACACAAGGGAAGAGTAGAAGCTTGTTGTTCTTGTTATTTGATAGTAAATGTTATTGAGCATATCAAAGGACATACTAAGATTTTCCTTTTATGAAATTAATCTGGCGGCTAGCAGGCTCCCTGCTTCCAGTCCCCAGAAGGCCAAGTCATTCCACCCCTAGCAAAGGCCACTGGACTCCCATCCACAAGCTGAGTCTTGCCCCTTGGGCTCTAGACCTGTGCTGTCCAATAGGGTAGCCACTAGCCACGTGTGGCTATGGGGTGCTAGCCCAAACTGAGATGTGCTATAAATGTAAAATAAACCCAGATTTCATAGCCCAGTATGAGAAAAAGAATGTAAAAACCTGATTAATAATGTTTTACTGATGGCATGTTAAAAAAATAATATTCAGCATATGTATCATTATTAGAATTCATTTCACCTATTTCTGTATCTTTTTTAAAAATGTGGATACTAGAAAATTATTGAAAAGTATATATGTAGCTCAGATCTGAGGCCTGCATTATATTTTTCTTCTGGACATCAATGCTCTAGTCTTGGATCTGTCGTGGCATGAGATAGAAAGTATTAAGGAGGGCACGTGTTGTATGGAGCACTGGGTGTGGTGCATAAACAATGGATCTTGGAACACTGAAAAAAATAAAATTTAATTTTAAAAAATAATAAATTAAAAAAAAAAGTTTAAGCCACCCTATCCCCAAGTCCAACGCTTTGGGACTCACATTCCCATAATTGGGTGTCTAATTTGAAATCAAGAGTCTCTGTCTCAATCTTCTTTCTCCACCTGGAGACATGGCCCGGTTTCCCTGATTTCTCTCTTACAGTGTGTAAGGCTCTTCTCTCTTCCCATCATTCCCAAACCCGTTCCCAAACCTGTGTTTCCTCCCTCTGGTGACGGTTTCCACTGGAGAAGCAGAGACTTCTGGGAAGGTGGAGATCAACAACAAAGCATTGAATCTGGTGGTTAGGGGATCATTACTGACCTTCAAGGGAATGACCATATCAACTGTTTGAGTGGACAGCTGAGCAGTTGTCACAACTGCCACATCAATGATGTCATGGGCATAAAGACCAGAAGAAGAACAATGACAAAAGCACTTGCACGTCCCTGACCCAGGCTTCGTCCACTGGTGTAACTAAGACTTCGAGCGTGGAGGGCCTCCTGCCTATTATTTATTAGTCTGAAGTAGAGTGTTAACCAAGTGCACCCTTTCAAAAAGCACCCTGTTAGACAGTTAGGGATCATGATAAGGTTAAAAAGAAAAGAGATAACTTTGCAGCCCTAGGACTACATTCAGAAGTGAGAGGCGCCCCCACCAACAGCTTCACCCTCACGCAAACAACGCTGAATACACCCTGATTTATTTGCCCATCCAGGGAACTGGCCAGATTTTTTTCTAAAACTCTGGAAGGCAATCTTTGTGTTCATGTTGCCTACGGACATGACCTGGGAGAAAGCATCTGATTCTGTTTTAGAGGCAGTTCTAATTCTCCCGGGCTGCTTTGGAATCTCAACAGAAAATGTTTCGATACATATGAGCACACACCTATCTGAGGATATGTACATGTACATCTGTCTCATGTGTGTGCTCATGTCTTTATCTGTGTGAGCATTTTAGCTGAGGTCATGCAATAGATACCTAAAAACATGGCACACACAAAAAATCGAAACCGACTATTCACTATGAAAATAATGTCAATGAAGTTGGATAGGTATATGTTTCATTTTGTTTTTATTTTTTAAAGTTCCTACATTGAACTGTGAACGTCTTACATTTTCATCCTGAGGCATTTCACAACTTCTGGTAAAAAAACTGATTCCTTCTAGGGGTACCTGGGTGGCTCCATCTGTTAAGCATCTGACTTTTAGTTTCAGTTCAGGTCATGATCTCAGGGCCCTGGGATGCAGCCCCATATCGGGCTCTGCACTCATCTGGGAGTCTGTTTGAGGATTCTCTCTTCCTCTCCTCTGTCCCTCCCCTCTCTCTCTCTCTCTCTCAAATCAATAAAAATAAATCTTTAAAAAAAAAACCTGCTTCCTTCTGATTTTTCAGACTTGCAAAGTGCTCGATGATATTGCTACTGTAGTCTGGAAAGATGTAAACTTCTAGCATTCTGGTTCTCAAAGAGATCTCCCTGTTGACCCCATGGAAGGCAGTATGAGTGGTGAAAAGAATCCTAAGCAATAAGCCAAAGGATATGGGTTTAAGCCAGAACTCCACTCACTGTGAATCTAGGCAGGACCCTTCACACCCCTTAGTCAATTTCCTCATGTATAAAATAAGGCTATTAATCCCTGACCTATCTTTCTCATGAGAGTTTAAAAAGAGTATCTGGGAATCAGTTTTATAAACTTTGAAATACTAAGTAGAGGAGCGAAAACATATTATTATCACTACAATAGTTAAACTATGTCTCAGGCCTCAGAAGGAGCTCCAGTTCTCAGTTCTTTGATACAGTGAAGCGGGAAGGAAAGTATAGGATTCCCACACACACACACACACACACACACACACACACACACACACACACCTGTCCTGTGACTTCATTCATGAAATTGAGGGTAGAAATTTAAAATGTTTCCCTAGATTCCGTTAGAATTACATTGGCTTCAAAGGAGGTAAAAGTCGAGATGTAACGGAAATTTTTATTCTAATTTGTTCTGAAATACGGGTTTTCAATCATCATGACTCCTTAAATTAGAATGGATCTGCAAAAATAGATACATGCAAACATTTTTTCCTAAAATCTTTTCATGTAAGAGTATGCAGCCTGCTATGTAATGTCACACATTAAAATAACACTGGCATAGAATGGGAGTAAAATCCTTTCTCTGGAAATAAGCATATGTTATTAAAATTATGTATCATTTGTAGCCAACTACTAGAAAAGAAGCCACATTGCAGGGTTTCAGTTTAGGAGCTAGAGGACCGTGACACTGAGCAGTAAGCACAGGAGGAAGAGGCAAGGGATTTGGGTTCTACTTCCTGATACTCCATTAATTAAGTTGGGGACTCAAGTCAAGCATTGACTTCCATGAGCCTTAACTTCCTCATGTGTAAAATGGGTTAATAGCACATGCCGACTCCCCTGTTTTTCATGGAGTTCTTAGAGGGATCAAAGGGAAGTATCTATGAAAATGGCTCTGTAAATGATGAAATGGTGTAGACAAATAATTAAGAAAATGAGCTTTATAGAAAAGTTCTTACAGCATAATATAGCTCTTCGCCAGTTTCCTTGTCCTATGATACATTGGTAATTCTGTTTTTCATACATTAGCCTTAATAATGTTATAATAACCTTGACCTTAAAACAGCTAAAGAAGAGCTAAATATGCTCTTCATCCATCATTCCTCTCCAGAGTTTTTGAATAGAGCTCACCATCCCCCAAGTAATGNGCCTGCTATGTAATGTCACACATTAAAATAACACTGGCATAGAATGGGAGTAAAATCCTTTCTCTGGAAATAAGCATATGTTATTAAAATTATGTATCATTTGTAGCCAACTACTAGAAAAGAAGCCACATTGCAGGGTTTCAGTTTAGGAGCTAGAGGACCGTGACACTGAGCAGTAAGCACAGGAGGAAGAGGCAAGGGATTTGGGTTCTACTTCCTGATACTCCATTAATTAAGTTGGGGACTCAAGTCAAGCATTGACTTCCATGAGCCTTAACTTCCTCATGTGTAAAATGGGTTAATAGCACATGCCGACTCCCCTGTTTTTCATGGAGTTCTTAGAGGGATCAAAGGGAAGTATCTATGAAAATGGCTCTGTAAATGATGAAATGGTGTAGACAAATAATTAAGAAAATGAGCTTTATAGAAAAGTTCTTACAGCATAATATAGCTCTTCGCCAGTTTCCTTGTCCTATGTATAACCCACAGAGATACATTGGTAATTCTGTTTTTCATACATTAGCCTTAATAATGTTATAATAACCTTGACCTTAAAACAGCTAAAGGAGAGCTAAATATGCTCTTCATCCATCATTCCTCTCCAGAGTTTTTGAACAGAGCTCACCATCCCCCAAGAAATACAAACTTAGGTCCTCTAACAAAGTTGTATACAGAACAAGCCACAAAAATTGCCATTATGAAATTAATAACAAGAGGACGAACAAGACCTTTTAATACGTAAAAGAAATCCTATAAACACAATGCATTTACGGAACGATAATTAAGAATATAACAGCAGATAATACAGAAAATGACGTCCTTGAAAACTCAACACATCTACTGAATGCAGCCAAAGTAACTTAGAGAAAAAAGTCAGGATGTTATTCATCTAAAATTAAAGAAAATCAGCTGAATATTTTAAAGGATAAAAAGGCAACCCAAACAAAAACAAGAAAAGGAAAAATAAAATTAAACAAGCATACTGGAAAATTGAACAGACGTGTAATTGAAAAATAAAATCATGATCTGACTTGCTAAAAACAGATAGATCAACAACAAAAATTTAATCAAAAGTAAAATGCAAATAAATTAAAGAGAAGCAAGAAAGAATACTAATCAAAATACAAAATAAAATGAGTGAATACACAGTTGTATTAAAATGAATTTCAAGTAATGAATAATTTCTTTTTACAAAATATGACAAACAAAAACTGAAAAACAAATGGGAGATAAGATCAAAGAAAGCAGAGAGATTATATGAGTTTATAGATAAATTATCTGAAATGATCAGGGAATAATATCAATGTATTATAAACCACCTTTGAACATAACAAAAATGATAAAACTATAAGTAAACTATGATCTTGGCTCTACAGCCTGATAAAGATAATAAAAAAAGTTATAGGCCAATTTCACTTATTAATATGCATTCAAAAATGGTAAACAAAATATTAGCAAAAGAATTCAGCTATTCACTAAATAACACAATACACCAATGAACAAGTGGGAATTGTCACAAGAATTTAAGGACTATTCCACATAAGAAATAAGAAAAATTATCAAAACAATATACCACATTAATAGTGTAAATAATAAGAACCATATTTAAATATATGCCCAAAGGGTTTTCAAAAAACACTAGAACTTATTTATAAGTTTCAAACACAAAATATAGGAATAGAAAGCTATTTCCCTTTGACTTCACAAAATGTTATTAAATCCTTACCATGTGGAAAGATATTCAGTGCAAAGGAGTATCTACTTAAAACCACAAGCTAGCATTCTATGTAACTGAGGGAAACATTGAAGGTGTTCTACTAACAACAGAAACTAAATTTAAACGCCATTGTCACTGCTTACTAATTAATACTGCATTTCAGTTTCTTACAAATGCAAGGACACTTAAATAATTTGAAATGTTAGAGACAAACAAGGAAATATTAATTTCCAACAATATGATTGCATACAAAATTTTTTAATCAACCATAAAATTATCAGTTATTAAAGGAGCTCAACAAAGTAGTCAGTGATAAAACAAAGCACACACCTATAGTATTTCTCTATACCATTTCCATATCATTAAAAGTAGTCAGGAATTAAAATAAAAACAATGTATTCATATCAACAACAAAAATGTAAAATAGAGATTTTTTTTAAACACAATTTATGTTAAATTGTGAAATAAAATTCCAAAAAGAAAAGACCAAATATTATAAGAATGAAAACCCAGGGCATGCGTGTGGTTTGGACCCTTGATTTTGGCTCAGGTTATGATCTCAGGGTCTTGAGTTGGAGCTCCTCACTCAGTGGGGAGTCTGTTTCAGGATTCTCTCTCTACCTCTCCCTCTGCCCCTTCCCCTGCTTGCTCTCTCTCTCTCTCTCAAATAAATAATCTTAAAAAAGAAGAAGAAGAAGAAGAATGAAAATCCTCCACAGGTTAATCTGTAAATTAAAGCAACTTGAAAGTGAACCTCAACTATTCCTGATATAACTTAAAAAATTATTTTTAAATTCATATGCAATGGAATTCCTTTTTAAAATGAAAGCAAATCAGCAATCCCTGATGCAGTTACTTCCAGCAGGCCAGTAAAGTTACCAAGAGAAGAGAAGTCCAAAATTAAAAACAAGTCTGAAAACTGAGACATGCAGCAAGCTGGTTGCCAGAATCTGGGAGGAATTTTCAGTATCTACAAGACCTATGGAGCTGGATTGAGAAAAACAATCAGTGGCTTCCTTCTGCATTGCAACACCAGTAATAATAAATAAAAAGTCCCAACAACATGAAATAAAATATGAAGACACTTGTCTCTCATTCACAATCTCTTCCCTGGCTCAGAAAACTAGGATCAGGGCCAATCAGAGTGTTGAGCATCTATTCCTCTGATATTATGATATTCCTTTTTTATGACTTTTCTTTCAACCCTCTCTTCTTTCCACATTCAGACAGAGAAGGTACTTTTAGGAAAAGATTGTTAAAAGGGGGAAATGGTATTTCACTAAGAAAGCAAAACTAACAGTGATTGCATGCTGGAATGGAAATTCTTTCCAAGGAAAGAACAGTAGGCAGGTGCAAAACAGAAAGAGCCCTGACACCCCACAGTTCATTTGGTGGACTGTAGCTTGTCTTTTATTCCATTGTTTCAAAAGCATCAACAAACCAGAAAGAGAAGCAGAAGATAGCATATTGGTGAGCAGAACCACACCACATGAATACCAGACAAATACCTAGAACTGAGCTCAAATTTGCATGCAGCCAACTGTAGATCTAAGAAGGGATCTGGCATAGAAAACAGAAGAAGGAGAAGCTGTGCAATCTCTCTTTTGTAAAAACCTCTGTATGATAACTCTCTCATATGAAAATGAGTAAATAACATACAGACATACAATATGAGACTTATAAAAAGTAATGCAGAAGAAAGAAAGAAGTACATCATCCTAAAAATTAAAAGAAAAAAAGTTCTGAAAATAATCTTCTGAAAGAAGCAGAACTCATCATTAGAAAATTTTGTGTGATATTTTGCTCCAATGCAAAAACTAGGTTTTTGAGAATCAGAGAGTAATAAAAAAGAGGAAAAGAGTAAAGTATGACCAAAAAATAAGAAATAAATTTAAATCTCACCACAACCATTCATTCAGGAAATTGACATATCCTCCCAAATATTGCCAAGACCAGTTGATTTTATTAGGTGCACTCTTTTTAAAGTAGGCTCCATGCCCCATTGAGAGCGAGACTTGGGGCTTGAAGTCACAATCCTGAGATTAAGACCTGAGCTGAGATCAAGAGTCAGATGCTTAATTGACTGAGCCATCCAGGCACCCTGATTTTATAGGTGCATTTTGCCAAACTTCCAAAAAACATATCATCTCTATCTTACACTAGTTTTTCCAAAAATACAGAAGATAGGATAAAACAATTTAACTCATTGTCTGAGACTAATATAATCAAACTTTAAAAATGGATGAGATTGAAACAAGCAAATAAAGATGTTGGTCCAGTACCTCTATAAATATAGGTACAAAAATTCTAAGTGAAATATTAACTTAACTGAATTCAAAAATATATTTTAAAATTGTATATAATGACCATAAGGATTTCCCCCTAGGAATGCAAAAGAAATCTATTATTATAACTCAAAATACTAAATAACTAAAAAAAAAAGTCGAGTAGTTCAATGGATTTTTAAAAAGCATCTAGCAAAGACTGACTTCCAGAATGATGAATTAAGAACCTCTGAATCTTCCTCCATAAAAGCAGCAAGAAAACCAGGGAAGAAATGGACTTGGGGGTGGGGGGTGTGCAATCAACTTTTTCAGAACTCTGGAGATTAACCAAAAACTTATAACAATCTAAGGATGAGTTATTCAAGAAAAATGGCTGTATCTTAATATAAGCAGTGAGTTTTGTGGTATCTTGCCCTATTCCCATCCTTCTCTTTCATGTCCATGGTAGCCTGGGAACCAGCCTTGAGATCATGGTAGCTAAAATACCAGCAACCTTGCACTCACTAGAGGAGGCTGACGTGTTTGGAGCTGCCCAGAAGCCCCAGCTCCAGAGAATTAATGCCATTAAACCTGTCTGGCAGTTTTCCTAGTAACCCCCATTTGCAGAGCTTATCTTTATACAACCTGAGTCCAAGCTTGCTCAATGAAAACAGCCTTTTCCCTGAGATATTTGTCTAAAATAATCAGTAGCCACCATTTAAAATGGGGCTGCCTGTAGTGTTGAAAGACTAGGGGCCAAGAAGAAGCAGACCTTAAAGGGGTGCCTGGGTGGCTCAGTGGGTTAAAGACTCTGCCTTCGGCTCAGATCATGATCCCGGGGTCCTGGGATCAAGCCCCACATTGGGCTCTTTGCTCAGCAGGGAGCCTGCTTCCTCCTCTCTCTCTGCCTGCCTCTCTGCCTACTTGTAATCTCTCTCTCTCTCTCTCTCTCTCTGTGTCAAATAAATAAATAAAATCTTAAAAAAAAAAAAGCAGACCTTAAAAACATTTTTAAAAAATCTGGTTCTGGTCCATGAGGGGTTTTGAAAAGCTCCAACATATTCCTGTAATCCAGAAAGCCATGTGCACATACACAGCAATGAACATACCCAGGAAAGACCTAATTTTTCACCTCTGACCTGAGACTCTGTACAAGCAGGAGGTGAAGGCTAAGGCAGAGCTGTAAACTCCCTGCCTGAATGCTGAAGGAATGCCCAACACACAAATAGGGTCCATTAGTGAAGGCTTGAAATATTATTGGTAAAACATTCAAGGCAAAGAACAAAGGAAAACCCCTAATAAGAGACATCAAAGAAGATTTGAGTAAATGGAGTGCTATGCCACGTTCACAGAGTTGACTGACCTCATCAATTCTTCCCACTTCATCTATGATCACAAAGAACATTTCAGCTTTTTAAAAACATTTAAACAAACCATACAAACCTGAAGTTATAAAAGTCCTCAAATAACTTGTAAACTCTGAAAAAGAAGAGAAGGGAGGGAGTGATTTCCTCTAACCAGAAATGACATACTAAAAATCTACTATAATTAAAACAGCAGGGGACTGGTGAAGGTCAAATAGGTCAATGAAGCCAAATGGAGAACTCAGAAATAAACCCACATACGTATGGAAACTTGGTATATGGTAAAGAAGCATTTTAAAATAAAGAGAAAATAATTTATCTAGATGGTACTGGAAAGAATGGCTCACTATGTGGATAGAAATAAAGTTGGTCCCCCCTGCCTGACATCATTTGCAAATGGGAACTCAGAATGGATTAAAGATCTTCCTGTATAAGGTAAAATGGTAAGGCTACCAGAATAAAACACAGGAATATCTTTGTGACCTAGGGATATGAAAAACTTTCCGTAATGCACAAACCATAATGTAAAAATATATATACATAGACTGTTTGAATTTACTATATCAAAATAAAGAATTTCTTAGGATAAATCTAAAAGAATAAGAGTGATACTTAATACAAAACATTGCTGAGAGAAATGAAGGGAAACTGAAATAAATGGAGAGGTACACCTCATTGATAGGTTATAAGACTCAATATTGGTAAGGGGTCAGCTCTTCCTACGTTGATCGATAGATTTCATGCAATCCCAATAAAAATTCTAGTATGCTTTTTTCTAAATATTGACAACTCAATTCTAAAACTCATATAAAAATGCAAAGAACCTAGAATAGCCAAAACAAATTCGAAAAAGAAGAACAAAGCTTGAGGATTAAGGTTGCCTGCTTTAAAGACTCATTATAAAGCAATAGCAATCAAAACAGTGTATTATTGGTGAAATGATAGAGAGCTAGGTCAATGGAACAGAAGAGAGTCCAGAAATGGGGCCATATATTCTAGGCACCTAATTTTTAACAAATTAGATTCAGAGGCAATTCACCGGGGAAAGGGTCACATTTCAACCAATGGTGCTATAACAATGAAATATTTATCTTTTTAAGATGATCTTTGATTCATATTTCACACTGTATTCAAAAATTAAGTAAAAATGGATCATAAACATAAGTGTGAAATCTAAGTCTAAAAAACTTAGAAAAGAAAATATAGGAGAAAATCTTTGTGACCTTACTTTAGGCAAATATGTCTCATACGGGAAAACAAAAGCACAATTCCTATAAAGGAAGAATGCTAACTTAAACTTCATCAAAATTCAAAACTTCTTTAAAAGACACTGTTAAGAGAATGAAAAGACAAATCAGACTAGAAAAATACCCTTGCAAAGTACTTGTATTAGAGCACAAATACAAGTATACAGAAATACAAGCATATAAATATAAGTATATATAGGATATGTAAATGAAAAAATCTATATGAATACAATATATGCTAAAGGACTTCAACTTAGAATACATTTAAAAACTCAAAACTCAAGGGGCTCCTGGGTGAGACAGTCGGTTAAGTGGCTGTCTCTTGGCTTTTGGCTCAGGTCATAATCTCAGGGTCATGAGATCGAGGCTCATGTAGGCTCCGCACTCAGCACAGAGACTACTTAAGACTCCAGGGAAACAAACAGAGAGTTTTAGAAGGGGGGGCGGGGATGGGTGAGCCTGGTGATGGGTATTAAGGAGGGCACAGATTGCATGGAGCACTGGGTGTTATATGCAAACAATGAATCGTGGTACACTACATCAAAAACTAATGATGTACTGTATGGTGACTAACAGCACAATAAAAAAATTTTTTAATTAAAAATTTTTAAAAAGACTCTCTCTCTCCCTCTGCCCCTCCTCCTTGCTCACTCTTGCTTTCTCTCTCAAATAAATAAATAAATCTTCTTTAAAAAACCTCAAAATTCAAGAATAAGAAAATAAAGAACCCAATTTAAAAATGGGCAAAATATTTTATTAAATAAGATACATAGAGGGAAAATAAGCACATAAAAAGATGTTCAACGTCAGTCATTAGAAAAAATGCTTACCAAAACCACAATGATACCATCCCTCATCTATTAAAATGACTAAAATTAAATAAACTAAACACATCAAGTATTTGTAAGGATGTAGAGGAACTGGAATTCTCATACATTCTGCTGAACTGAGTGTGAATGGTACAACCACTTGTGTAAACAGTTTGTCAGTTTCTCATTCAACAATCTGCACTTTGTCGGGGGGGGTGTGCGTGCACATGTGTGTGTGTGTAGAATCTATATCTATGTTGTGTCTATTAAAGTTTATTGATTTTTATTACCACAAAATATTTTATAATATCCATCCAGTATATCTCATTTATCCATCCTCTGCAGGAAGACAGTCAAATATACCTTCAACTTTCTACTACATACTTCTACAGCTTCCCTTCGTCCCTTTGTAGGAATTTACATTCTGGAGTGGGATTGCTGGACCACAGGATGTATGCACTAAATACTGCTATCTTGCTTTCCAGGATAGCTGACAAGAGTAACTCCAACCAGTAGTGCACAAGAGTTTCCATTTCCCTTCTTTTTGACAATTGCCAAATGGTGATCTTTTAATCACATAATTCTTTCTACATTTATTACTTGGCATATAAGGGAGAGCTTTTCAATCTCCACCTGTTCATTTTTTATTCATTTATTTATTTAATCAGTGTGGGCTCATGGATTTCTATTTTATTCAAGGGATTATAATCAATCAAAATCATTATTTTGATATTCATATTGCCCCAGAATGAGAGGCCCTTCAAGCTGGTACCTATGTCCTTTTGCTAAATCCCCATCATTTTTTTAATAGACTTTTTTTCTGATCAGTTTTAGGTTTATAGAAAAGTTGAACAGGAAGTACAGAGAGTTCCCATATACCCTTCTCCACACAGTTTCTCCCTTGAGGCCAGGTAATGACTTAAATTCACCCTTGAGTCCTGAGCACAGTGGTCACCACAGAATAAGTACTCATTATATATTCGAAGGAGAAATAATCAATTCATAAATCCAGTCTGAGCTAAGCTACCACCCCTCAAGTTTTCAAAGCTTCTAAATATCCTAATAAACCATAGAGAGATAAACACATTCTCAGAAACGGAATTTTTCCTGTCTTTTGCTGCCAAAATGTTGCCTCATAGAGGCTTTGTATCTAAACAATAAACTCTACACTCCATCTTATGCTTGGAGAGATCTTCACAGCCTGACATCCCTCCTATAATCCACCCCTCTACTCAGAGAGAAAACCAGAATATTTGGAGCCATTTCCCCATTCCCTGAAAATATGTCCCATGCATGTCATCCCTAATTTCTATATATCACAAAATCACATGCTAATAGAGACACAGAGTCAGAACTTCCAAAAATCTTTAGCATTCACCATTCTATAGATGGGGCAACTGAGGCCTGAGAAGGTAAAATTACTTCCCCAAAGTCATAAAGCAGATGAGCTGCAGCACTAACCCAAGTCTGTTGGTTCCTAATCATCAGTCATCTTACCGAAGTTACTACAGTAATAAAAAGTAATTCTTCCACCCACACAGAAGAGCCTTTCAGCCACTGTTCACTTATAAATTGTCCCAGGATCACTGTTAATAATGTATGTTAATAATTAGTATGTTACTAAGTTAATGTTAATAATCAGTTTTTAATTTGTTAATAATTAGTATGTTACTAAGTATGAATAAGTTTGGATACTAAGTTGTAAAATAACATCAAATCCCCCCCGACACACACACACACACACACACACACACACACACACGCACACACACACACACACACACACACAGTTGTTGCTACTGATGCAAAACTAAGTGACATGGGTTGACCAGGGTCCCATCTAATCAATAGGTCCCTTCGGTGGTTTGTTGTCGTTGTGTGTATGTGCATGAGCAATATTTTTTTCCTCCAATTTCTATTAGCACGACAAAAAAGAGGAAGTTGGAAATGTGGAGGCTCCTATTGTTGTGCAGACATGTGACTCTTGTCTAAATGGCATTACAACCGTTCAGACATTGAAATGAAAGCAAATGTGCGTCTACCTATCACATTACATAGGGAAACTCATGTAGGCTGAGTTGCATGTCACCAAATGCCCCACATGTGACATACAGGGAAAATGACATAATCCAAGGATTCGGCAAAAGCAGCCCACAGTAACAAATGCATCATTTCTGAAGAGGAAGAGAGAGCAGATGGCTCAGCAAGCAACTGTAGAATAGCCAGCTTCCCCCTCCGCACCTCCCAAACCAAACTGCCTCCCAGTGTCTCATCCTGGGCCTGGGGGAAACTCAAAGGCAAAACACTCACGTACCCCATGAACAGCAGCCCGAGCAGAAGGAGTCTTAGGTCATGGTGCCCTGGGCTTGGCCCCAAAGGACCTGAGTTCACAGCCACATTCTGCTGCTTACCTTCCTCGCTACCTTAAACAAGTTACTTAATGTCTTCGAATGTTATTTCCTCATCTATAATGAAGGATTAGTCCAGTTCTATCATGTTAAAGGAGATATCGAAATGAAAATGCTTCATTAACTACAAAGTGCTCAACAAATGTTAAAGTTCATTAATTAAAAAATGCAGATCAGTTGAAACTAAGAGTTAGAAGCCAACCTGAAACCTAATAGCATATATTGTACACAGTGTTCACAGGGTTCCAAGCCTAGTTGGTCACAGCTTCACAGTTCCTTTTCAAGAATGGTCAGTGACTTTTGGCTGTCTCTGTGTTAAAAAGTCACCATGACTTTATTCCTCTCACAAGAGTGGAATAAATCTCTTTTATTCATTACTCATTCAATAAACATTTATTGAGCATCCACTGTAAGCCACGCACTTGCTAACTGACAAAAGATATAGCTGAGGCTCTTTGGCTGCTAGTTTTTTTTTTAAGATTATTTCTTTTTCTTTCATTGCTATTGCTTAAAGGACAAGCATGGTGGAAACCAAAATAGGTATTTACCTACATCAAGAAGGCTAGAGACAGACATTTCTGGATGATTTGTGTATCAGCGTAAGAAATAATGACTTACATTCCTAGCATTTTCTAGAAACTTATTTCATAGATGCTAATTCATTTCATCTTTACACTAGCTCTATAAAGTAGGAATTATTTCCCACTCTTTGGAGCCTGAATGCAAATCCAGCTAGTTTGATTCCAAGTCCAAGACACTCCCCACTATACCACACTGCCTCTCACTTTAACACTAAGGGACATCAGGGGTGGGAAGACAAAACTATCCTCTGGCAAGATAAATCATGATTATTTTCAGTACTCTAGTGTAGGTTGTTGGGGCAGATTCCTAGGACTCTACCATCCTCAAACTTCATAAATGGTAGAAAAACAGCTAAAACAAGCATTAGCAATACCACAAAAATGAGACTAAGTAATTTCAATAATCCCTTTCGCTACTGTTTTAATCCCACACAATACATTTATTTTATTTGTTTATTCACTGACATTCTGCTAACTGCAGAAGAAACTCCCAAAAGCTGAGACTAGACCAAAATAGTAGAACACTACTAATTGGTGGATCAATAAAGTACTCCATTCTGTTTGCATAAATAGACATTTTGATGGCAATCCTTTGCTTTGATGGCAACCAAAATAGATTAACTGGATCTTTAATAGATGTATATAATAAGAACGGCAGACAATATGCCCTGAAGATTGTCATTCTTGTATTCAGGCAGATGGTAGAAGTGGAGGAAGGGGGAAAGAAGGGAAAGAACATTCCTGGAGCAGCTGTTGCATGTGGGCACCATGCTGGGCACTTTACATATTTTAACTCTTTGAAGCTTCGTAATAACCCTAGGTGCAATTTCGCAAGTGAAGAAACGGAGGCTTAGATAGGACCCAGTCCTGTCTCTTTGCCCCACAGCCTTGAATTGTCTTTGAAAACAATCTGACGTGGGATGTCCGAGCACATGTGTGTTATAGAGGAGCACCTGACGCCTGAAACTCCTGAGAATTTGAGTGTCATGCGGTCACAGGTGGTACACTTGAGATCCCTTAGCCTGTGCACAGACTAGTCCCAGAGAGGGGCAAGGGCAAAGGGTGGAGCTTTAGAAACGCAAACTGGAGGGCTAGGGAGGCAGAGAGAGAATACAAGATCTGAAAGAACTAGAAAAGTACAAATCCATAGAAGTCAAGTATGTGTTAAAAAAAGGAAGTTAGGACAATAAGAATAAAGGCTAAGAAATGACCTCAGGATCAGGGACCAAGTCTTTATCAACCTAAAAGACAAGAAAGTCAGTAAAAGGGTGCAATTTATTTTTTAATGATTGTAAAACATAATGATGTGTCTTATGATAGAAAATTTGGTAAGCACATGAAAGTATAAAGAAATTGGGCCTAGGCAGAGCAGGGGCGGGGGAATCACCCCAATTCCACCCTGACATGATTACCATTTTTCAACATTTTAGCATACTTTCTTCTAAACTTCTGGGAACTTTTTACATAGCTGAGATCACACTGAATGTGTAATTTTACATGTCATTTTTTTTTTTTAAGTTTAACATTTTCATTCATCTACCCAAGTCTTTACAAACTCCTATAACTGCTTAATCTTGTGTTCCACTGGACCACAGACACAGAGGGTTGGGTCAACATTTTATACTTTTGGTATATTTCTACAGAACTCAGCACAGTCATTTATAGACAGTAGGTATTCAAAAGGTGTTTACTGAGTGGAACATGAACACCAGTGCACTCCCATCAGCCTTGAATTTACCAGTCCTCGCCCCCCTCTGTCTATTGCTCATTTTATGGTGCATTGTGTCTGCTCTCAAGCTGTTTTATTTTCTCGGTTTCAGGCATGGATGCCACCCCTAACTAGACAGTCTGTCCTATGAGAGAGAAATCCATATCCTGCAATTCCTCTTCTAGCCTCTGTTTCCCATCTTCACCAACAGTGCTACCACTGTGTCCCTTTTACAGAAGATAACACAATCTCATTAAATCAAAAATAGATTTTAGCTTTTAAAAATTCAAAGAACCAGGGGCGCCTGAGTGGCTCAGTCCATTAAGCATCTGCCTCCACCTCAGGTCACAATCTCGGGGTCCCGGGATCAAGCCCCACATCAGGCTCCCCGCTCAGCAGGGAGTCCACTTCTCCCTCTCCCTCTGCCTGCTGTTCCCTCTGCTTGTGCTCTCTCTCTTTCTGTCAAATAAATAAATAAAATATTTAAAAAGTAATTAATTAATTAATTAGAAATGCAAAGAACCAGAACAAGTTCATGTTGGTGATACTTCTCCTAACACCAAGAGAGTCTTGATTTTGTCCTAAGTTTCACTCCCTAGTATCAAATCCTCTATATCCCTTCTTTTTCCCCTACTTTTCCCCTTAGAACTAGACTGAAACTATATATAGGTGTGTGTGTGTGTGCGTGTGTTAGACTNTTTTTCCCCTACTTTTCCCCTTAGAACTAGACTGAAACTATATATAGGTGTGTGTGTGTGTGTGCGTGTGTTAGACTTGGAAAATTCCCATAGCCATAAACAATGTGTGAATCAGAAACTAGAACATGATCTTTCTTTCTTGACAAGTCCTCTAATCGGGATAATTCAATCTTGGACTGAATTGACTAAAGAATTCAGAACAAGGAAGGAAACATTTTGCTTTGCTATGGGGTGTCCGATAATCCTAGGAATGCTGTATTCAGTTCAAAAGACAAACACTGTAAAGGAAAATTAAGAGGAGGATAATATCCAAAGTGATATGCCCAGGAAGGTGATGGGCCTCAAAAACACAAGCAGTTATCAAGGGAGCTGGTTTTAATGTAGGAGACAGATTCAAGGACATAGGAACTTTTAAGTCATGGAAAGTCCTTGACTTTTCTCTAAAGGAGCTGGAAAGTGAATTTTAAGCAGAAGAATCACATAAGACTACGGTTTTTGGTGGATCACTTTGTGAGAATAGATAGATTATAACAAGGCAAGAGTAGAAAGTAGACTGAGTAGGAGGCTATTGCAAAAATCCAGAATTTATGACTCCAAAGGGTAAAACCTCCATTGCGTGGAAGTCATAGGCGGGCATATGGTATGGGCTGACTCAGAAGGCTCTCTGCCATCAGAGGTGTACGAGTAGGAAACCACTTGGCAAAGATATTGCAGAGGTTGGCCTTATAACCTAAAAGTCATTTCTAGCATCGAGACTCCATGGTCATTGCCTATAATCTACCCATACCCTCAGACTGTCTAATAACTCCACAACCATGTTCACAATTTATTTCTTATTGTAAAAGCACAATATATTCGTTGTAGAAAATTAGAGATTACAGATAGAGGTAAGCAAAAGAAAAAGAAATAAAAATATAGTCAACATCCAGAGATACTCACTGTTAGAACCTTGGTATGCTATCCTTCCATTACATTTTCTTGGCACATGTATCTTTAGGTAGCCAGATGATAGAAAGTAAAGATTTTTTTTCCAAGTAAATGAGGTTACTATCTTTATGGTTTTTTATAATCTTCTTTCAGAATTAAATATATGGTGACTATGTTCCCCTATCAATTTATATTTTCTTCCAGAATCAGAAACCCCCTATAAATAGCCCCTATAACAGCCTTGAAGTAATGGGTAATATAAATAACACAGAAACTGGCAGGGTACACATAGTCTTAGGAGATTTTAATGATGAGATAACAGCTTCCTCATGAATGTCTCCCACCTAGGTTTAAGAGGGATATTTTCAACCATCTCCATTATAATATTTCACAATCCTCTCTAAGTTTCAACTCCTTCCTTCCATCATCGTAACAAGCTATATCCCATGTCAAGTGACAGGACCATCACCAGAAGAGAGTGAAGGAACACCCATCATCCTAATTGAGCCTCAGAGGTCTTATCTGACTTTTCCCTTGTTACCTTTGGGCATCTTATGATATTAAAGCAATCATTCATCCCATGAGCACTTAAAAGTTTCCAAATGACCCTGAACTTTATTCATCACCTTAGCACCAAGAGTAACACTTTGGTATTTCTTCAGATATAACATTCATAGATTTATTCAACAATGAATATTTATTGAGTATCTAATATGTACCATGCACAAAATTTGGGATAAACCAGTGAACAAAAGAAGAAAAATCTCTGTCCCAGTGGAGCTTTCATTCTTGTTGGAGGAAACAGACAATAAGAAATAATTAAGTATGTTACATGGTGGTAGCCACTATAGAGGGAAAGAAAGCAAGGAAGAAGGCAAGTAGAGACAAGAGGGAGGAAAGGGATTGTGATTTTAAAAGTCTTTGACACAAAAGACTGACATAGTGGAGGGATGAACCACGAGGGTAGTAGAAAAGAGCATTCCAGGGAATGGCCCTGAGGCAGGAAACTACTTGGGCATATTCTAGGAACACTATGGAGGGAACCATGTGGGTAGAACAGAACGAGGAAAAGAGTAATCGAAGAGGAGGTCAGAAAAGGTAACCAGAGGCAAGGTCACACAGGGCCTTGTATATATATCAAGGAAAGTCTGGAATTCTTTTCTGAGAGAGATGGAAACCTTTGGTGAATACTGAGTGGAGAAGAGGGACATGACATGGCTTGGGGTTTTGGAGAATTACCTTGTTGAAAATAGATTCTAGAGGCAAGAGTGGAAGCAGGAGACCAAGTAGGAGGCTGGGGCCATCCAGGAGATAGTGGCTAGAACCAGAAGGTAGAGGTGTGGGTGGGAAGAGGCAGTCAGATTCTGCAGAGATTTTGAAAGAAGATACAGCCTCCTACAGGATAGGGTGATAGTTTTGATATGGGGTATGAGAAAAAGAGGAGTGTAAAGAATGTCACCAAGGTTTCTATCCCTGGAAACTGAAAGAATAGCATGATCACTTACCTGACAAGGAGCACTGTGGAAAGAGCAGGTCTGCAGTGGGCATGTTTAGGAATTCAGCTTAGGTTTGACATCTGAGTCAAACACCAAAGTCAAACCACCAAAGTGGAGACCTTAAATAAATAGTTGAATGTGTTCGTCTGAGTCTTGGGGAGAGGTCATGTTAGGAATTTGGGAGTTATCAGCACAAAGATGATATTAAAAGCCATAGACTAGAAGAGATTACCAGTAAGTGTAGATAGAAAACAAATAGGTCCAAGAACTGAACACAGGGGGCAATATTTACAAGTCAGAGCCTATGTGGAGGAACCAGCGAGGAGGAAGAGACATCGGATAAATGCTGATATCCATAAAGGCTTCATGCTAACTCCAAAAGAGGTCTAAGTAAAAAGTTCTAAGAAAAGGGAACCTACCCATTATCGGCTTGGTGACCCTGAGATATGCAAGATGATATAGGACCATAACAGTGTCCAATCCTGGAGAATAAGAGAAATATTGACAAGAGCAGATTTGATCCCTACCATGTAATAGCGACTGCAGAACAACTCCATTAATTCCAGTTAAAGCCACTTCCAACAATATTCATATGAAATGTATGAATTGTGAACAATGTAATTTTAATGATTGCATAATACCCCATTATATTAATATGTAATTTTTATTTATTTAAATAACTTCTAGGTTCTGGCATATGTTTTTACATCTCTTGACCATTTAAATAATACTTTAATGAACATCCTGGTAAACACTTCTTCGTAGACAATTATTTCCTTAGAATACATTGCTAAAGTATAATTACTAGGTTAAAGGTGGTGCACATGTATAAAGACTTTTAATATATATTTCCAGATTACCCTCCATAAAGTTTATACCAATTTACATTCCCACTAACAGAGTATGAGTGTCATATGAATGAGACAACAACCTTTTACCGGAATCTGTATGGACAGGCTTCAACTGACTTATTTTCTAGCTTCTAATATCTAGACACCCCATTGGTTCTTATTCTGGCTTTAGACCTTGGACTTGAGCTTTCAGTGTCTCCTCCCCATTCCACCCCTGATTAAATTATTCCTGGGTTCTTTCCAGGCCCTGATCTTCCCTACCCTTGGTGACCCCATCCGTATTCCAGATGGAGTATGATCATATTCCTGTATCAGTTCAGCACACCTCAAGGTTTGGCCTCATTCAAGTTCCAGGAGCAACAAGAAAGGAAACCCACCATCTAAGTCCCCTCACACTGTGAATGGGGGGAGGTAGTTGGAGACCATCTGTCCTGATTGCTCATCTTCTGTGGACCCCTTCCAAAAGCTTGTTCACCCATTAAAACCTTTCTTTATTCTGGCCCAAGAAGGACACTAATGTTCCCCACTCCTGTGAACCTGTTCACATATGTGACCCGGGTCAAGAATAACAAGACAGAATATAACTTCATTAATTACCTCATCTGAGACTCACAACGACCCCATGAAGGACATATGTATACAATCCTATCACATGTGCTCAAGAACTAAGAAAAGCTTCCACTTTTAAATGAAATGTCTTACTCCTCCTAAAAGAACAGTGCTTATTGAGATAAATGAAAAGAGGGTGGTTGTTTTAAATCAGTATGACTAATGTTAAAAAACAGCTGGTAAGGAATCCTAGGTAATCACATACACACAAGCTACCAACTGGGAACATTACAGTGTCATACCTACCATAATTTAGTTCTCCCTCCCCACATAGGCACACAGAGTGGCAGCTGTGAGCCTGGGCTTTGCACGTTAGAGACCATTAGGCAAAGCAGCATGATTCATCATCTTCTGCTTGTGTTATTTTAACTTAGTCATTTGGGGGCAGATCTTCTGAGGCACTAACAATAGTCTGAGACTAGATTGATTTTCTTCCTTAAATAACTGGTGGGTTTTTTTGACTGTTGAAATTTCTGCCATTTCAGAGAAAGGTGCATAAAATCTTGGAAGTGGAAGGGAATACGAAGGTCACCTAGGGCAATCTCTCACCGTCACCCTACCATCCTTTATAATATTTCTGGCAAATACACAGATTTTCCTTGATTTCTTCCAATGACAGGAACCTCAATACTCATAACAGAGAAAATTTTGACTTTTCAGATAGCTCTCAGAATATTTTCTTTAACATGTTCCTATACAAGGAATCACTGGGTTTTTTTTTTCATATTTCTTTCTAGATTAATCCAGGAAGAAATTATTCCCTTATCCACATAATACCTCTTCACCTGCATATGGCTTTGTCTTCTCATTTCTGAGATAAGCATCTGAAGTTTCCCTTAATTTTCCTTGAGAATCCTCAGCACCCCAGATACTCACCTTTGCTTGAGTATCTCTCTTGGAAAATGATGTAAAAATTTAACACAAGTCTCCAGATGTGATCTAACCAGTTCATAGCACAACACGACTCTGTGGGCACAATGCTTCTATAGATGCAAATTTAGCTTTCTTAGAAGTCATGTCACACTATTGATCCATCTGAGTTTGTAGTCACAGATGCTCCTGGGGTCCTTTTCAAACAGTCTGCTTTGCTTTCAGCATGTCCCTTATTCTCTAACTCAAGGATTTTCTTCTTAACCTAAATCCACTATCTTATACATATTTAGAGCTACCAAATTTCATCTGGTAGACTATAACCCAACATTTCAGCTATGAAGACCACTTAACTGTATCCACTGTCCCTCCCAAATTTCATTTCCAAAATATGAAGAGTATTTTCTATGGTTTTATCTTTGACGATTATTCTGGGTATCCAAGGATAGAGGAGAGCATTAGAGACATCAATCCTTTAATGAATGATCTTTGGAGAAGTTTTACAAATCAGTCTGTTGAGCTAGAACCTAATGGTAAAAACATTCTCCCAACTACCAGAGAATTGCATATCTAGCTTGATGGCATTCTCATGACCCCTAACCCCCAATTTCCCATAGATTTTTTTTTTTTTACACAATAGTGCTTTGGCCCACACAAAGGTACTTCATAAGAAGCAGCCCTTGAAACTCACCACTGCATTTCATGTGAGGATGTACTGAGCAGATGGTTTACTATATGACATATGTCCTCTTTACGAGAACCCACAGAAGTTTCTCTCTGTTCTCAGTACTGTTTTTCTTTCTTATAGACAGCTTTATTTATGATGTTTCCTCTTTGCACGGACTATTAGGAAGCCCACAGCAAAATCTGAAAACTACCTCTAGAAAGTGCACAGAATATGGAATAATAGAATCTCACAGCATACATTTCATGGACCAACCACACACTTGTGGTTTCGTCTTATTCTCCCTAACTTTTTTTTTCCCATTTACTCTAATTTCCTCACTTCTTTATTCTGAGGGGGAGGGAAGCTCATCTCATTGAGTTTTATGTACTGGTAAAGCCACCAAAGTTCTTTTTAGAACAAAGAAAAAGCTACAAGATAGGTAGATAATCCAGAGCACTTTTCTCTAAGTATTTTATCTACAAGGATACCATGAGGATTTTGTCAGAGGCTTTGCTGCCTCAAGATATACTATGCCTACAGCATTGAAGTGATCCACAGGACTTAGAATATAGAGTCCTGGTCCTAATGAATCCACACTAGTTCTTAACAATCATGGCTTTCTATTCTAAATGCTTACAAATCCTAAGTATAGTCTCATTTTTAGAATTTTTCCAGAGATTGATAATCAAGATAGCTGCTCTATCATTTGGTGGGGCACGCAGTGAGGGTATATATTTTGTTCTTCCTTTAGAAATTTGGAATATTTGCTCGTTCCAAGTTTTTTGGAATCCCTCCTATCCTCCATGTCTTATCAAAGATCACTGACAATAACTGTGAATTATTAACTGCCAGTTCTCTCAGCATTCTGGGGCAAATAATAAATGCAATGAACTTTATAGTTAAGCCCAAGAAAAAATTAGGCATCATTCTTTTGAGAATAAGGTTTAAAGTATGTTACAAGCTGTTAGAGCAGTCAAATTATAATAATTAGTATTTTGTGCAAATGATTTTACCCCAATTAGAAGCCTCAAAAGAGAGGAGTAGAAGATACTAAGGAATTAAAATTTATTGAGTACTCACCATGTACAGGTACCAAGCTAGGTGGTCTATATATTTTATTATTTCACATACATAATAATCTTATTATTTCAGTTATTGTCCATTTTACAGATGAGAAAACTAGGTTTTGGAGAAGTTAAATAGTTGCCCTAGATCACAAAGATAAATTGCAAAGCTGGGTCCTGAACCCAAAGCCCATGCCTTTCCCCCATATCAGACATGTGAAATTATGAGGAGTAACATAAAAATGATTTGCCAGTCAAGGCCTTCATATGATTGGAAAATGACAGCCAGGGGGTTTGTGCCTTCCTTGGGAAACTTGTTCCTTCAGGACAGCCTTGTGCCTTCTGGAGCTAAGAAAACCTACATGAAAGATGAAGTTTGTGCTCCTAAGAAAAGTAAAGCACAAAGAAAAGATTCTTTACCAGAGTACTAAGAGCTGGCAAGGTGATTCATACCAAAGGCTGAGCAAGAAACTCCGTTAATAACAGTTAAGCATGCATGTCTAAGTATGAGAAAATAAGACAATGTCTTCAGAACAGAGTGAAGAAAGGAAGAAAAAAATTAGAGGTTACATCAGGCAATGACAGATTATAGTTAAAGCTTAGTTAAGAAAAAGGTATCTATACTTAGCTGCTTATTTTTCTTTAAATTTGCTTTAAATTGCAGCTGAAGCCATAACATTAGGGTGTAGAGAAGGAACAAGTGATCCAACAGACTGGGGTAGGCTCCAGATTATCTCTCCTTTCATAATTTTTTCTGGCTAACTCTAGTGCCTGACTCCAGGTGTGAAGTTTGGGCCATTAATTTTGTACAGCATGCTGTTTTAGCACCTAGGAGTAAAGCAAAGGAAAGATATTTTCTAAAATAGAGATTAATAAAGAATTACTATGTGACAGTTTGCATAACTTTCTATAGAAGTAACCCATCTTAAAAACATTTTGTAAATTATTGCAAAGAAGAATAATACAGTTTCCCAAGTCCGAACAAACACCGGAGTATTTCCTGAATTCGTTCAAGGCAACTACAATACATTTCTAGGAAGACTTGACAAGAATGAAGCAGAGGTAAAGACAGTGACAAGTCCAATTGTCCTGTAACTCATCTTGTCCACGTTTACTCCAGATAAGGGACAAAAGGATGAGCTGGGTCACAGACATCAATTTATCAACTTTTATCCAGCAGGATACAAGCAAGATGTTTCTGTTAGAGTTGAGCAACATTAATTCCTTACAGAGAACCACACCTACAACAAAAGGGAGGGAGAGTCCAACCAGATAATTCTGCCTACCAGGAATAGTCCGTTAAGCATACAACTTTCTGTTCCAATTTTTGTCCCTTCCTATTCCAGCTATTCATAACAATGTCAGCCTCCCATCAGATCCAGGCCTGGTGAGACTTAGGCAGTCCCATCCCATTGGCTCTAGTCCCTGTGGACCCTACTGTATGCCATTCAGTCCCTAAACTCAGGACCTGATACCTTTCATCACTTTTTCCAGTAGCAGCTACCACTAGAGAAGCGATAGCCCTCATATTTTGAGTATCTACAATGTACCAATAGCCACTGGACCCAGCCAGCTTCATAATTAATCTCAATTAAACCTAATCACAATCCTAAAAGTTCTGTTAATACCCTCAACTTAAAGATGAGGAAATTGGGAGAGGGAGCCAGTATGGGGCAGAATCAGAACAGAAACCCAGGTGTGTCCAACTCTAAAGCCCCTGCTCTTTCCAAAATGTCACGTTGCTCCTCTAACCATAAACTGAGTATCCTCTTCCTCTCCAGCACCCACTCGTTTCTGTGATCTTTTCCCAGGGGTAAGCACCTTGAATCTACCATAGCATATCTGTCCAGTCAAACAGGATTCTTGTATTGTCATGCTACAGTTCCAAGTACTAATAAACCCAACTCAAACTGACTTAAACATTCAAGGGGGGTTATTTGGTTCAGGTAACTAGGAAGTCCAGGGGTAGGGAAGCAGCAGGCATGCATTCCTCGGCCCGTCCCTTTCTCTGACATTCTGTTGGCTATGTCTGACTCCAGGGGTTGGCTTTGCAAGATGGTTACTAGCAACAGTTTCATTGCTTACATAGTATCACTTCAGAGAACCCTCAGACAAAAGTACTAGGGTTCATTCTGATGGAACCACCCCCACCCCAGCCCTCCGACCCCCCACCCTACTTAAACTAGTTTCAATGGCAGGGGTAGGGGTACACTGTGGCTGCCATAGGCCTATGGGCTTCATCTCCAGAACAATTCCTGAACAAAACATCCTAGCAAGAAAAGTAAGAGAAGCCACTGGTTCTCAGCCCTGGCTGCACATTAGCATCATCTAGGGAGCTCTGCAACCGCTATCAATTCTCAGGCTCCCACCCTCATCAATTCATCTCTAAGGGCAGCGCCCTAGTGTCTATAATTTTGTTAAATTCCCCCCATAATTGGAATGTGCATCAGAGTTAGAAACAATGGGTTTACATTAATCAAACCCCACTAGAGTTAGGAGTCAGTCCCACTCGCACACTAGCCCCTCCGGAATTGGAATGGGTGAGATGAAGTGGGGAAGAGGCGGTCTCCATGCCCTCTACAGCATTTACCATGCTGTGGTAGCTGTTTATTTTAATTGTGTCTCTCTCCCTCTAGACCATGAACTCCACGTCATAAACTGTGACATAAACCGTGTCAACGTTACTCATCATTATATCCCCAGAACTTAGCAAATACTTGGCATCTAGTAGTAAATGACCACTGGAATCTTTTCACGAGTGAATGAAACTCAGACTCCATTGGACTGGCCTTGTAAACATTCCCTATTATCCTTCAGATGAGTCAGGAACCCCCCCCCCCCCCCCCACATACACACACTCGAAACTCTCAGGAGTTCTCTGACTTCCTGGTAGCCTTTAATAACTTCACCATGTGTTAAAATCTCTCTACATTTTATCCTTTATCACTTCTCCGGTCTCATCTCTGAAGACTACCTGCACTTCAGAAGACCCCATCTCTACTGAACTCCTCTCAAATGCATCCTACCTACAAGAGGCTTTGTTTAATTTTTTTCTTCTTTGCCAATATAGAGCATGGCTATAAAATAACCTATTTTCTTTTTTTTCCTCTCTTTTTAAAAAATTTAAAATCAACTCAATTAACATATAGTGTACTATTAGGTTCAGAGGTAGAATTTAGTGATTCATCAATTGCTTATAACAGCCAGTGTTCATTACATCAAGAGCTCTCCTTAATGCCCATCACCCAGTTACCCAATCCCCTACACATCTCCCCACCAGCAACCTCTTACATTGTTGGTAGGAATGCAAACTGGTACAGCCACTCTGGAAAACAGTATGGAGGTTTCTCAAAAAATGAAAAATAGAGCTACTCTATGACACAGCAATTGCACTACTAGGTATTTATCCAAAGGATATAAACATAGTGATTCAAAGGGGCATCTGCACCCCAATATTTATGGCAGCAATATCCACAACAGCCAAACTATGGAAAGAGCCCAGATGTCCATCGACAGATGAATGGATAAAGAAGATGTGAAATACACCACACACACACACACACACACACACACACACACACACACACACACACACTGGAATATTACTCAGCCATCAAAAAGAATGAAATCTTGCCATTTGCAATGACGTGGATGGAACTAAAGGGTATTATGCTAAGTGAAATAAGTCAGAAAAAGACAAATATCATATGTTTTCACTCATACGTGTAATTTAAGAAACAAAACAGATGAACAGAAGGGAAGGGAAGGAAAAATAAAAAAAGATGAAATCAGAGTGGGAAACAAACCATAAGAAACACTTAACTATAGGAAAATAACCTATTTTCATTTAAAAACTGAACTGATGTTCTGTGCAAAGCAGTCTTGAATTGTATGAAGGATACTAACAACAATAAAAATAATACTAATACTTTTTCAGCTCTTGTATAAGCAAAGTAGTACTCTTAGCACTTTATGTGGTAACTCATTTAATCATCCCAATAATCTTAGAAGATGAATATGAGTATGAGCCCTGGTTTCCCAGATGAGAAAACCAAGGCACAGGGAGACAATGTGACTTACCCAAAGCCAGGCAAACCCAGAATTTAGGCTGCAAAATCCAGGAATTTAACTGCTACGAAGTTGAGGTGTCACAAGAGGCTAAACTAAGATGATGGCAGTGGAAATGAGGAGAAAGGATCATCTGTGTATTCAGGAAGAGCTACTAGAAAGAAAAGAACAGCGACACTTCAACAATGCCATGGCTTACAGCTCTATCATGAAAATATAAATACCACTGTATAGGACAATAGAGAAATCTTAGCAGAGTATAGATATCCTTAAAAGATGAGCTTTTAACCAGATTTTAAATGATCTGAAGATTAATAATATCCAGGGGACTGCCTGGAAAGGGTGGGAAGATGAGGGTGGCCGGGGTCAGAACCATGTGAAAATCTGAGGATCAGGGTCTCATATCCACTGTCTAATACCTGAGTCAGACTGAGACTCAGAAATAAAAAATTCAACAACAGAGTCAAGGTCTCAGAGGCCTAGCCCATGTGGCATGCGTCCTCTTGAGAGAGGCCCCTGGATTTCAGAAGTCTAGAAATGTGCATAGAGAAATAAGGCAAAACACAGCAGGTGATGCCAGCTGGAACCTTCTCTGTTTTATTCATGCCTCATTGGCAGACGGCTGGTTCCCAGGAGGTGGCTGAATCTCACAAGGTTCAGATGTTAAAGGAAACAAATAACTAATTGTGCTGAACCTCAGCTTGGATTCATTCTGGGGTGTGGACAAGCGTTTGTGTCTCCAGAGCTTGCAGTGAAGTGGAAAGCATGTATTAGCCAGCTTGGTGATCTGAATTGAACAGAATAATTGAACTGTTGCCAAGTCTGTGGGTGACTAGATGTCTTGTGTGAGCCTGGACTGTCCTGAGAAATCGTAGTAATTATCAACTACGGCCTACATTTGAAAGATAAGGCATGCCCCTCTTTTCCCCTGGTAAGACCTTATGCATCTCTCTAAATTTAAATGTAAGTTTGGTTAAATTCTGATAGGACCTATGTGTATTTTCCTCTTCTACATTCTATCTAGATAAGTAACAAGTTGACTCCCTGACTATAAAAGAACACTTCCCTATTATTTGCTTTAAAACTACTGATTTCGTGTATCAAGTCCTATTGTCCTGTTCTAGTTTAATTCAGAGAGGTCAGAATTAGAGCAGTTTCTGATCTCTCACCTAGCTATAAGATCTTATGCTCCAGGTTGGAAAGGTGGATAGAGAAGGATTCAAAAGTTGGTCCTGGCCTTCAAGTAACTCCTAAATCATTGGGGATGCAGACACAACTTTTGTATAATAGGAATCTATGATAGTGGTACAATTAAAATAACATAAGATCTCAAGAGGTGATTCCATTCATTATATTGTAGGAATGAAGGAAGCTTCCTGGAGAAGCCAACTCTCGATTAACCTTGAAGATGGAGTAAAATTTCAACAGGAAGTGAAGATGATAGTCTGAATCCTCTGAGATTTCTTCAGAAACAAGGTGTGCTATAGACACAAACTAAATATTCAAATTGCAGGATGTGCAGAGGTGTCTGTGAAGACATACAAGAGGTTGTTAGAATTCAGGATTGCAACAACAGACATGGAAGCCACATACCTACAGAGAGAAGCAAAGCCATGGAGGTGTCTATGGAGAGTCAGAAGAGAAGGCTGAGCTTGGAATCTTGGTGAACACCTGAGATTGAGGCAGAGACAAAAGTGGAGCTAGCAACACAGGCTGGGGAGCACTGATCTGAAGGAATAGTAAACTACCAGCATATCAACAGAAAAGGGCTTCTGAAAAAAAACATCATGTAGGAGCAAGATTGGGAAGAGGTCACAGCATCTGAAATGGAGAAACTATTGTCAACTTTCTTAAGAGTCGTCTCAGTAGAGCAGTGGGTGTGGAAGTCTGACTGAAATGCAGTAAGAAATTAGGGCACCTGGGTGGCTCAGTCCAGAGAATAAAACCCCAGACTTCTGCTAGGGTGAGACTAGACACTGCAGCCAACTACTGAGCTGAAGCAAGGAGAGGGATTTGGGGCTCTAAATACTCTTTTTCTTTTAAAGACTTTATTTATTTTTTTATTTGTCAGAGAGAGAGCACAAGCAGGCAGAGCGGCAGGCAGAGTCAGAGAGGGAAGCAGGCTCCCTGCTGAGCAAGGAGCCTGATGTGGGGGACTCGATCCCAGGACCCTGGGATCATGACCTGAGCCCAAGGCAGCTGCTTAACCAACTGAGCCACCCAGGCATCCCTCTAAATACTCTTTAAATAGATTTTCAACTCGTCCTTTTGTCTTTATCTCTACCTTCATGAGGAGTGATGAATTTTTAGAAGCTGCCAAATGAAGGATCCTAGGTAGTGCAGTTGGTTAAGCATCAGACTTTAGATTTCCACTCAGACTCTGATCTCAGGGTTGTGGGATTGAGTCCAGTGTGGTACCCTGGGCTCAGCACAAAATCTGCTTAGGTTTCTCTCTCCCTCTCCTTCTGCCACTCCCCCATCATGCTCTCGCACTCTCTCTCTCAAATAAGTAAATAAATCTTAAAAAAAAAAAAAGTTGCCAATTGATCACAATATTTTCAAGATTGTTTTTCTGACAATTGTATAGTAAGCTGGAGTTGGAAGAACATGACATAGATAGAATATGACTTGGTAGAAAACTTGGAGATACTATTAGGTATATAACGCTCATGAGAAGGCACTCAGTACATATTTGAAAGGAGAACAGAGTAGATTTATGTACACAGACTTTGGAGCTAGAATGTCTGGGGTAGAAGCCTGGCTTCACCACTTACTAGTTGTGTGATCTTGGGAAAATTTTCTTTTTTATTCTGATAAAGTACACACAATTTAAATTTGCCATTTTAGCTATTTTAAAGTGCACAATTGAGTGACATTTGGTACATTCATGATGTATAACCATCACCACAATCTAATTTCAGAACACTTTCATCACCACAAAAGGAAACCCCAAATCCATCAAACAATCGTTCCCCATTTTTCCCTACTCCCAAAAGCTGGCAACCACTAATCTGCCTCTGATTCTATAAATTTGCCTATTCTGGACTTTTTATGTAAATGGAATCATATAATATGAGGTCTTGTGTGTTTGTAGTGTATTTTCAAGATTCATCCATGTTGTAACATGTATCAGTCCTTTATTCCTTTTTATGGCTGAATAATATTTATGGCTGAATAATAATGCATGGATACTATCCATTTCGTTTGTCCATTCATTATCTGATGGGCATTGGAGTTTTTTTCACCTTTTGACTGTTGTGACTAGTGCTATTATAAAGATTTGTGTACAAGTTCATGCCTGTTTTAAAATCTTTGCTTTGTAGTATGATAACTCTATATCTAACTTTTGAGACACCATCAAACTTATCTACAGTGGCTCTACTATTTCATATTTGACAGTATTGTAAGAGCATTCAAATTCCTCAACATCCTTGCCAACACTTACTATTTTTGTTTTTTTTTTAAGACTTTATTTATTTATTTGACAGAGAGATAGAGAGAGAGCACAAGTAAGCAGAGCAGCAGGCAGAGGGAGAGAGAGAAGCAGGCTCCCCGCTGAGCAGGGAGCCTGATGCGGGGCTCGATCCCAGGACCCTGAGATCATGACCTGAACCGAAGGCAGCTGCTTAACCATCTGAGGCACCCAGGCACCCCAACCCTTTCTATTTTTCATGGGGTTTTTTTTATTATTATCATAGTAATCCTAGTAAGTATGAAGTACTATCTCATGTATTTTTATTTGCATTTCCTTAACAATTAATAACACTGAGTATCCTTTAATGTGCTTGTTGGTTATTTGCATACTTTTTTTGGAGAAATGTCTATTCAAATCCTTTGCCCTTTTTTAAAATTTGGTTGTTTATCTTTTTATTGTTGAATTGTGAATGTTTTTTATAGATTCTGGATACTAGACCCTTATCAGATATATGATTTATAAATGTCTTCTCACTCACATTCTGTGGGATGTTTTTTCACAGATCCTTTGATAAAGAGATTTTTTATTTGATGAAGTCCAATTTATCTATTTTTCCCTACTTGTGCTTATAGTGTCAAATCTAAGGAACCACTGTCAAAACCATGGTCATAAAGTTAGAGCTCTATGTTTTCTTCTAAGAGTTTTATGGTTTTAGCTCTTATATTTAAGTCTTAAATCCATATTGAGTTAATATTTATAGATGTATATGGTGTGAGGTAAGGGTCTCAAGCAAGTTTTAACCTCTCTGTATCTCAGTTTCCTTATGTAAAATAAAAATGGTAACATACATACCTCATGGGATTTTATGAAGATAAATTATAAATCAATAAATTAAGATGTGTAAAGTACTTAGAATGGTACTTAGCACATTCAATAAATAAATATTCACTAGTGTTAGTTATTATTTGCTGTTGTTGGTTGATTGTGGTATGAGAGAAATCATCTGGATATGGGCTGATAAAGTAGAATGGAAGAGAAGAACAAAATTCACTCCTCTCAGTAAAACAAATGTTTTAGATGACTTAAGACCAAGTTCCATCATCTGTGTATTGTGGGGGTTTTTTATAAGTTAGTATTATCACTGCAGTAATACTTGTATAGAGTTCTTAAGTAAAAGGAGATGATGGTCCTTTGTTATCCTGGGCTAGTCAGAATACAGAATCTTGTGCCTATTTTTGAGTACCCTTAAAAAGAGATTTTGACAGGGTGCCTGGGTGGCTCAGTGGGTTAAGCCTCTGCCTTTAGCTCAGGTCATGATCTCAGGGTCCTGGGATTGAGCCCCTCATCGGGCTCTCTGCTCAGCGGGGAGCCTGCTTCCCCCTCTCCCTCTGCCGGCCTCTCTGCCTACTTGTGATCTCTCTCTCTCTGTGAAATAAATAAATAAAAACTATTTTAAAAAAAGAAAGAGATTTTGATAACCCAAGTTAAAGCAGGTAGAGCAACTTAGTTGTAAAAAGTCTCAAAATAACTAAGTTTGGAAAAGAGTTGAAATAATTGAGAACAGAGGGAAATTTTCTATGAGACTGATGAAGCTTAAACTTCAGGGCTCCTCTGTTGCACAAACTCCTCCAGGCCCTAATTTTATATTCTTTTTCTAAAGAAGGAGTCCAAAATTACATACACTTTGGGACCAACAAAATCTGTGCCACCTCTGACTAAGAATACACAAAACAGCCACCATCTTATTATCTTGTTGCAACTGAAGGTAGTTGAGCAGGGGCTGGATCCATGCAACTGGTGACCTGCAGAAGGAACTGAATCCAGAACTCAGTAGAGAACAGAATCGAGGACTGGAAGGTGCTTTCTAAACACTATGGTTCCAACTTTCAAAAGTTTCACCCTTTTCCAAGGGAGCAATCTTCAAGGATTTTTTTTACCCTTAATTGTTAGTACAGTAGTTCTTAGTCATTATAATTAATAATGATAAGTAGACAGATGATGGATGGATGGGTAGATAGATAGATAGACAGATAGATAGATAGAATCTAGTTATATGTGATTTTTTGACATACAACTTCAGTATGAGAAAATGTTGGTTAAAAATTTTTTTTCAAATTCTAAGCCTGATTCTACCACTAATCCATTGTATGTTAAATTTTATTCTACCTTTCAATGGATACAATTCTTAGACTAAGTAGAAATTTTTTAAAATGTGTGCCTGCCTCCAGTACCTTTATTTTTAATTTTCTTTAAATTTTTTAATAAAAATAATTTATATCTACTATAATGTCTCTAAGGTTTTGGTATAATTGCTCTGTTAGCTTTATGAAATTAATCGAAAATTTTACCATCTGTTTATTAAGGAGAAGTTTATACATAGGAATTAACCATTCATTGAAAGTTGTTAAAAGATTGCCTGTAAATTCATTTAGCCTAGGGCTTTTCTAGGAGTTAGCTCTTTTTTAATAATTTTTATAATTTACAATTTTACAATTTTTGTATTTTCTTTAGTGGTTACAAATGTTCAGGTTTTCTAACTCTAGTTGAAATCATTTTAGTAATATATTTTTCTTAGAAAATTAATTTTTATTATCCAGATATTTTTTCTTTTTAAAAGATTTTATTTATTTATTTGACAGAGAGAGAGAGATCAGAAGTAAGCAGAGAGGCAGGCAGAGAGAGAAAGGGGAAAGCAGGCTCCCTGCTGAGCAGAGAGCCCAATGCGGTACTCAATCCCAGGATCCTGAGATTATGACCTGAGCTGAAGGCAGAGGCTTAATCCACTGAGCCACCCACGCACCTATTATCCAGATCTTTAAAAAACCTTGCCACTGTATTCTTTTATAATTATTTTAATAATATCTATACATAATTCTTCTTTTCCTTGAATACACTTGCCAAAATGCATACCTTTATTGACTGTTTCTTTGAGAGCAGCTATTTAATTTATTGAGCAATTCAACAATTTATCCATTTTATAATTCATTAATCTATTTTCAAACTTCAACTTTTCTGAACTTTGACTATAACTTTCAACAGATATTTCAATATTCAATAGATATTTGGCCGTGGCCAAAGACAGGACTAAGTTGAGGCATCATTATAGTTCCCACATATACATGATCTTAGCCATTCATGGAAGTATGTTCATCCAGTTGTTACCTTGGATGAGTTAATTACGTTGACAACCCAACATGATTTTAAACGTTAGCTTAAAATGAGATTCAAAATATCATATTGTGTGGCAGGCTTGAAATGAAAAATTGGGGGTACACAAATGATTTTCTGTCTCATATAAGGCAATATAATTAAAGATAGTCAAAATTGACAAATTTCTCAGACAGAGAATAGAACTTCCAAAGCTAGGAATAGAAGTGTGACCAATGTTGGATGATTTTCTAGTGATGCTAATTGTTACCCAGCTATATGTACTTCAATTAAGGGGAAAAATTATTAGTTTAACCTAGCAGAAAAAAACAAGTGAACCCTCTTTCAGTGTGCTTTCAAATTAAACTGTCAACTCTAAAGGTGAATAGTAGTTATGTTCAGAAAAACAGGAATAAAAAGCAGTGTGTCACCATAATGTTAGACAAAAGTGATGACTGCAAGAAGAGATGCAGGAGGGATCTCAGACTTGGAGTATGAAGAAGTTTCAAACTAAAACTGGTTGTAATATGGAAAAAAGAAGGTAGTACGTAGTTGTATTGGTAAATATATACTACATGTATTTATTTGTAGATGATTGTATATGTAGAAAATCCTGAAAAAAAATCAACCAAACATTACAGATAAGGGGCTGATATCCAAGATCTATAAAGAACTTCTCAAACTCAACATCCAAAAAATAAATAATCCAGTCAAGAAATGGGCAGAAGACATGAACAGACACTTCTCCAAAGAAGACATACAAATGACTAACAGACACATGAAAAAATGCTCAACATCACTAGCCATCAGGGAAGTACAAATCAAAACCACAATGAGATACCACCTTACAGCATTTAGAGTGGCAAAAATTAACAAGACAGGAAACAACAAATGTTGACGAGAATGTGGAGAAAGGGGAAGCCTCTTACACAGCTGGTGGGAATGCAAACTGGTACAGCCACTCTGGAAAACAATATGGAGGTTCCTCAAGATGTTAAAAATAGAGTTATCCTACAACCCAGCAATTGCACTACTAGGTATTTACCCCAAAGATACAGATGTAGTGAAAAGAAGGGGCATATGCATCCCAATGTTCACAGCAGCAATGTTCACAACAGCCAAACTGTGAGAGGAGCCGAGATGTCCTTCAACAGATGAGTGGAGAGAAGATGTGATTCATATATACAATGGAATATTACTCAGCCATCAGAAAGGATGAATATGTAACTTTTGCATCGACATGGGTGGAACCAGAGGGGATTATGCTAGGTGAAATAAGTCAAGCAGAGAAAGACAATTATCATATGGCTTCATTCATATGTGGGACACAAGGAATAGTGCAGAGGACCATAGGGAAAGGGAGGAAAAACTGAATGGGAAGGAATCAGAGAGGGAGACAAACCATGAGAGACCCTGGACTCTGGGAAACAAACTGAGGGTTGCAGAAGGGAGGGGGATGGGGAGACGGGGTAGCCAGGTGATGGGTATTAAGGAGAATACATGTTGTGATGAGCACTGGGTAAACATGCAACTAATGAATCATTGAACACTACATCAGAAACTAATGATATACTATATACTGGCTAACAGAACATAATAAAAAATCTACCAAAAAACTACTAGAACTAGGAAGTTAATTGAACAAGGTCAAAATATACTACATAAATATATATAGATTTATTGCATTTCTGTTTACATTTAAAAAAACAAGTTACAAACTAAGCAAAATCAATTATGTTTCTATATAGCAGCAATTGGAAATGAAATTTAAACAATAGCTTTTACAGTGGTACCAAAAACATAAAGTTAACAAAAGATGTGCAAGAACTTTAAACTGAATATGAAGACCAAGAGAAATTAAAAAAGAGCTAAAAGTATGCGAAGAAATCATATTAATATAAAGATGTCAATTCTCTCCAAATTGATAACTTGGTTTAATCCAATTTCAATAAAAACCCAATGGCTTTTTTTTTAATTCACAAGCCAAGTCTAAAGTTTATGTGGAATTGCAATAAATCTAGAATAACCAAAATAATCTTGAGACAGGAGTACAAAGTCAAAGAAATTATATCTACATCTAGATTATCATCAAATTAATTTATCCATTATAAATCTCTTTTAATAGTCATTTTTGACATCTGTATTCAGTTCCATAGATTTACAATAGTTCCTTTTGAGCAGTGATTTTTAAACTTTTTTCCATAGAGTCCTAACATTTTGAGGAGGTATCTCACAGGTTGCCTATGGATAGGCTTCTTGGTTCTTTATATACTCTTTAACTAGAGAATGGCAATTGTAGCTCTTTTATATTTGGGATTTTTTTCAAGGGAGATTTCCTCTAGATGAAGAATTTAATGACTGAAAATCATTTGATAAACATTGATTGGACATATCCCTATTTTAACTTGTTCTAGCCTAAGTTCTCCATTTTTAGGCTTTTCCAAGTAATGGTTTTCAAGAAGGGTACACATTTCTGAGTCCTTGCCTATCTGAGATGTCTTTTGTTATTTCACAAGTTAAAGATAATTAGGCTGGGTATAAACGCAATAACTTACAAACTTCGGTTCTCAAAATCTGTGTCAATATTCTATTTTCTTCCAAATTTAGGTTTTCAAAATAAAAGCCAAAGAACAGCCAGATTTTTTTTTAAGTATTGGTTTCTTTTGCTTAGATGTTTGTGAAAGTTTTTTCTTAACCTTATGAACTAAAACTCTTGCCAAAATATATTCTATGTGTGCTCTTGGGCATTGACTTGCCAGGAACACAATGACTTTTTTCCATATGGGTTTTACTTCCTCCCATGAATTTTTCCTGTTATATCTTTGGGTGGAGGATGAGCATATTTGTTTGTTTGTTTGTTGTTTTAATTCCTGTATAGTTAACATATAGTGTAATATTAGTTTCATGTGTGCAAAATAGTGATTCAACACTTCTATACATCACCTGGTGCTTATCACAACAAGTGCACTCCTTAATCTCCATTACCTATATAAACCATTCCTCTACCCACCTCCCCCCTCTGGTAACCATCAGTTTGTTCTCTATAGTTAAGAGTCTGTTTCTTTATTTCTCTCTCTCTCTCCCAGTCTTTCTCTCTCTTTTCCTCTCTCCCTTTTTCTGTTGTATCTTTAATTATTGTTTTTTTCCATTAGTTTAAGAGTCTTCTTCAAGAATACCAATTATCCATGTATTTACCATCTGCTCTTTAACATCCCTATGTTTTGTATTCTATGAAGGAAGCCAAACACTTCCCTGAAATCTTCTAGTTTCTAGACTCTCCAGTAAATCACTTCAGAGATGTGCTCTTCCTTTGGGTCTTTCAGATACTCTTTCTTCCCTTGTAGTAAGGTCTTTTTCACACACTTGATATGGTTTTTACCTCTTCCTTATTTATATTTGAATAAGTTGAAATCTCTTCATATTTTGTGTTTATCAAAATTCAGAGAAGTTAAAGCACCCTTGGCTCCACTCCATTTATTAGATGTGCACAGCATCTGGCCTAATCCCTAGTCTAAACCTATCATGGCTTCCTCAGAAATTAATTCCCAGCATTCACTATTACTGGGCTTTTGTTCATAGTGGTTTGTTTTTGTTTGTTTGTGACCCAACCTAAACCTAAAGAGCTTTACCTTTCAGAAATTTTCCCCCGAAAATGCAACATACCTCCACCAGTCCTCCAACTCAGCTAAAGCTGACCTTGTTTTCTGAGGATCCAATGTGTTTTCTGGGAATTTTAATTTGTGGAATGTAGAATGATATGAAAATACTCTCAGTCTCACAAAACACACCTGCGTAAAAGCCCACCAGCTTGGTTGTGTTAATAATGAAGAAGACAGTGGAGGGAACACAGTACCTTCACCCCTCCCACATTTCAAAAGGTTTTTTGTGTCATGTAGTAAAGCCAACTCAGTGTGCCATAGAAAGAGACGGGGGTAGGTTTGTCTCAATCTTGCTTTATAATTAGTAGAGATTCTTTCCCCAATCTTGAGACTATCCTGCTCATTGTTATTTTTGTGTTTAAATTATTATATTTTTTCTTGGTCTTTACAGGCATTTTAGTAAGAAATTTGGGAAAGACTTCCCCAGGGGCTTCTAGCCAGTCTCCATTTTTGCTTGGAATTCCTATAGCTTCTTAATGAATAATTAAAACATGTCTGGGGAGGATATTCAGCAACTAAATCATTGCTAGAGATTGTTCATTAAAGATATGAAATCTGGGTATCTCAATAGGAAAAGAGAGAAATATTATTTTTCAGGAGCGAAATAAAATTCCTAATAACTGACTAATATTCCTTGCAAAAATGATGACAAAGAATGGTATTCCCAAAATAAAAAGCTTATGCTGAGAGCTCAAGTTGCTCTCCACCCAAGCAGAATTAAGAGTACCATTCTGCAGATTTGGGATTAATGTCACCACATCGAGTCCTAGCTATAATGCAGGCAATAATGTTTCGTAAAAAAGAACACCATGTGGCGGCCTTGCTAATCTTCTGGATGAGAATCAGTTGGAAGTTGGCAACACATATTGACATGCCTTGGACTAAAAGGAGTTCTTAACATGACACTGCAGTTTTTAGGGCTATTCAGAGATAAGAGCTATATGGTCAAATATAGTGTGGAATATGGGCAAATGTAAAACAATTGAATACTAAGCACTTAAGTGAAATGAAATTTTTTAAATTTAAGATAATTCAAACAAAAGCCTACAGGTAATTGGAGACCACCAGTAGTTGGTATCTATGTGAGCAGGATGTGAGAACAGTACTGCTAGATGAGGGTCCACTTAAAGCTGAATCTTATCATCATTTTTTAAAAGAATTTAGGTTAAGTTCTTACACTTTAATGAAAGAACTTTAATAAAGGAGTGCGTAGATGGCTCATTCTGGGAGTTGAAACTGTCTCCACCAAGAATAAAATGTTCCCCCACGAGAAATATGAGCTGTCCATGGCTGGTGCCCTAAATAAAGGAGGCCCAATCACCTTTCTGAGGTCAATGTTAATATCCCCAACTTTCCAAGCATTGAACAGCTCCAAGTTCTTCACTAGCCAGATGAGCAGAATTTAACAAGAAAGTGCTTGCCTTCACTATGCTAAAGAAAGTCTAAAACTATGCCTGCTTAAACCTAATTTCCCAAGTAAGAAGTACTATAAAGCAAGACAGGAACAGGGGATAGGGATAGAAACAGGACTGAAAGGGGATAGAAACTGAGCAGCTGAGACTGGGATGGGATCAGGAGGTGGGCAAAATATTTTTAAAAGCAGAGCCCCTGTACTCTGGCAACACATAACAGGGAAATATCTCGTTTGAACTAGTCTGTCCTGTCCTCCCAATAGGAGGGGACCTGCTAATCCTTGGATAAATTTATTTTAGAGCTGAAAGAGAATTAGAGATTATCTAGTCCACTCCCCTCACTTGAGGACACTTAGGCACCAAGGCATTAAAAGACTTGCAGGGCTCATGTGGTAAATACATTGCAGAAATGGAATTATAACCCCAAACCTCCTATGTTCATTGTGATGTTCCTTCTACAACTACACCAACCTCCTCATAGCCCTTCTTGTGGGAATTCTAAGGGAGGCAGTATATTACAGTGGAAAGAAAAGTATATCAACTGTAAGTTCTGAGTTTTAGTCTTTGGTCTCCTAGTATGAATGCCAGAACCTTAGAAGTCAAGACTTCATGTAGTTCAACCTGCCACCGAAAGCAAGAAACCCCTTGGTAATGTCCATGAACAACTGGGTGGACAGCCAGGTTCTTGTGATCACTTCTTCAAGGGCAGGTATTTCCCGACCTTGGTGACAGCTGATATGACTCAATGACCTGAAATCTGCTTCTCTGAAAGTTCTATTCTGATCTCCAAGAAGGGGATTTCATCTCTTCTACATAATAACACTGCTCATTTAGCTCAATAAACATTCACTCAAAGCTCATACGTGCTAGATTCTGGAACTATAAACTTAACATTAAGGAATGCATAATCTAGCCAGGGAGATGATCCTTAATCACTATTAAAAATGATAATGCATGCCTACAAGTGCCAGGCACATGTAAACACTAAATAAATATTAGAAATTATTCTTATTAACTATTATATAGTTCTTCCAGTGCCTTGTGTTCAGACTGAGTCTCCACTTTCTTCAAGCATGCAGCATAGAATGTGGCCTATAGATCAGGGATCATCAAGCTCTTTTTTCTGGGAAGGGCCAGATGGTAAATATTAAAGGTTTTGTAAGCCATATATCACTGTCACAACTACTCAACTCTGCATTTCTAAGACAAAAGCTGCCATAGAAAATATGTAAATGAATGAGTATGGCTGTGTTTCAATTAAGTTTGGCCCATAAAAACAGAGGGCTGGCTGGATTTGACCCCCAGGCCATAGTTTGCTAACCTCTGCATTAGATGCTTTGCTATCCTCACCACCTGCCTTTGTTTGTTAATGTTCCTTTCAAAATATGTCACTGAAAGTTAAAACTCTGCTCTAAAGAGGGCAGAGCCACTATAAAGTACAATAGGGTTATAAAATATCATGAATAGGATACCAAAAGTCAATTGCTATGGTTCAAGTTGGTCACTTTTTTATATAAGAAGAGTAGTTACACTAATTTATTTTTAGTTTGCAATATGCTTTCAGAATTAATTAATTTTACTTGCTGCATGCCTCATTGGCTTATATTAGTTTTAAGGCGAACTAGAAATCCTGATTCCAAACAGTGAGGATGAGGTGCCTTAGTAAAATAAAGGGAGTAAGTGAAAGTTGCCATTCTGAACAATGACAAAACCTCCAGCCCCCTTTTTCCTAATCAGCTCTCAAAATTCTGAGAGGGAGACTTAAATCTCCTACTCACCAACAGGGCAAGAGATTGAAGGATTCTGTTCTAGGGAAACAAATTGGCCTAAAAAAAGATCGTTTGAGAATCCCCAACTAGTGAGCTGGTTTCTCTCTGCATGGACACTGAAGCCCATTCCAGCAATCGTCAAGCTTTGCTCATGAATATAGAGATTTCAGTCATCTTTTTAGTGCCTCGTTTTAAAATATGATGAACAGATAACCAAGGATCACCAGACATTTCAGGAAAAGTACCAATTAACATTTAAGACAGAGATCAACATAAACATGCAAGAAGAAGAAGAGGAGGAGGGGGAAGAGTGTTGGGTGGAGGACTACCCTGCCCTAGACATGTGGGGTGGGTCATGTGCGGTCGGTGTCTTTATGATAATCACCTGTGACCAACAAAGAATAACCAGCCCTTAAAAAGAAAGTAAGCCACTGAAGTTGTTATCAATAGAGATGTTAAAAGCATTTAAGTTCCCTGGTTCGCTTTCTATAAAAGACCAACTCTAAAGGCCCTCGTTGGCAACCCTGTCGGGGACCCTGTCGGGACCTCTCATTCTTGAGAGCTTTTTCTGTATCTTCACTTAATAAACTTCTTTTTTTTAATTATGTTATGTTAGTCATCATACAGTACATCATTAGTTTCTATCACATTACTCACAAAAAAAAGAAGAAACCCTCCTCCCCAAATCTATAACTAATTTCTTCAGAGTTTGTTTAACCTATTAGATTCACTAAGCAAGAATAAGATGCCATGAGCAAAAGGAATATTTAGATATTCAGAGAATAAGAAAAAAGAAAAGCATAAGTAGATTGAAAGATAAAATTGAAGAAGTTATCCAGAAAGCAGAATAAAAAGGGAAAAAATGAGAATATTAATAAAGAAGATCTAACATTTAACTAATAGGAATTCGAAAAAGAAAGAACAGAGATAACAGAAGAGAGTACATTCTCTAAGAAATAACACACTCAATTTTCCCAGACCTGAAGAAAACTAAATTCCCAATTGAAATGGTCCATAAGAGCTCAACACACTTCGCACAGCCCCTGGTACGTTATATGCCAAGTGTTAGAAGTTACTCAGACAACTCACCATTACTGAGCTGGACTAGGTACTGGTGGTCCAGCAACAAACAGGAAAGTCACAATTCCAGACTTCAGAACTTTATAGGCTAATGGTGTGCTGGCTTTCTTCATATATCCTCCAAAAGATTCCAAGAGATACATTTTCCCTCAGACTACAAAGTGCTTTTGGTTCTTAGTAAATCATAAGCCTGGTCCAGATGATTAACTTGCCCTTTCATGACTAACAGACTCCCTCCTAGCCCCAAGTGGCTGGTAGAAACTTAACTTCCCTACCCAAGGAGGTTCTCCCTTACCCCTCTTTTCTGAAACAGGTTTTTGTAAATATTGATGCTTTCTTGCTACAGTCCCTCTTGACAACTGACCTTCCCTCAGAGTTGGTATATAGTAGAAACCATGACAACAACAAGCATGATGTACATCTGCTGTCTCAAATTCTTTCTGGAAAGAAATGGGATCTTAACAAACCACTGACAATAAACAGATATATAACATTCAGTTTAGCACTTCGCTGGTCCTTTTCACACATTAATTCTCTTTACAACCCCATTTAATCCTCTTTACAACCTTGTGATGTAGATACCCTTGGCCATTTATGTACAAAGTTCAAAGAGGTTAAGTAACTTACCCAGGGGACCACAGCTAGGGAATGGTACTGCTGGAGTCACTTGCAGGTCCTCTGACCCAAATCCCAAATTCTTCCTTCCATTGTACAGATTTAATTACACAACAAACGCCCCTATGTGACTCCCCTCACGCATATACACACACAAAAAAGCCCAGCTCGTGTAAAGCAAAATAACCTCCAAAATTAATCATTAGCAATCATGAATCACAAATTAATCTCTGAATTGGCACAACAGAACTCTTGGTACTGCCAGGAAGCATGGATGAGGTACCAAGCATGTACCTAATCTGAGAAAGACAGTGAACTGTAACAGAAAGGTCAATGGTTTGGTGGGTCAGATTATATAATTTCCCTGGACTGACCGATCCTTACCTATGAAATGAGAGATTGAGATTAGATGGTGCTGAATCCCTCCCAGCTGTACCATGACCTCTGAAAGCACGAGACTTTAGTCCTTATTTAACTATATTAAGTAAGTAATAAACACGAAAAATTATTTAAACTGACTAGTAATCAAAAACATAAATTAAATCAAGAGGCCAGTTTGATTATCAAATTATCAAATGTTTTAACTTCTAATATTTCTTTAATACCCGAGAAATAAAATCCAAGAGGGAAAGTTAGAAACAGATATGAAAATATCACTACCTACAGTCCTATGAGTCAAATATAACTACTGTTCACATTTGTATGTCTGTCAGAAGCAACATCATGTTATTCTTTTGGTTTCAAAACCAATGACTCCCCAAAATGTATTGCAGATATGTTCTCATTTCAATACAGAGCTACATCAACCTTTTATGGGGCTGAATCATTGTTTTTGTAGTCAGTTCCCTAGCCCTGGACATTATTTATTGTTATTTTACTATTATAAACAGCACCAGGGTGAACATCCTTGTAATACACAACTTGTCTGATTATCTCCTCAGGCTAAATGCTTATTAGTGGAATGTCTGGTATGCAAATATTTAGGACTTGTGGCAATGTTTGCCAGACTGTGTCCAGAAGTACATGTCGCTCTCTTACCTGCCCCATAGGAAACTGCTTATTTCCCATAGTTTCACCAAGACGGGGTATAAGAATCTTAACTTTGCCAAACTGACAGGGAAACCTGTTTAACTTGAAATCATTGTTTTTCATACGTTAAAACTTTCCATACATGGCTATCAAAATTATAAACTATTTATTTATTTTCTGTTGGGATTTCATGGCTGGTGAGACGGTAATTACTGGGTCCCCCATGGAATTTTTCACATAAGGAATAGTTGAAGGAAAAGAAGTTTGTTTAACCTGAGAAAAAGAGCCAGGTGAGACATGACTATAAACTAAATAAATTTGAAGAACTGCCCTTGATACAGAAGACTGTGTAGGGTGCAGGGTGTGGACCATAATTTATTAAGTGTTTAAATATGGCAGCTGGGATCTGTGCAAACCAAATAGCCTGAGATAGGTCCCATGCTAGTTTGGGTGTCGTTTGAAGGGGGTCTCCCATCAATCCCCTTGTACATGGATAGACAGGGATTCTAACCATCTTAACCCAACTCACAGCAGGGGTTCAAGGTGCAGGACCCCAACCCTGCATAGCTAGCCCAGAAAATCAGGGACAAGTGGAAGTGAATTCTAGTTTTGAATGATTACCACAGTCATGAAATGTTAATCATAGCAGAACTGTGCTTGTCCCATCTCTTACTACAAATAATACCACAGAACTGCAATATTGCAAGACAAATGAACCTTAACCACAAATTTTTGCCAGTATGTTTTCAGAGGCCTTGAGCCCTACTTTCAAGAGAAAGTATACCCCTTTAGGTTGGAATCCATTTGCAAGTACAAGGATAATTTCACACTCTCATATAATGGTAGATAACACCATGCCTGGCTTCTTGCTCTGAAAACACTTACACAGAGTCCACTCGGAAGGCAAGCTGTATGGTGATCTTCAAGACCTACTTGAGTTCCAGAAGCAATATAATCACCCCAAGACTAGAGTCTTCAAGCCAGGCTGGACCCAATACCCAAGGTAACACAGGAAGTAAGGAATTCAAATGTGAACAGCTCCATGTGACCTTCTACCTGGACATCCAGGGGTAAAGTCATCTACATGGCAAGCTTTCCCAGCATTGGTTGTTTGCTGATGCATTCACTTCCCCACACGGGATTTCAGCCATGTTAAGAAGCTACATTGGTAAGCTACACTGGTAGACTTTTAAATCTGGTCATTATTCTACAGTCCATCATAGTCATGATCAGCAGGCAAGCTGCCGAGTTCTATCATTCCAAAGCCAGTGGAAACACTCTAGAGTAAGTTGTCAACCACAAAAGAAATGAGGACACAAAGCTAGACCTGATCAGTTCCTCCCTTAGAGGACAAATCAAAAATTACCCAAAAGCTGTAAGTGATCAAGGAATCTAAGATAACTACAACACAGACAAACCATCATTCTAGTTTCCAGCATCAAGCATTTAAACAGGAAAGAACCCCTCATGCTGCCTGGTTCTTCCTCATACGTGGGCACAGACTATGCCAGGACCCCAACAGATCTGAGGAGCTGGTATGGACAGTGGTTATTCTATCTTTTTACCAATAACCATACACAAGGAGTCAAACTTGGACACACATCCACACTAGCTTATCTTACAAGAATCTGACAGGGCCCTTCAAACACTGGGCACCTATGGTATTAACGACCAAATAACAGTAATATCCAAATAATAGCTAATGTGATCTCTCATTTTTTTTTTTTACTCCACTCTCCTCAACCAGAGATGATAGACTTACCCGTCCCAGGGTGGTGTATATTCACTACAGAACTCCTACCACATAAAAAGTTTTCCCACACACGGAATTTCTTTGCTTTGCAGGTGAACATGACATTTCTCCACCTTTCCATTTAAGAAATACTAACAGATTTGACTACTCGGTATTTTAAAATTCTGTAAATAAAATCATAGCCAAAATAAAAATGCAAACAACCAACTGGGAATAATATTTGCAGCAGAAATGAAAGACAAACAAGTCGTATCTTGGTTGTTTGAGAAGCTGATTGATAAGAAAAAGACAAAGTCATAAAAGGCAATTAACAAAAGAGGAAATATAACTATTATAAAACACACACACACATACATGTACTGGCCATCAAAAATATTCAAACAAGGCACAACAGTTTATTATTACGTGGCCTCTCAACATTGAATAACATTGAATAACATTGAAACACTGAACAACATTGAATGTTTTCAATGATATTCCTCAAAGCCTCAGAATTCTCATTTCCATATTCCTCAGCATGACCATGGGAGCTTCTAAAGACCCCCAGGACAGCTAGGATTTAGAGCTAGAGTATGCTCCTTTGGAAGGCATTAGTGACTGAGCAGCAACTGAAGTCCCTTGGAGACTCCTACCACCTCCACCTGCCCTATGGCCACTATCTCCTTCACTTTGTCCTCTTGGGCCACCCTAGAGTAAGTTCACATGAGCCCCTCAAAGTCCATAGTCCTACTGTGACACATCCGATTTATAGCTTCATTTCACCACTGAATGCCCCCATCTCTTTCTCTGGATTCTTTCATGATCAGCCTAACAAGAGGGAAAAGAGTCGGAAGATTAGCCACTTGATACCTGAAAATATACTGGGCCTGTCACAAAGAAAAGTAAGTCTAACTGTATAGCAGAAAACAAGCACATCAGAAATTGGAACTGTGTGAATTTGTTTACTAAGGATACAACTGAATTTAAATTACTAATTAACACTGTGTAAGAGACGATCGAGGAGAATAGAAGGTATATTGCTGGCCTAGGACCTATCCTGGCTTTCACGCTTTTCACAGTTTTTCAAAACACAGGAATCATTCACTAAATATTGACAGGAATTCTTAACATAGAACAGAGGGTTCGCTAGAAAAGACAAATTTGTCCCTGACCTTTGATTGCTCTATAAGCAGACCAGTGGATTCCCTGACTACTCGCTTAATTAAACCCCAGGCTGCTGAGAAGCACTAAAGGTGATGTGACCCTTAGAAACAAGGAAAGAGGCTTGGAGATCAGAATGTGTGGAGGTGTTTTTACTTCTAGATAAAATAAGTCATCCGGGATTAGACATAAGTGCCCACTCTAGACAGGAATCTTGAGATTTTTAGATTGCAGAAGATCTAAGAGGGTATCTTAAGATCCGAGTACCTATGCAATGCCTGAGGCCTCTATGGCATTCTGGATGGGGGAGCTTCCTTCCATTTCCTAAGCTAAAATCTCCCTTCGTGTAAATTTAACTTTAGAATTGGGAGGTGTTGCTTATGTCACTTGGAAATCAGAACTGGTTGCTTCCATCTAATATGGGATCTGAGAAGGCGGGATGTCACTACTCTGAGACAGTGTAGGGAGTGAATGGAACCTAATGAGTGGAACTCAACTTCATGCATCCCCCCTCCCTTCTTTCCCTTTGCCTTAGAGGAAGGGGTTCTCTCTCCAGTCTAAAGCTAATCTTTCTGGGACATCTGAGTGGCTCAGTCGGTTAAGCATCTACCTTTAGCTCAGGTCATGATCTCAGGTGGAGACCCACATTGGGCTTCTTGCTCAGCAGGGAGCCTGCTTCTCCCTCTGCATGCAGCTCCCTCTCCTTGTGCGCTCGCTCTCTCCCTCTCTCAAATAAATAAAATCTTTCAAAAAAAAAAAAAGAAAGAAAGAAAGAAAGAAAGAAAGAAAAAGAAAAGCTAATCTTTCCAAAGAACTCTACCCCAATGATTCTCAAACATTAAGGTGCATCAGAATTAGCTGGAGAGCTTAATATCGATTTTGGGTTACCACCCCAAAGTTTCTGATTCAATACATCTGAGTATGATCCAAGAATCTGCATTTCTAAACTCTCAGGTAATGCTGAGGCTGCTGGTCCAGGAAGCACATTTTAAGAACCACTACTCTAGAACAGGTGTCAAAAGCCTTCTGTCAAGGGCCAAATAGTAAGTAGGTGAGGTTTTGCAGGCCATATGGTCTCTTTTGCAGTTACTCAGCTCTGTGGTTATGGTGTGAAAGCAGCCAAAGATGATACATAGGTAAATGGATATGGCTGTGTTCAAATAAAACTGCATTTACAAAAACAAACCATAGACTGGTCTGCAGGCTGTCAATCCCCAACTGTTGCTCTAGACTCTCTTGCTGCTCAGAGTTCTACTGTCACCCCTAAATTTACAGGCCAGTTTCTTGAACAAGTCAACAATCTTTGTTTCTACCTCCTCACTTCCCATTCCCTCTGCAATCCTTGTAATCTGGCTTCTGCCCACTCCATAGCACTGAAAATGATCTCAGCAAAGTCATCACGCCAGTCATATTAGAGTGGTCAGTCCTTTTCATAGCTACACTTTTCTCTTGCAATGACTCTGTTGACTTCTCCATNCAGGCCAGTTTCTTGAACAAGTCAACAATCTTTGTTTCTACCTCCTCACTTCCCATTCCCTCTGCAATCCTTGTAATCTGGCTTCTGCCCACTCCATAGCACTGAAAATGATCTCAGCAAAGTCATCACGCCAGTCATATTAGAGTGGTCAGTCCTTTTCATAGCTACACTTTTCTCTTGCACTGTCTTAGAACATCTTCTTCCATCAGCTTCTTTGACACCATTCTTTATCACTCCTGTCATATTTCTTTTTCTATTGCTTTTAAGTTTTCCTTTTCTCTGGCCAGGATCAACTTCATTGAAGTCAGTCCAGTGCAACTGTATAAGACCCAATGTTCAGAAGGGTCCCTGCTTGGGATTTCATGTACTGCAGTCACTACCTTGAAATTCTGAATTTTCCCTTTGAATTTCTGCTTTGTAAGTGAAGTCCAGTGGGACAATGGAACATGCACTGGGCTTAGAGTCTCAGCTCATGTTCATTCGGCCTCATCTACCTCCCAGAGATGGGTTCTTGTTGCTCACTGTCATGTCAGGGCCATGCATCTCAGGGCCTGCCTGGCCTCCCCCATTCACCTTGATCCCATGACTCCTGCCACTCCCGGCCCCTAGGAAGGACCCGGGCCCCGTACTGGGAGGATCAGGATTGGACACCCATTCCATTCCTGTGCCACACTCACATGTGTGGCAACTGATCAACTGGAGGCTGAGTCTTGGTCCACAAACCTCTTGACCACCACTTAGGTACTCAGTGTGTTGTGGTTTAAAGTGAAGAGGTTTAAACATCTCTGGGGCCACCCATCTGCCGTAAGTTAGGGCAGCAGACCATGTCAGAGGAAATGACTGGCTTCACATCCCCAAACCCTTCTTTGCCCGGGCTTGGTGTGGAAATTCTATGTTGACAGAAAGGAAAACCTAGCTGTCTTCAGGCCCAAGCAAATGAGTATGCCATACATGGGGTCTGCACTTGCCCCACAAGCATCCCCTGGCCCAAAAGTGTTCCTTCAGCCAGTTCAGTGGGAGGACGGGATGCGGGGAGGAGAATCCACCCTCTTTCTTTTTCATCCTTCCTGGGGTTGGCTTGAATTTGTCTCTCCTGTCCAGCTTGAGGCACCCTCCAGAAATGAGCCACGAAATACGAAATGTGTCATTTCAGTAATTCCACACACTAGTTAAATACTCTGATATTTGCACTCAAAATTGGCATTGCTGGAAGAAGCCAGTCGCAAAAGACCACATATTGTATGATTCCATTTATATGAAATATCCAGAATAGACAAGACTATAGAGATAGAAAGTAAATTATTGGTTACCGAGGGCTGGGGTGGGGGAGGGGGTTATTGGAACTGCCAATGGGTGTGGGGGATTTCTTTCTGGAATGATGAAAATGTTCTGAAATTAGATTGTGGTGATGGTTACATAGTCTGTGAATATACTAAAAGCCACTGAATTGTGCACTTTGAATGGGTTAATTTACTGTATATAAATTATATCTCAGTAAAGCTGTTAAAAAAACTGGCACTGTACAATATAAAGATGAATGATAAAATTTATGTTAATAATTTAAAGTTTCAATTTTTCTTTACTGGAATGATATTAAATAGCAAATAGAAGCCACCATAATGTCAAGAAAGAGACCATAAAAGAAAGGAAAAGCTTCGTACTGTAACTGTAATAGCACTTTTTTTTCTGTGTTTTGAGCAACTGGTCCTGTATTTTCATTTCCCTTGGCTCTATCTCTGACCTCTTAAATTTTAGTGTTTCCCATGATTTTACCCTAAGCCTTTTCTTCCTCACAATCTCCCCAGGCAGTCTCATTCAAGACCCAAATTTCAGCTACCATATGTTTCTTCATGATTCCCAAATCTTTATCCCCAGCCCAGAAAACTTAAGATACAAATATCCAAAGGCCCAGGGAATATCTCCACCAGCACTTATATCTCAAACATATGTACACATGTATCCATAATCTGCTCCTTCTTTGCATTTCCTATTCTGGTGAAGGACATAACTATCCACAAAACTGCTCAAACCAGAAACACTGGAGTCCTCCTCTTATTTCTCCCCACCCCCTTTCACTCAGTCATTCACTAAATTCAATAAATCTTTAAACCCCAAGTGTCTTCTAATCTAGACCTTCTTTTTAATCTCCTCTGTTTCTGGGCTGGTTGCTATTTTCATCAAATCTTAGCTAGACTATTCAAATAGCTTTTGTACAAATCATTTTGTCTTTAATTTCGACCACCTAGAATTCACATTTCACTTTCTAAAATGTAGAGCTGAACATGCCACTACTTGGTTCAAAATACTGATATGTGTCACCAGAACTATGATAAAATGGAAATTTATCATGGCATGGAAGACCCATGGATTCATAAAGTATTTTTTAACTTTCATCATAATATTTTTATCATAGTAAAACACTGGAAACAAAGTAAATGTCCAATAAAAGGGGAGTGCTTAAGCAAGTTGTGGTATATCAACTTGATGAATGTGTTCATTTGAAATGTTAAATTATTAATTGTAAAATAAATGGTGATATAGTCGCATGGTACTTTATTAAATTACGCAGCCATTTAAAACCAGATATTTAAAAAATAATTTCTGGTAGTATGATGCACCAATTGCCAAAACTGACCATCAATTAAGAAACAAAAAACTAAAACTGAAAGATGAAATTTGTATATCTTCTTAAATTAATATATGATATGATAAGAAAATAAGATAACAAATCCAAAAACAAAATAAAGGCAAAAACTCAGAGAATAAAACGTTGAGCTCAAGCTGGCTTTAACCATGAAAATATCTGCCAAATCAGCTCAATTTGAGTTTTATTTTTCACAACCTCTTCAGGATTGGTCAAGGTGGGAAAACTAATGGGCAACTCTTCCTATAAATCTCAAAGGGCTATGCCCCCATGGTAAGGATGAACTAACAGAAATAAATAGACTCCCACCTTCAAAGAGCTTATAAAGAAAATGTCCTGTGTGGGACCTTCATTTTGAGTAGGAGTAACAAAATTTAAATTTGCCCTGAGAAATTATGACAACCAGCACTTATTTGGATTTGCACCCAAAGCTTCTATAATTTGATAAGTTTCAAAGAAATAAACTTAAAATCTCAAGCTGATGATTCAGCTTAAAGTGTCCCAGCTACACACTGATGTTACCCGCCCCCCACCCCCAGCAGGCACCTGACAGAAACAAATGCAAATTCTCTCTGAAAGAAACCACCTCCGGCAGGATCTCATACAGAGTTTACCCAGGAAGAGTTCCAAAGCACAAATCACAGATAAAATTTAATAAAATAAGATGAAACAACAGGCAGCAGAATTACAGCTGCAAATAATTAAATACTGGAATTAGCAAACCAAAACTAAGAACATTTTAATATTTTCAGGAAATAACAAATAGACTTGAAAATATGAGTAAGCTGCAAGCAGATTTTCAAAAAGAGTAAAAAGAATATCTAAATATTAAAAATGTAATCTTTGAAGATAAAACCTCATTGGAGGTGTTTAACAACAGATTAGACACGGTGGAAGAGAGAATCAGTGAATCATTAGACGGACCTAAGGGAATTGTCTAGAATGCAGTGCAGAGGGACAGGCAGAAGAAAAGTGTGAAAGGTTCAAAAACATAAAATGTATGTAAAAGTCTAGCATCTATTAGTTTGGACTTACAGAATAGGTCTATAACCTTTTAAAATTGGACTCGTCTTATAACCATTAAAGCAGTCGAATCAGAGATACCAAGTTTCCACATCTGGAGAAAACTCCAGATACAGAGGGCTTCACTAGCAAGTTCTACCAAACATTCAAGAAAAATATAATTCCAAACTCGTGAAAACTTTTCCAGAGGACAAAAAGTAAGGGAATACTTTTGCAGTTCATGTTCTCATTTTATAAGTCTTGCATAGTCTTGATTCTAAATCTGACAAGGACCTATGGCAAAGGAAAACCACAGACCAATTTCTATCAGGAATTCTGAGCCAATAATCTTAAACAATATATTAATAAATTAACAACACATAACAACTATCTATATATAGAAAGGATACCTAGCTATATCAAGTTGGATTTATGCCAAGAATGTAGTATTAGTTTAACACTAAAAATCAATGTAATTCTCCATGTTAATAAAGGAGAAAATAATGTGATTTCTTCTTATAGATGAAGAAAAAAAACTTTTTAAATTCAATATCCATTCATAATTTTTTTAAAACTTTTGATAATCTAAAATTAGAAGTGAGCTTTAACTTGATAAAGGATATTAACAACAAATATAAAGCTACAGAAATATCACAATTAAGAGAGAATCTGTGAAAGCTTTCCCTTTGCCATCGGGAATAAGACCCACGAGCCCTACTTTTATAAAATACTGTACTAGAAATCCAAATCAGTGTGGTAAGGGAAAAAAAGAAACAAGTGATACAACAACTAGAAAAAAACTGAAATTGTCACTTTTGAATATGGTAGAATCCAAAATAATTTACAGATAAATGATTAGAATCAGACAGAAAATTTACATATTTTTCTGTATACAAAGTCAATTTGTAAAAATCATATTTCAATTACAGAAGAAACAGATAATTAGAATATGTATTTTTTAAATAGACCATTTTCAATAACATTAAAAAGAAATTTAACAAAAGTTGTACAAATCCTCCATGGATAAAATATTTTTAAAAGAATTACAAAAAGCATTCACTAAGACCTAGATAAACAAAACAATATTCCACATTCAGTGGACTAGAAGACTCAGTATTAATGAGATTTCCATTTCCCCTAACTTAATCTATAAATTCAATAATACTTTAAATAAAATCTAAGCAGTTTTTTTTAATTGATTATGCCAAGCAGTTTGTAAAATTGATATGGCAGAGAAAGGGCCAAGATTAACCAATACATTCCTAAAGAAAAATTAGGAGATTTGTTTTACCAGATATCAAAACTTCAAATGAAGCTGACATAATTAAGAAAATGTGAAATTGACATAATGACAAACAAATTAACCAAAGGAACAGATTACAGAGCACAGAAATTGACCCACTCATATATGGAAACTTGGTATATTGCAGGGCTGGTATTGCAAGTCAATGAAGAATGAATTTTTAATAAATAAATTGTGCTGAGTCAATTGGTCATCCTTATTCAAAAGCAAAAAAAAGAAAGAAAATGTGCTTTTACCTCACATCACACACAAAGTCAACTCCATGTAGGTGAAAGCCTAACTGGAAGACAGAACTATAACATTTTCAGAAGAAATGTAGAATATCCTTAACACCTGAGGGAGAAAATTTTCCTTTAGACACAAAGGGCACAAATTTTAAAATAAAATTCAATACATTTGACTACATTAAAATTAATATTATTTGTTTACCACTAGATACCCTAAAGATAGTGAGAAACAGAAGGGGGAAGATCATTGAACCCATATAACCCAAAAAATTAATATCTACAATTTCTACAAACCAGTCAGGAAAAAGAAACTCAAGAGAAATATAAGCAAACGATTTTAACAAGCTCTTCACTGGAAGACAAACCATATGAAAAGATGTTTTGTCTCATTACTAACTGGAAAAATACACATTTGACCCAAATGAGAAAGCATTTCATAGCTACCATATTAGCAAAAATTATACTGTCTGATAATATCAAACATTAACAAGGGTGTAAAATAACCAGAATTCTTACATTTTGTTGTTGGGAAAACAGTTTGGAATTACCTAAGTATTTGAAGAAGAGTTGGTCTTAGATACACATTGCAAAGAAACTCTTAAATAATTATTTGAATAATTGTGTATTACAATGTTCTTTTCCTTACCATTTATAAAGGGAAAAAATACTAGAATAAACCCACATATTCATCATGGACAATAAGTTGTAATATATTCATATATTGGAACCCTTTACAGCCATGCAATTGAACACAACACATGAGGACATGGAGAAAAACACAGGTGTTTAATATTGGGTGAAAAAAATCAGAAGAGATGTATCCAATATGAATCCATTTAAATACAGATTAAAAAGTATTTACTAAACCATATGTTGTTTAGAGAAACAACCAAATACATATAATAAATCTATAAAGAAAATCAAGTGCACGATAAACACAAGATTTAGGATAGCGTCATGTGACCTTCAGGAGGTAAGAAAGGGTGAGACAGGAAAAAGGCACATAGGGACTTTCAAAGATAATGATAATGTTCTCCATCTTAAACTGAATGATAAGCATATGCATATTGATAATGTGTTGATTCATTATAGCATACATGTAATTTACAAATTTTTGTATGTATTCAACATTGAATAAGCAGTTTTAAAAGGCTATCTACTGACATGAAAATGCATATTTGTTCAAATGGTCATAACAAATTACACTATGTAGCAACATAGAAACATGCTTTTTGATGTATTACTTAAAATTAGAATAATAAATTATGGATCAAAAACTGTGGCTACAATTACACATGAATTATGGCTATAAATAGATACAAACTGAATATAAGCAAGGGAAAAGAAAAGGCACTTGATTTCTAGTTTAATTTCCCATCTTTATTTTTATTTTCATTAATATGATCATAAGTCCATGCCAAAAATAAAATGATATAATTAAGGCAGAAAATTGATGCTTTGAACAGGTCTTCCATGAAAGCTATTTGGACTTTAGGCCAGATAACCGAGGTACCACCATTCACCTGGTGGCAGCGTATCTCAATGGCAAACAAAGTATTCAAGGAAAAAATCAATCTCTTGATTGCTGCACTTAGGAACCTTGCTTTATATAGCAACAAAAACATGCCTCATCAGCCTTCTTCATCCGTCTTACCTTAGACCATAATCCTGACAACCACAGGACCATGGTACCCAGACAACTGAGAAAGGACACTGCCACAAAAATCTATCCTAAGGACAACTCTGCAACCCAATGGCCTCATTTTATAAAAGACATTAGAAGAGAGAGATAATGATCAATTGACTCCTTGTTACCAGAGGACTAAGAAGAGGGGAATATGATTTAAGGAAACTACCAGATTCTATTTGATTTGTAACCAAAACTGCTCCTACTTCTGCATTTAAGTATCATGAAAAAGCCAAGGTCATCAGAAATACATCATATTAAGAAAAAATCAAAATGCTCCTGAAGGAGATATGAAAAGGAAACTTGAGGAACATTAATACTACTCTTGTACCCATCCAAATATCTAAAGTTTGTGAAAGAATCGAAAATGAAGAACAAATTAGTGATGGTGTTGAAATGACTTTAAATCACAATTAAGCGTTCATACCATCAAACTTAGAAAAAAAAAAAAGCCAATACTGCTATATTGAAGTTAAGAATAAATTAGAGGCATGTAAAAGTCTGGAATAACAATATGCTATAAAAATTACTGATATAAAAATATGCCATTTAACAAATTTGATACTACAGAGGCATAAAATTCTACATAGAGTCTGGAAGCAACCATGTGAGCATAAGGAGGTAGCTGGGGTAATGCCAACATGGTTAATTCAGAAAGAAACTCAAATTTATAACTGGTTAGGTTTAATTTCTGTTTTGAAGATAAATTACATGCCAGAAATCTATATGTTTCAGAAATTATTCTACTGATATTTAAAGGTAAAAGCTGGACAGTATAAAAAATATTTTCCAGCAAATATCTTCCCTCTTTTTTCCTCGAATCGCATAAACTCCTCAGTTCACACACATAGATGCACACACTCTCACACATACTCTCATGAACATCTCCTAAACTAGATTTTCAGTGATGAACAAGTCTAGGTTACCAACTATCATGTAATATATAGGTATAAAACATTGTTATTGTTTAAAAACTACTTGTATAATTTTGGTGTTCAAAGATTTTTAAAGAAATTGATTTAGGAAAAGTTGGAAAGGAAGCCCAAGTTGATTGACAGTCTGGAGTTGGTGTTTCCACCATCTGAGCATAGCCAAATGCAAATGTGATTAAGTTCTGAGAGACAGGAATCTGCGAAGTGTCTGCAGCTTATTAGAATCTTCTCTAGATACCATCCCGCAAGGGCATCAAGGGCAACCTCCAGCTTGTTGTCTTAGGAGCCCCTTAGGTTAGGGAAGAGGAAACAATCTTTATTCCAGGCGCCAAATCTAATTCATTGGTGGAGTTGTTATTAGAAGGTAGGGTTCTGAGTCCCTGCCCAGGACCAATAGGAAAAAGACCTAAAACGATCTCTGCTGTAAGCACAGAAGGAGGCACGGATACTACATGGCTGCGATCTTTGCCCTAAGCAAATTTTACCATCACTTACATCTTTAGAGATTAAACATACACACATACACACATCCTATGACAAGTGTATTTCTTTATGCCATTGTTTTTGTAAATAGAAATTGCATAAATGTAAACCTCTTTCATATAATCACTCAATAAAGACATTTTACAGTTCCTTTAGAAAACTCATTTTTATGTATCCATTTAACAAACTTAGAATTATATGTACCACACATCATTCTAAGTACCTGGAGATACAGAATAAGAAGAAGGGGTTCCTGCTCTGAACAAATTCACAATCTGGACTAAAGATATAAAAATCATCATATACCATGCCAGTGGAGAAAGGTACGAAGTGTGAAGAGACACAGGGAAGGAGCAACTAATCCTTTCTAAGGGAACTCATGAGAGTTTTCTCAGAGGAGGTGACATTGCTTTTGGTCTTGACAGGCATTTGTCAAGTGAGATTGGTCAAGGCATTCCATTCATCACTTAATCAACAAACAGGGTCCTTTATTTGTGCCAGAATCTGTGCAAATTGCAGGAAATAGAAATAAATGCCAAGTCATACCCTCCTGGAGCTGTGGTCTACAAGTTTGGAGGCAGATGAGTAGAAACCAATAAAGAAACAGATTGGAGTGGTAATAGGGATTGGAATGGTAATAGGGATTGTGATTCCAAGGAATATTATAAAAGATATTTTACCAAGTGAAAAATATCTTTATAAATCACCCTCTTGGGAATTCTGTTTCCATTTAGGGTACAAAAAGCTGGAAAGAGCTCAGTACAAACCTAATAATAAAAAGCCGGGTGGACTACGAATCGTAACTTCTCTTGAACCATCAGAGAGCTGCAATTATAGGACAACCTAGTAACCTAAATTCTGAGAAAAGATGGGCCTTTCCAAGGAAAGCCAGGGCAGGAGCACTAGCTCATCGGAGCCAGGGCAATAAAGGAAGAGATACTGGGTGCTATGTAAGTGGTTAAGAATAATTCAGCTAAAATGTTTAATCAATGGCAAAAGGTCAAGCATGGGGTATCTTTCAGCTCTCTCAGCTTGTGACAGCTACACAGAAACCATTGGAAATTATAGGCTTGACTAAAAAGGCAATAATTTATTTAGGTTCGGGAATAGTTGGTTTCTCCAACCCTGACAGGCCCTACATTTTTAGACTCTATCTATTCCCTCTGCTTCTGCTATCAAATCAGTTAATTCCTTTTTTTTTTTTTCAGTGATCCAAGATTCATTGTTTATGCACCACACCCAGTGCTCCATGCAATACGTGCCCTCCTTAATATCCACTACCAGGCTCATCCGTCCCCCCTCTCTCCTCCCCTCCCTAACCCTCAGCTTAAAATCACATTGAGATACCATCTTACACCAGTTGGAATGGCCAGAATCAACAGGACAGGAAACAAGTGCTGGAGAGGATGTGGAGAAAGGGGAACCCTCTTTCACTGTTGGTGGGAATGCAAGTTGGTGCAGCCACTTTGGAAAACAGTGTGGAAATTCCTCAAAAAATTAAAAATAGAGCTACCCTATGACCCTGCAATTGTACTATTGGGTATTAACCCCAAAGACACAGATGTAGTGAAAAGAAGGGCCATATGTACCCCCAATGTTCATAGCAGCAATGTCCACAACCGCTAAACTGTGGAAAGAGCCGAGATGCCCTTCAACAGACGAATGGATAAAGAAGATGTGGTCCATATATACAATGGAATATTACTCAGCTATCAGGAAGGATGAATACCCAACTTTTGCATCAACATGGACGGGTCTGGAGGAGATTATGCCGAGTAAAATAAGTCAAGCAGAGAAAGTCAATTATAATATGGTTTCAGTTACTTGTGGAACAAAAGGAATAAAATGGAGGACTTTAGGGGAAGGGAAGGAAAAGTAAATTGGGGTAAACTGGAAGGGGAGACAAACCATGAGAGACTGTGGACTCTGAGAAACAAATCAGCTAATTCCTACCTGAGCTCATCTCATTCTTGAAAGATGTTGCTATAAGCAGTAAGTAAAAGCCAAACACATCAACACTCTGGCTCTTTATAACCACTTTCTTCAGAGTACTCACATGAGAATCATATAGATGATTGTGGGTTCACTGAAAACACACGTAAAAATCTTCAGATGGTCAAAGATGCTTACTATGGGACTCCTACACTAATTCATAAACCTTGAGAAACCTAAGACTCTCAATCCATTCCCATTTCAAAATCATTACCAACACTTAGAAACCAAGTCTGGAAACAGAATAAAGTGTCCAGAAATACACCCATTCACATTTAGTCAAGTGAATTTTGACAAGGCACCAAAGAAATTCAGTGGAGACAGGAAATTTCTTCAACAACTGTGTTAGAAAAACTGGATACCCATGCCAAAAGTGAGAGAGAGAAAAAAAAATTATTTCACTCCATACACAAAAGTCAATTACAGATGGGTCATATACTTAAATGTATATAAAGGTAAAACAATAAAGTTACTAGGAGAAAAAAATCATAAGAGAAAATCTTTATGGCCTTGTAGTAGGCAAAACTTTTTCAAGAAGGATATAGAAAGTTTGACCTAAACTGTACTTTATCAAACTATAAAATGCTCATCAAAAGACGCCATCAAGAAAATAAATAAGCAAGCCATAGCCTGGGAAAAATACTCATAGTACATATATCTGACAAATACGTTGTGTTCAGAATATACAAAGAAATCCTATAAGTCAATAATACGAGGAACCAAAATTTTTAAATGGGCATAATTCTCAAACAAACAGCTCATGAAAGAAGATATACAAATGACCAATAAGCACATATAAAAAGTATTCAACAACACTTGTCAGCAGGTTGATACAAAATAAAGTACAACAGCGTACCACTACATAAAACACACACACACACACACACACACACACACACACACACACACACACACACCTATAACTGAAAAAATACTAACAACACAAACATTGGAGAGGATGTAAAGAAACCCAAATTTGCATTGGTTCTGGTGGGAGTATAAAATGATACAACTACTTTGGGAAACTATTTAGCAGTTTCTTAAATAGTTAAACATACACCTACCCTGTGACCCAGAAATTCTATTTATAGATATTTTCCTAAGAGAAATGAAAATGTATGTTTACGTAAAGCTCTATATAAGAATGTTCATAGCAGTTTTATTCATAGTAGCCAAAAACTGGAAACAATCCAAATGTACATCAACAGTAGAATGGAGTTTTTAAAAACTGTAGTACATTCAAAGATTCAATAGTACTCATTAATAAAAAGGAATGAACTACTGTATGCTCATGAATCAATCTCAAAAATATTATCCTCAGTGAAAGAAATAAAACACAAAAGAGCACAGACCGTATGATTCCACTTATAAGAAATTCAAGACTAAACAAGACTAAGCGATGGTGATAGAAAGCAGAGCAGTAGTTGATGGATGAGTATGGGGACTGACCAGAAAGATGCATGAGGGAACATTCTAGACTGATGAAAATATTTTATGTCTTGATATGTGGTTGTCAAAACTGATTGAAGCTCTGAGCATTTCACTGCACACAAATTATACCTCCGTTTTTTTAAAAAGGTTAATAAATGTTGCTAAAGGTTTAGATTTCAGGTGGTACTTCCCTACACCTAATTGATAAAAATGTAACTTTTCCTGGCTTTGCACCTTCTTTTGATATACATAAAGTTTGATTCTTTCTATACTTCCATGAATCTCCTACACTTAGGTTGGAGGCGTGGTCACCCCTCCCCACCTGAAATGTTGGCCTCAGATTCTAGAAGAGTGAAAAAATTAGCATTTCAGAAGAAACCCTGAAAGCGGGGTGGGACGCACCTAAGGCACACCACAAGAAAAATAGGGGCCTTGCCTCCTTGCTGTGGGGCAGTGACCCAGAGCTGACTCACCAGATACAAAACCACATAAAGGTGGTCATCAGGGACTCATTCTTCACACCCACCCACTCTGGGCATAGATGTGGAGCCCCAATAAGAATGTTTTGCCTTATGTTTTCAACTAACCATAAACTGAAAATTTACCGAAACCAATTACCTCATCCGTTGGCTTGAACTTTTTCCATTTTGTCGTTTGAGTGCTCAACTTTGAACATAATCTTGGCTGGATGAAGCCACCTGTACTTCGATCTCACAGAAGACTTTCCATAGAAAAGACCACAATTGACTCGCACTTAAGTGTTTTGTCTTATAAGTGCTTTAAGACATTGGTGCCAGGCTCAAGTTCGTTTCATGGCCAAAAATAACCAATTTGGTCCGCGATTCCTGATAACAGCTGGCACAAATCAAGCTACCATCCTTCAGAACTGAAGTCTTTGAGCGTACTCGTAAGTGGATGAAAAAGTTTCAGCAGAGAAAGTTGATAACTTTATTTTTAATGTGCTTATTCAATGCTGAGACAAGTGTTAGTGGATTTTAGAGACATTTGGAATAAGAATGAAAGTTTGGTGTTCTTTGGTCACAGGAACACACTGTGACTTCTCAAATATAGAAGCAGATTACTTTTTTTTTTTTAAGAAAACAAAAGCATCTTAACGATTTTAGGGAGCTATTTATTTATTTACAAATGAACAGGTCTTGCAGAATCTGATTCTGGACCACAATATTCACTAGCAAAAACTATAACCTAAATGTAATTTGTCTACGTGAGACTAGTAAATGCAGGGTTGGGGAGGACCTGGCCTTAAACTTAATTTGTAGCCATCCTCAAACATACTCTGAAAGCAACCATATTATGGTAACAACAGCATTGCAGTCCACAGAGTAATTTCTTCCCGATGGATGTCAATTGTTGTTTAATTCGGGGAAATATATATGAGGCTGTAATAAAAAAAGAACTATGTTTAGTGGTTACATTTTTCATTTTCTTATAATAACACCTTTATATTTCTGTGACCTCCTCTTTGCAGGTGTACACTACTTTAGCCACTCGCCTGATCCAGTGGTTCTGTTCTAAACAGTGCTTTGTCTATACAACTCCTGAACCCTCATTCTTTTTCTTCACTATTCCCCCCACTTGCAGTTTCCTCCACTCACATCTTAATCACCATGACTTCATTGATAGGTCCCAATCTTACAACTACAATTATTTTATCTTTTTTTAAAAATTCTAATCCTACTGCTTTTCACTTGGATAATCCGTCATACCCCCAACTATGTACACCAAGTCAGCCTCACCCCCACTTTCTATAATATCCCTTAAAAGCACTTCCAGGCTGCAATAGTCCCATATCCAAAATTTTGATTACTGATTGCTTTTTCTCCTTTCTTCATCCACATCCTACCAGTCCTTAGGTCCTGGTAAATCTTCTCTCACAATTTTCTCTCTCCACTACCCTTTCCATTGTCCAATACACCAAGATCTCCCTCTTGGACTGCTGCAGTAGACTCTTCCCAATTTCCTTGAGGGTCCACCTCCCATCAATTCACATAGCAGCAAGAGTGGCCATTTCAAGATGTAAATTGAACATGTCACCTCCAAGTTAAGACCATTCCAATGTCTTCTTATTGTTCTCAAAAGAAAAACAAAGAACTCAGTATTATCTGGCCCTTGCCTTTCTGTTCAGTCTCAAGTCAGCACCCTCTACTAGTCAACTTTTACTTTTTTGAATGCATGCTCCCTGCTACCACAGGGCCTCTGTATATGCTATTCCCATTGCCTGGAGTGCTTTTTTCCCTTTCCTTGCTTCCCCTGGCATAGTCCTAGTCACCCTCAGGCCAAAAATCTTTTTTTTTTTTCTTAGAAAATATCCCTGACTTCTAACTATTCAAACTAGATCAGATTCCATCCTGTTATACATTCTCAGATCATCTTGTACTTTTTCTTCATAGCATAATCCTAGTTTGTAATTAATCTCTATGTGATTAATGAATGTCTGACTCCCTTACTGGTCTATAAACTCTCAGATGGCAAGAATCATGTCTGTTTGGATCACTATTATTTAAATCACTGGCATGCTCTAACTCATGTCCAGAGCCTTGCTCACCTCCCTTCTGTAACCAGACATGGTGGTCTGCCTTCCTGAATTCCCATAATACATATTATCTGTGCAATTCCCTTGACAATATACTATAGGCTACATGATGGTTTTTAACTTTTCTTGTTAGTGTGGTGGAGTGGAAAGAGTACTGAAACTGGAGTCAGAAGACATGCCTAGGTCTGCTTCAGCAGCAGCAAGGGCATGTCAGACAACACAGTTGGGTGATCTTGGGTAAACTGCTTAATTTCCAGAGCCACGGTTTCCTGTCTGAAAAGGGGGAATAACAGCACCTCACAGGCTGCTGTGAGGGTACTTGGAAGATCTAATCCCACAGGCTACTGGAAGAATGATTTGTCTGAAGGCACTTTGCAAACAATGAAGTATTACGCAAAGTGTTTGCTGCCAGCTGGTAATTATCTTCCAAATAGACTAGAAACCCCTTGCCAGAAGGGGCAAGTGTATCGCATTCCCGGGCGTCTCTCTGAGTGCCTAGTAGAGTGTCCTCCACATGGTGAGTGGTCAATAAATATTTGTTGTAGAAAGGGTGAAGTAAGCCTGGCAGCTGCAGGCAACAGATGCCGTGTCCCCCAGCTCCGCTGCTCTGGCCGCCATCCAGTCGCCATCCAGTCGCCCCGCCCCCTCCTGCTGCACTCACCCCCAAGCCTGCGTGTCCCAGCCCCCACTGGCACCAGCTTCGCCATGCACAGCCTTGAACCCAGCTAGCAGCCATGTAATATGGAGTCAGTCGTTTATGGGTACTTTTCACTTTTTTCACCTTCAGGACAAAGAATGGGAGCACTGAGAGCATGCTAACGCTAGAAACTCTGCTGCGACACTTTAGGTACCAAGGAAATTAGTGCAGAGAGCTCTTTCCTGAGGTCATCCAATTCTCGGGGAGCTTTATGCCCCCGAGAAGGTGAATGAGAAATCACAGCTCAGTCTGATCAATAGAGACTGTAACAAGCTCTTACATAATCATTAAAGAGTCTATCTCTCCATCCAGAAAGTAGTGCTAAGGGGTGAGGACGGGGATGGATGGGCCATCTGAATACACACAAAAATATTTTCTTAGAATCTCAGAGTTGAGAGAGATGGTAGATCAAATTCCAAATCAAATACAATAATGTCTACTCTGATATGTCTCGTGGCCCTCTACTTAAACATTTCCAACGACAGGAAACCCACCGTCGAGGAAGACAGCCCACCGACAGACCACCTCTAAATTCCACTTTAGGGCACACCTAATCTAAATCCTGATTTCACTGATTATAAAGTTGAGGCCTACAGAGTGGGGAGACGTAACACCACATAGTGACTTAGAAGGCTAGAACAGAAATTCTTCTGCCCATAACAGAAAGTTAAAACACCCCTGCACCCCACATCATCCCATGTTATTCCTACTCTCTGCTCCGGGTTCTGTCTCCAGAGCAAGAGACTCTGTCTAATTCCTTTTCTACATGACAGCCTTTCAGATTTTTCAAGAAAGTTTTATTTCAGCTCTTGAGTCTTTCTGCAAAAGAAGTCACATTCTCTATTCCAACCCTTTCCACTTTCCTTCACTTGGCATGACTCTACCCCCTTCATCACCTTCAGCTCTCGATTGCCCACTTCGAAGCCTCTTTTTAAACAGGAACACCCGAACTGAACAAAATCCCAGCAGTAAAGAGTACAGTGGGCTATGAGATTCCTTTGATCTTGACACCTCATTTCTATCATTGTACCCAGAGATTGTTTTAGCTTTTTAGCAACCAGATCACACTGTTGAACCTGTTATAATAGTTATCTACTGAATACTTATTATGTCCCAGGCATTGTTCTAAGTATGTCACATGTGTTTAATTCTTACAATTATTCCAACAATATTAGCTAGAACTGACATTATCATTTTCATCTCCCAGGTAAGGAAGATAAAACATAGATTTTAAAAAGCATACCCTAGATCATACAGCCAGTAAGTAGCAGAGCCAGGATTCCAACCCAGGCAGATGGCTCCAAAGCCTGCACTCTTAACTTAATGCCACACATGACTTAATGAAAAATAAACCTCTTTTTAAAAATTTGTTAATTCTATTCCTTTCTGTCAAGGGAGACCTCCCACAACCTGTGAAATGGGATATTTTGCTTTATTTTGCATCCATCCCTATTAAATTTCAGATTGTGAGTTTGGGCTTCTCCTTTTCAACTTCCATTCTATAATTCATTATATTAGCTTTTTTCCCCCCTCAGTTTGTGTCATCCTCCAAATTTGATATCATGCTTTCTAGCTCTTCATTTAAGTTGTTGATAAAAATTATCACCAGCAAGGGGCCTAGTGATATAAAAACTTGATTCGCCATAAAAAAATAATCTAAGGATTGGTCCTTCTTTGCTCTTCTTGCTTGGCCAGTCAGAAAGCTACATAACTACTCTAGATACTGGCCCACATTTCTTCATTCTGTCAGAAGAATATAATAAAGAAATTTAACAAATACTGTAAAAAAAAATCAGGATATACTAAGACTGCTGAATCCCCCAAATCTCTGTGCCTAGAACATCTTTATGAAAATGAGGCTAACATGGTCTGATGTGTTCTTTGTGAATCCATGTTACCTCTAAAGCACTACGACTTTTGCTAAATTACTTAAAAATCATGTTTAATTGTCCATTTTAGAAATGGGGCCCACAGGGCGCCTGGGTGGCTCAGTGGGTTAAAGCCTCTGCCTTTGGCTCAGGTCATGATCTCAGGGTCCTGGGATCGAGGCCCATATCGGGCTCCCTGCTCGGCAAGGAGCCGGCTTCCCCCTCTCTCTCTGCCTGCCTCTGCCTACTTGTGATCTCTCTCTCTGTCAAATAAATAAATAAAATCTTTAAAAAAAAAAAAAAAAGAAATGGGGCCCACAGTTCTCATTAAGCTTACTGGTCTATAGTGTCTAATATTCACCTTTCATCCTTCTCAAGGTTTATTGGAACTAACTATGGCTTTCTCACTCACTCCCCATCCATTCTCAGCACCCCAATTAAAGTTTTCAGCAGTGTTACCGCAAACATATATGCACGTTTGTTTCAAATCATGGACAGCTGGTCATCTGAACTTAGGAATTGAAACATATTTTCACGGCTTCAGATTCCTCGGTCATCTGCCTCTGTGACATCTTCATTTGGGCATCTGTGAAGTGTTTCTGATTTAGTATGTATCAAATGGAGCTTCTAATTGTCACCCCAGTCCCAAACTTGCTCCTCCCACAGTCTTTCCCTTCTCCATACATTGGTAGGCCACAAACCCTGGAATCCTTCTTGATTCTTTTCCTTCTTTCACATTCTGTAAGCAAACCATTAGCAAATCCTGTGGGCCCTGCCTTCCACAGTTTTCTAGAACCCAACTACTTCTCAACAGCTCTACTGTTACATTCTAGTCCAGGCCATGTCCATCTTTCTTCAGGACTACGGCATTAGTCTCCGAATGGGTGTCTCTATTTCCATCCCTATTCCATGTAGAAGATGCTGTTGGTATGCTCAGTCATGCCCCCTGAAATCCTTTCTCTCGGCGTGGTTGGTGAGCCCTTTCCCCAGATGTTGTGAGAACATCCATAAGAACTGCCCTTCCGCAACAGAAGCCACTGTACCCAGACCTGTCTGGGATTTACATTCTCCATCCCTCTCCCCAGAGTCTTTAGCCAATAACTAGGATGAAGGTAAAAAGCACCTCTCGCTTGCCTCAGGTGGTGAAAACTCAACAGTGAAATTTTTACTCCAGAGCTCCCCATGGGATCAGGCTGAAGCTCCACATCACCCGAAACCATTTTCTTGCCATTCTCCCTCTTCACTTCGACCCTGCTTCCTTCGCCAGTTTCTTCATAAATCATACGCACACACCAACTCAAGCTCCACTTCTAGGGAATTCAGCCTAACTTACTCCCTTGCAGCAGCCACAGTAATCGTATTAAATTGTTCACATCATTCCTTTGCTCAAAACTCTCCATTGGCTTCCCATCTCACCAAGAAAAAAAAAATCCAAAGTCTTTACCTTAACCTGAAAGACTCTCTGTGGTGTTCTCCAGCTAACTTTCTGACATGCTCCCCTACTCTCTCCCCCTCATCCATTTCCTACCTCCAGATGCTGTGCCATCTCCTCTCTCAGGCCTGTGTACTCAACTTTCCTCCACCAAGAAATCTCTCTCCCCGGGTATCCACGAGGCATCATCACTTCTATCAAGTCTCGTATCAAACGTCACTTATTATTAGTCACTCTCCTCTAATTGCCCTGTTATAAAACAGCACACATGTCCCACTTCCTGTCAGTCCCTTCATTGTCCTACTACCACCATGAGAATGTAAATTCCCTGAGAATGGGAGCATTGTTTTGTACACCTGTATCCAACAGTGCCTGGCATATATTAGGCACTAAATAAATTTGTTGAATTATAAGTAGACTATCTTTTGACTTCCTATACACAATCCACACAAACACACACACATCCAATAACTACCTTTGATTTCAGAGCCCTATTAACACTATTTGTTTTATTTTTTATAGCTTGGAAACCGTTACCTATAACGGCCACAACAGAAGCAAAATAGAAGTTGAGTTGTTACGATTTTTTGCTGTAATCTATTAATGTTGTTCCACTAGAAAAAAAATGGATAATATGTGGAAGTCTAGAAACAATAGAGCTTTGCAGTCCAGAAAGCTTGAGAATTGTACTCTTAGCTCAAATGGCTCATAGTCAAGTTGCTAGGCAGAAAATTCCAAAATATGGAGCACAGTTGCTATCATTAGTGAAAATTAAAGAAGTGAAATTTAAAGTTAAGAAAAACTTATGTTACAGAGATCATTTACATCTAAAACCAAAGAAAGTCCTGTAACTATTTAATCATATAAAGAGTGGATAAATTTCTCTTATTACTCATAGAAAGGCTTTTGTGGTAGGTTCTTAGAATGGAAAAAAACTAACACAAAGAATTTTGGATTTGAAACACATGGACCAAGGAAATGAAACCAAGATGTTTAATCTATAATTTTTAAATGTATAAAATTGACCTGAAGCAAGAAGTATTGATGGTAGGAGAGGCACAGGCTGATCTGTGAAAGAATGTCACACTTTGCTTAGCTCAAATCATAACTCAAAAATCTAGGGAAACCTGTCCTTACCCACAGCTTAGAACACATTCCTTCTGTATCCCAAATTCCTTTAATACTCCCCTTATTTTTCCAAACAGATGATTTGATCAAAAATGTCATAAAAAGTCAGTGTATATATTACATAAGTGACCTATAGGGAGTATTTTAGTTTGTTTGCAGTTGGGATGGGGGCAGGTGGAGAGTGGCTAGCTCTGGGCTTCTTCCCACACCAGGGACTGTGGAGCCTCTCATACTTCCTCAGCCTCCTGGATTTCTGGCCCCTCTAGGATATCCCTGCTCTATCCTGTGGTCTTCTCGCCACTCCCCTCCAGCGAGATTCCCCAGAAGTTGCCCATGTCTCATGTCCCTCTGGCATAACTCTCCACCCCACAGTCTGCTCACGTGAACATTTCTCCAGTGTGCTCTGTGCTTTGAAGCCAAGCTTGACAGCTCTCCCTCCTACCCTCTGCTCTCTCAACCACCAGGTCCCTGGCTCTGTTTGTTTGTTTGTTAACTGAAGTATAATTAATGTACAGTGTTATATTAGTTTCAGGTGTACCATGTCATCATTCAACCATTCCACGTCACTCGGTATTCATCATGATAAGGGCACTCTTTAATCTCCATCACCTATTTAGCCCTTCCAGCCCCTCCCCCCCCCGCCCCCGGTAACCATCAGTTTGTTCTCTAGAGTTAGAGTCTGTTTTTTATTTGTCTCTTTTTTCTTTGTTCCTTTGTTTTGTTTCTTAAATTCCACATATGTGTGAAGTCATATGGTATTTGTCTTTCTCTGACTGACTTATTTCATTTAGCATTGTACCCTCTAGGTCCACTCATGTTGTTGCAAATGGCAAGATTTCATTCTTTTTTTAGCTGAGTAATATTCCATGGCACATATATACCGCAGCTTCTTTGCCCATTCATCCATCAATGGACACTTGTGCTAATTCCATATCCTGGCTATTGTAAATAACAACACGGCAATAAATGTAGGAGTGCATATATCTTTTCGAATTAGTGTTTTTGTTTTCTTTGGGTAAACACCCAGTAATGGAATTACTGAACCATACAATAATCCTATTTTTAAATTTTTGAGGAGCCTCCATACTGTTTTCCACAGGGTCGGCACCAGTTTGTATTCCCACCAACAGTGCAGGAGGGCTCCTTTCTCTCCACATCCTTGATGGCTGTCTCTGCCTACCCTCTGCTCTCTCAGCTACCAGGTCCTTTGCTCTGTTTTGTTATTGATTCTAGTGGGATAAACCTCTCTCTCTGACAGAGTCTTCACTGTTCCCAGAGGGAGTCATTATTTATTTCCCAAAGGCACCTCTTTTACACTTTGACCTTCCCCCAACAACTCCCTCCACAACCTGTTACAGGGCTTTTCAAAGAGTAGTCCCAGTCCCCTGAGGCAAGATCTTGGGTCTGAGCCAGAAATTCTCAGTGCATCATGTGTCATTTCTAATAAGCTTCCTCGGAGATTTTGTCGTGCATGTAAGTTTAAGAACCACTGCATTCATGTACCTTGGGGGAGTATCCTATAAATCTCCCTCCTTCCCTCACAGAAGTATCCATCCCTCCCCACGAGTGGCATCAGAGAGGGAGGTGGTCTATGGTCAGGGCCTCTTAAGAGGCCAGACTACTTCCAACTTCTGAGAACAACATTTTAGAAAATGAAAAAAAAATGTCAAAACAGCATTATAAAAATTGACATATTTTAAATGTTTGCACTCAATAAATATATATATAGTGCAATGTCATTGTGCAATTCACAGGTTTACAGAATATACTATTTATAGTGCCCAACAGCAAAAGTGATCTGATCATAGAACGCAACCTTAAAGTCATATATGATGACTTTTTGGGGGTGTGTGTGTGTGTGTGTGTGTGTGTGTGTGTGTGTGTTTAGTAGATCACTGTATGTCTGTGGCTATGTTAACCCTATTTTGAAATAACATCAAAAATCTAAATTTGAGGCTGTTCTTAAATGTGAGGCCTTGGCAATATGGCCCTCCTGACGCTCACTGTGACTGGCCCTCTCCCTGGTCTCTTCAAAAGTGGCAAGAACCCCTTCCTGGGACACAGTCCTAGATTTGTTGTGTGGTGGAAGAAACAAAGGTCCCTCGAAGGGTGAATGCAGCCCACATAGGAGTAGAACAGAATTAACTGGTGGGTTTGGGAGCCTCACAAGGTGAGCACTCCCCAGGCCACTCTTTCATTCCAGGGAAACCCAGCAGACATCACTGAGACAAGCTAGGGAGTTAAAACTGCCTCCGAGGAGCCAGGTCGGTGTGCACTTTCCACTCTGTGGCCGGTGCCTGCTCGTTACCTCCATACTCTTCCCCTTCCCAAACCTTTCAGCTTGGTCTCTGCCATGTTACAGGAAATTCGGATGGGGTACTGCCTGAGCCCACGTGACCCTCCTGGTGGCTGTTGTAGCAACTAGAGATGGAGGGCGGTGGGTGGGGGATGGGCTAGATGGGGGGTGGGTATTAAGGAGGGCACTTGGGATGAGCAGTGGGTGTTGTATGTAAGTGATGCATCACTAAATTCTACTCCTGAAACCAACATTGCACTATATGTTAACTAACTGGAAATTAAATTAAAAGTTGAGAAGAAGAAAAAAAAAAAGCTAGTGAGAGATTCTCAAAGAGGAACGGATGGCAGGGTCATAGGCTCCTCATCACACCTCCCAGTTATACTCTGGAGGGCTGGGATTTGGTTTCAAGAGGTGAGATGGTGGGGTTCATCCCAGTTAATTTTCCCCCCATGCTCACCTTGCTTTAATCTAGAAAATCTGAATCTTTACAATCAGTGACACTCACGAGAGAAAGGGAGTTCTAAAGGAAAGAGGTTTAACTTCTTCTTTTGGGTCTTATTCCCACTTTACACTGAAAACCCGGGATTGAAATTTACACCACTTGGCAGACACTTGGAGCTGAGGTGGTTCTGTTTCAACCACTTTTTCCCCAGGGAAAAATAAAAATCCTTTCCACACCTGAAGGATTTCTGCTTTCCTACCATCATACCAAAGTGAAGCGTCATCTCCTTGGCAACTCGTACCCAGGGCGAGAAAAGGTAAGCCCTTGGGCGCATGGGTCCAGCGCCTCTGTGGGAGAGGGGTGTCCACAAACATACTCCTCCCTCTTCCCAAACAGACGTTCTGGTGTTAACGTTCAATCCATAACTGTGTGGATTTATTTAGCTACAGTGTTATCTCCATTAAGCCACAAGTAAGAGACAATTCTCTGCTTTTATTTATAACCTGAAGGGATTATTTTTGAGTTAAGGCTTTAAGAATTCAGATCTATCAGGAAAGAACAGCTTGTGTAATGAACTTCCTGTTTTCATCATGTTTGGACACCGAGCCTCCTTGTTGCCTGTTATTATTACCCAGTTAATATGAACTGCCTGGAGTTTATTTTTAGCTGCGTTGACTCTATTGTAAGGACTGCATAACTGCTTTCAAAATGAGAAAATGTAATTATGGGATCTAACACTAAGTTGGGGATATTCTTAGGTCCTTTCACAAGGCAGTGGCTTAAAAAATGAAAATAGACCATTTTAAATGGCTAAAGAAAACACAGTTATTTGATCCAAAATAGCCCATTGATCCTTTTACAAACTAAACACTTACTTCACAGAATAAAGTCTCATTTTTGTTTAAGTGACCTAAACGTATGAATTTATTTCCAAGTTCATCGTGGGGGTGGGGAGGAGTGAGGAGGAGAATTGAGGCAGGAAGGGTTTAAGCATCATTTACCCAAGGAGCACAAGTTTAACACTGTGCTGAAGGCACCAAACTCCCACAGCGGGGCTGGGGCAGGGGGGCCAGCGGGAAGAAAGGGCGAGGTTTAAGAGTTAGGGGCTGGGAAATGTGAATCTCAAATCTTGGCGCATCTTGGGTCACCATATTGCACAAAGAGCCTCACTGAGTGATGTCAGGGGCAGGGATGGAGCCAGCCCTCTGAGGGCTGCATAGGCTTGCCCTTCACATTTAGTGGCCTGGAATTAGTCACTTGTATGGCCCACTGCCTCAAAGCCCACCTCCTCCAAAACTCCAGGTACTTGCACACTGCTATCTATTCGTTCAACAAAAAGGTGCATTTCTGGGCGCCTGGGTGGCTCGGTGGGTTAAAGCCTCTGCCTTCGGCTCAGGTCATGGTCTCAGGGTCCTGGGATCGAGCCCCGCGTTGGGCTCCCTGCTCAGCAGGGAGCCTGCTTCCTCCTCTCTCTGCCTGCCTCTGCCTACTTGTGATCTCTCTCTGTCAAATAAATAAATAAATAAAATCTTAAAAGAAAAAAGGTACATTTCCCCCTTGTGGGGGGGATTCCTTCAGAGATCCCCCATCAATGCCCAAACCCCAGAGAGTCCAGAACTATATAGATACATGCATTTATAATACACACACGTACCTATGATTAAAAGTTTAATTTAATTTGTAAATTAGGCACAGGAAGAGCTTAACAACAGTAATAGTAAAATAGAACACTTATAATAGTATACTGTAATGAAAGTTACGTGAATGTGGTCTGCCTCTCAAAATATCTCACTGTACGGTACTTGCCCTTCTTTGAATGTGAGAGATGATAAAATGCCCTCATGATGAGATGAGGAGAATGACGTGGGCATTGTATCATTGCGTGAGGTGATGTCACACTACGTCAGAATGGGGAGCATCTGCTTCCCTACCTCTGTAGTTACCATGGACCATTGACCATGGGAGGGTTAACCGAATCTGCAGACAGCGACACTGGGTAGGAGGGGAACACTGTGTTGCATACTCAGAATGTGCTGGGCCCCAGGAATGAAATGGGAAACAAGACATTGTCTTAGCTCTAAGTGTGACAAATGCATTGGTAGAGAGAAGTCCAGGGGATTCTAGAAGCACTATTTGTACACCTAACTCAGCCTGGACAAGAGGGGGAAATCTTCTTGGAGGAGTTGTTGTCTTAAGCTGAGTCGTGAGGTACAAGCTGGGCTTGTTCTGAAAAAATGGCATTTTAAGCAGAGGAAGAAGCTGGGCAGAAAACCCAGATGTGAAAGGAACTGTGGTAAGGTCAGGTAGCCTGACTGAGGGAAGAGTGTAAAGGGAGATAAATAGAATGAAGGCTGCTGGGTTAGGAGGCAGGGTGTTGTAAATCACAGCAAACCCTTTTAGGTTTATCCTGAGAGTAATGGGGATAAGTTACTGTAAGGTTCCAAGAGGGATAATATATCATAAATATCACTGTGGTTCCATCAATGTGTGAATGGCTAAACAAGACGTGGTATCTACATACAACGGAATGTTACTCAGCCTTAGAAAGGACGGGAATGCTGACACACGCTACAACATGGATGAACTTTGAGGACATTATGTTAAATAAGGTGAGCTAGTCACAAAAGGACAAATACTGTAGGATTCCATTTATATGAGGTCTCTAGAGCAGTCAGATCCATAGTCACAGAAAGTACAATGGTGGCTGCCAGGGGCTAGGGGAAGGGGGGGCATGGCGAGCTAGTTTTTAACGAGTACAAAGTTCTGGGTTTGGCAAGAAGAAAGGACTTCTGGAGATCGGTTGCATGGCATTGTGAATGTACATAACACCACCGAACCATACAAGTTAAAATAGTTAAAATCGCCAATCTTATGGTAAGCATATTTTACCACAGATTTTTACGTTTCTACTCAAAAAAAGAAGTATCACAGGGTGCCTGGGTGGCTCAGTCAGGTAAGTGTCGGACTATTGGTTTTGGCTCAAGTCATGATCCCAGGGTTGTGGGATCAAGCCCTGAGTGGGGCTCCATGCTCAGTGCGGACTCTGCTTGAGATTCTCTCTGTCTCCCTCTCCTTCTGCCCCTTCCCTCGCTCACATGCACTCTCTCTCTCTCTCTCTCTCTCTCTCTCTTTTTCTCTCTCTCTAAAATAAATAAATAAATAAATCTTTAAAAAAATGAATATCACTGTGGTGGCTGGGTTTATATGTGTGTGTGTGTGTGTGATGTATATATATGTAAATGCATATGTGTAAATATGTACATTTGTTATAGGTATATATCTGTGTGTATATACACACATATGTATGTATACATACCTGTACATGTATGTGTGTATATATACATATGTATGGTACATATATAGATATGTGTGTATATATATGTAAATACACACACACACACTGCAGTGGCCAGATTAATATATTGTTATCAAATATATATATGTTATATTTATTATCTACATATCCAGCTATCGCAATGATAATTGACCGTATGTATGCATACAGATAGATGGCTATAGATAGGTAGATTGATGTATGTGAGGACATCTATGTATGTGTGTGTATACAGAGAGTGAGAGAAAGAGAGAGACATGAGAAGCAGAGGGGAGGACACCAGTTAGGAAGCTGTTGCAATAGTACAGGAAGAGGGCCTGAATTTTAGGCTGTGTGGATAAAAAGAGAACAAAATCAAGGTTCATTTGGGCAGTAGAATAGGGAGAGTGAGTCCTGATTGTAAGTGAGCATTGAGGGAAAATTCATTTGCTAGATCTTTTCAAGGAGCCCGTCCAGCATGAAAAGAGATACAGATATAGATAGATAGGTAGATATCTCTCTCTCTACCTATCTATCTATATATATACATAAAACTTGTTGCTAGTGTCCCTCTTAAAATGTAGTATCACAAGTATATTAATATTTAATAATACCATAGTATATGGTTTATAGATAATATTAAAGGTAGCGTTCATTTTGAGTTGAGGTTTATATTATCAAACCATCAGCACTTGGACATCTCAAATCTAATCTGTCCAAAACCAAAGTCCTGATCTTCCTCCCACAGTCATCCTCATCCAAGATACGGCAACTCCATCCTTTGCATTCCTTAACATACTTGCTCAAAAAACTTACCTTTTTTCACAACTTCTATCCTACCAGTCACCAATCCTGATGGCTCTACCCTCAGAATAGATCCAGAATCTGACCACTTCTCCCCATTCTCCCTCCTACAGCCTAAGTCCCACATCTCACTACTGTCTATTTTGCACAAAGCAATGAAGTGATGCTTTTAAAACATGTCGGATCCCATTACTCCTCTGCTCAAAACCCTCCATGTGTTCCCTGTCTCATTTTTAAAACCCCTTAAAATGGCTACGTGATCTGGCTCTCTCCTCCCTCAGTGGCCTCCCAACCGCCGTCTTCCCATGCTTCATTCCTGCTACATCCATCTCCTTGCTTTCTTCGAACACGCCAAGCACACGCCTGCTTTGGGGTTTTTGCACAAACTGTTCCCTCTCGACAGAAACTTTTCCCAGAGAGACTCACATAACTCTCTCCTTCCAATCTCTGCTCAGATGCCACCTGGTCACACTATCTAAAATAGCAATTCCACCATCACACCCTGTGCCCCCTATCTCTCCCTTACCTACTTGACTTTTCCCCATAGCACTTATCACCAACTGTCACACTATGCATCTTTTTTGTTTATTATTGACTGTCTTCCCCTTCTTCACACTAAAATGTAAATTCTGTAAAGGCGGAGAGTTCTGCCTGTTCCATTTACTGATATATCCTCAGCACCTAAAATGGTCCTTGGACTATATTAGACTCACATACTGATGACAAAAAGAATGAATGAGTGAATGAATGAGTCTGTTCCCAACTAGATACACTAGGGTCGGACCTACCAAAAAATAAAAAAATAAAAAAAACCTCTACTCAATTGCCTGCACTTGTCCTAATAAACCACCATAGTTCTACCTACCATCTTTCACTAATTTCTTCTTAGGATTTGGGCAAAAGGTATTGGCTTAATTTGATTATGAACCTTATGTCATAATTTCCTTAAATAGTAAAGCTGTAGATGCTATAATAAAATGGATCTCTTCAAGGCTTAAAAAAATGTATGAAGAACATTCTCATCTAATTTTGAATTTTAATGAATAGTTATAACGATGAGTAATTAATTTTGATATTTATAGAAAATGAAATGCATTTCTTCCTTTATGAAAATCTAGCACTTCAGGAACAACAGATTCTTGACAAAAAAATCCTAATGAGATCATTAAAGTTGGAAGGATTGTACCAACCTAAGCCATAACAGACACAGCAGCTGAATGGACACTAAATGGTACCTTCCTGTTGTGCCCAACTCTGCTATCTGAGCTCATCAATTCCTCTAATCTGTATGGCAGTGCCAGTAGAGGAGTCCTAGGGGTAAAGCATGAGTTTCCTGGTGCCGAAGGCACAAAGAGAAATGCTTGGTCTCTAACCCATGTTACAAGCAAAGAAAAGCTCATGTCCTGAATCCAACGGGAATTATCACATATGTTTTTTAATAATAGATTTTAGGTGACATAAGGCACAACATCCTCGACGATGACATTTGCCAAAAAATGCAAAAGCATTGTTCCAGTGGACAATTCTTATATTGATTCTCACAAAGGCTCAAACCAGACCACTGAATTTTTAACCCTGTGCAAGCATCTCTATCCGGTACAGAGGTAATCCAGCCCCAATATGTTGCTTCCCAATACCACAATGAATCACAAGAATGGAGATTAGAGTTCCTGGAAGGAGAATGCAGAGACCACCCATTTTAAATTGTCTCTCTCCAATACCATGTGTCTTAGGCGAGCCTTTCGTTAGTGCACAGTTACAAGTCGCTTCAGGATTGAATTCACCGACAAGTGCCTGAAGTGCCAATAGTCTGTGTTGTTGATTATCCATAAGCTTTAAACACCAGATGTGCAGGAAGTGAGGCTGACACTCTGTTGTCAAATTTTTAAGGACCTAACTTGTATTCTTGCCATTGCATTTCTGCACAAAGATAAGCTCCAGGGATTCCTGCAGGTGACAACAGGATGTCCTTCAAAATGGAGCTTGAATCCACTTACACACTTAGACACTCTTTGGGGAACCTGAGTTTTTCACGATATTGCAGAAAATTATTTGGTCCAAGGCTGCTCTTAGGGCAGGTATAACCAATCGATCATTTCAACTATTTTTAAAAATAAAATAAAAACAACAAAATGAAACACCCTCCTCGTGGATGCAGTTGAACCAATATCTGGTAATTTCATATGCCTGTCGCGAGGAGTTAGCAGAGGGAGGGAGGAAGAAAGGAAGGAGGGAGGGAAAGAAGGAAGGAAGGGAGGAAGGGAAAGAGGGGGAGGAAGGAGGAAATCCTCCTACGGACCAGAGGAGTTGACTTCTTGATTAAGGTAATCTGACATAGTATTATCTGATGTCGAGAAGCATCTGCCAAAAGCAGCAATTTCAGCTCCGATAGAATGGATGCTAAGCTGCTCTTTCTAACAATAATTAGTTAGCAGGTTCAGCTGCATCTTTTATAGTATTGTTTATTACAAAACATTACAAAAACATTGACAAAACTCAAAATAAAAGAAAGAAAAATCCACCCAAAATCCTGCCATCCTACAAACCAAACTGTTTACATTTTTTTCATGCTCCCTTTTAGTCCCTGTCCATATGCAGACAGAATTTTTGCAGTTGTAATCATAGCACAGACACAATTTTGTAGTCAGGTTTGTCTCAATTAGAGTTTTTAAAGCATTTTTCCAGTTTACTCTATAATCCTTGGTTCCACTACTAGGAACACTTCACCCCTACTACCCTTCTTGACCTCCTGTTGGATCCTAAATGGTGAGGAAGACTTTAGAAGAGTAATCAACAGAATTAGGGGAAAGGGCTATTTTTAAATTCTCTGTTTAAGGGTGGGGAGGTTCTAGAATGAAACTTGTATAGAAAGGATTTTTCTCACCCTTTGCTCGTATCTCTGGAAACCTTTATGAAAATGACTCCATTTCCCCCACCATCAGGCATGTTTTTGTTATCTTAAGAAAGAACACTTGCAGGTATTTCCTCTTTACCTAGTTTGTTTTGAAGGCCTGCCTAGTATTTAGGACATAGGCATGAACAGACATCTCTTCCTCCATCTGCTTTAAGAATTTATGTAACTTGGAATTTAAGTGTGAACACTAGATACAGAATCTACATGAACGTGAGGGGAAGCCCTCAACTGTCAAAATGTTGAATACCTGGGTGCATCATTTTACCTTTTCCTTTGCAGCTATGTAATCACTGGCTTCCACACCAGACGGCACCTGAGGCTCATCTTGGCCGGAGCTGGCAAAAACAAACAACAACAACAACAACAAAAATACAAAAAACAAAAAACAGATAGATAGATCCCAAGACTCACCCTTAACTGTGTGAAGCAGAATCTCTGGGACTTGGCTATGGACTGATGTTTAGTAACATCGTACCCCTAAAACGTCAAAGGTCTCTCTCTTTTTTTTTTAAGATTTTTTATTTATTTATTTGACAGAGAAGGATCACAATTAGGCAGAGAGGCAGGTGGGGGGCGGGGGAATAAGACTCCCTGCTGAGCAGAGAGCCTGATGCAGGGCTCGATCCCAGGACCCTGATATCATGACCTGAGCTGAAAGCAGAGGCTTAACCCAGGGAGCCACCCAGGTCCCCAAAGGTCTCTCTTTCTTAATAATAGCTCTGATTATCATGGGTTGTGGATTTTCATGGGGATGGAAGGGAAATTAGCTGTAAGAATTGAAGAAGGGATGGTAATATGAAAGATGAATATGGCCTATAGAAGCTTTGTTGAAATTTCCTTCTTCGAGGGGCACCTGAGTGACTCAGCCACTAAAGCGTCTGACTCTTGATTTCGGCTCAGAACATGATCTTAGTGTCATGGAACCTGCTTAAGATTCTCTCTCTCCCTCTCCCTTTGCCCTTCCACTCTCCCACTGCGTGCCCATGGGTGCTCGCTCTCTCTTTCTCAAAAAAAGAAGGAAGGTAAGTAGGTAAGAAGAAGGAAAGAAAGAAAAGAGATTTCTTTCTTTGAGCCAGGTAGACCTAAAATGTGAATTATCTGCTCCAATAATCCTAGAAAGCATCAAAAATCCCATGTTTTGGTCAGCCAACCTAGCCTCAATTTTTTACACAGTCCTGAAACCCCAAAGGCCATGGTCACAAAGGGGTAAGATATCTGTTGGTTACAATGTTGGGACAGCATGTATCAAATCTTTGGGTTGTTTTGGTTTTTTTTTAAGTATAATACTTTGACCCTGGAAAGCTTTCAGTTTAATTCTGTATTCTATATTGTTTTAATTCTTATAAGCATGGATTCATGTATTGGCTGGTTGGTTTTTTTACAATTGAAGAGTGGGTTATACACATTTGTGTTCCTTTCAAAAAAAAAAAAAAGATCTCACTTGTGGCCCATTATCCTGGAATCTGACTCGCATTCAGTCCCTCCTTTTCAAGCAAACAAAGAAGTCAGAGGACAGAAGGACAGGAAAAATCAAGGAAGAGAGGTACTACATACCCTAATATGTACAGTTTGTGATTCACTACCCAACTCCTATCTAAAAACCAGGGGGCAATTTTGTCCCTGGAGAACATTTAGCAATGGAGTTATTTTGGGTTGTCATACCCAGGAGATGGGAGTACCACTGGCATATAGTGGGTGGAGGCTAGGGATACTGCTAAACATCTTAAAATGGCACAGGATAGCCCCAGCACAACAAAGAATTATGTGGCCCAAAATGTCAGTCTCAGCCAAGGCTGAGACACCTGCTGAGTGTGAAGTGAATGGTAAGTAGGAAATAAACCAGGCTCATATAAACCAGATCATGGGAGGCCCGAATTTTGTGTCAGGAAGCTTGGATTTTTTTTTTCATTGTATTTTTATTTATTTTATTTTGTTTCACTATGAATGATGGAGAGCCACTGAAGGGAAATCACCTGATCGAATTTGGATTTTAAATATATCACTCCGAAGGCATTCTGAAGGATAAACTGGAGGAGGCCATAACTGGAGATAAAGTCTTTAAGATGCTGTTATACAGGCTCAGAGAGAAATGTAAAGGCCTGGGCTAGCACAATGCCAGGAGGGACCAAGGGAGAAAGGGACAGCATACATACAATATATAAGAGTCAGCAGGTGTCAGGAAGTGAACAGGTATGAGGTGGGCAGGGAGGACTCTAGGATAACTCCCAGATTTCTCTTTCAGATGAATGGATGCATGATGGTTAGGTAACAGGAAGGAAATTTTATGGGAGAAAAAAATAATGTGTCTAGATAAAAGTTACACAAAATTATTCTTTGGAGGAGGTAAAAGAGGTAATAGAATCGACTCATTCAACAAATATTTTCATAGTAATTATCTGTAGAAAAAATAGTTGTTACCTAAAGCTGGTTAACTCCTTATGCAAGCAAGTTATTCGATTGAGCCTTAAGTCTTTCAACTTAAGAAGAAATTTGATGTTATTTTGAGGAAGTCTCTAAGAGCCTTAATGGTTCTCTAATTTCAGGAGATGGAGAATTTCCCTTTTTGAACCTAGAGTCAACTACACTTAGGGTTCATCTTGAGGGAACCATACCTGTGGAGTTAATTAAGGTAAATAGGTTGGCAAGGACTTCAGCCAACTACTCAAGCAAGATCAAAATAATTCAGTCAGCAAAGATTTTCTTCTGGAGTTCCTTTCAGCCTTGAAAAACTGGACCTTTTTTAGAGTTGATGAAAATAATAGGTTCTGGCTATGGAGAATACTGGAGACAACAAAATGCAGAGATACATAGTTGAAATTGAGATGATTGGTTTAGTATTCAATCCATGCACATGATTTCGAATTTCCTCGTGCTGAAGTGACACCAAAGAAAATAAAGTCCCAAATCCATATGGTTGGTGTCCCTGAGGTCAAGCACAAAATATTCCAGAATAGTTTATGTAATTTAATTTTTATAAAGGATAAGTTGTTTTTAGAAGAACTGTAACTAAATGAGTCTTTGGATGACTTGATCTCTTGTTATATTTGAGGTAATATCTTGACAATATGGCCTGGAATTTTCTTCTTCCTGATCTCTTTTATGAAGCAAGAGATAAAAGAACTTCTTGAATAGTCCAGCAGCATAAGTACTACAACCATAGTTTGTTAATATTATGAATAGTTATTTTTAAGACTTCTAGAATAAAATATGTGCTATAAATTCTTTGTTATCATAAATTTGCTTGCTCACTTCAGTTTAACCTTATTCCTAAAATCTCACTGATTAAGTTATGTGTAGGGACAGATACAAGGACAATTTTGAAAGTTCAGAGTAAGTTTAAGGGAAAAATATTTACTTTCCACCAGTCTAAAATATCCAACTCAAGGTTGTAGATAAGCTCTGAAGAGCTAATTCTTCAATCATCAATAATGCTGCCTCTGGTTGGAAATGTAAGTGAAAGTCCACAGATTTATCCCACAGCCTGCCATTTACCATTATTGGACTATGATTATAAATGAGTTTGACCAGATATTTTCCTCTTTGATTCAGACAGTTATTCCTGGAGAAGTGCCTTAAAAGGAAGAATCTGACAATTGCTGTTTTCTGATAGATGGAGCTCTGGTGGAACTGCTGCCAATCCTGGCATTCAAGTCCCCTGAAATTATGTCAGCTAACGCATACTGAGAAAACATAAAGTTCAGAAGACTGCCAAATTACCGTATGATTTGAAGTATCAGTATGTACATTGTAGGAAAAACGTATGTGTTAGAAACCAAACCAGCCTTGCCAGGAGCTGGATTAGGCCATAAATTCCATAGCCTATAAATTTGATTTTTACTCAGTAAGTACCTTCTGTGGGCTGGCCACCATGCGAGAAGTTTTCATTACAAAGTATCTCCATTCATCTCCACAACAATCCTTTGAAGTAGTCACTGTGGTCTCCCGTTTAGAGATGAAGAAGAGCTAAAGTCCAAAGTCGTCTTTCTAATATTTGTTGGAACCAGAATTTACTCCAGGTCTTTTGACAATAAATCTACCCTTTTGGCATTATACCATTCTCCCTCCTAAAACTCCAATTTCAGGATATCGAGCTTGGTGTGTCGATCTGAGTTCATCATTTTCCTTCCCAACTTAGCTCCTTCTGTTGAAAACTCACCATCCCTCTTGTCTCCTGTCCCCAAGACCAATCAACTGTCAACTCCTATGAATCCTATCTTCAAATTGTTTGCTATTCAGTGTGCTCCTTGGCCCAGCATCATCGGTACTACTTGGGATCTTATTATAAATGCAACATCGCAGGCCCCCACTCAAACCTACCAATCCAGAACCTGCCTTTTTATAAGATCCCCAGTGATTCATACAATGAAGTTTGAAAAGTATTTCTCTAGGCTAAGTGGCCCTTCTCCACTCCTGCTACCACCATTAGCAGGTCCTCAGTGTCTCTGATCCAGAGTGTTTAATAATCCCTTAACTAGTCTTCCGCTCTTTGGGCCTCTCCCTAATTCTTCACCACCCAATTCCTATTCATAAACCACCAACATGTTGGCTTTTCTAAAGAAAAAAAATGATTCAGTCACTCTCCTCCATCCCGACTCAAAAACTTCCATTTGCTCCTCAGAGCCTATGAGAAATAATAACAATAGTTAACAATGACATACTTTGTGCCATATATATTATAAGTCCTTAACATAAACTAATTCTTTTACTCCCTACATCAACTATGAAATTGGTACTACTACAACCGTTTTAGAGGTGAGAAAACTGAGACTGAGTGAAGTTAAATAACTTGCCCAAAGTCATGCAACTAGTAAAGAGCAGAAGCAGGATTAAGGTTCTCCCAAACTCCTTAGCCTGCAGTCAAATGTCCTCCACAGTTACATTAAAAAGGAAGGGAGGGTTTTTGCCCAAGCATCCACTCTTTGCCAGAAACTTAGCTAGAAATGTCCACTTGACTATCCCTCACAACAACCACACAGCAAGGTTTTTGATGTTATTATTCCAATTTTTACAGATAAAACTAGGAATAGAGAAAATTGAACCAAAGTTCAGTTAGCTCCAGGCCAATATAATTTCTACTCTGTAGTTCTACTATTCCTCCACATAGGAAGTGTTCCCTATATCTCTGAGTGCCCAGATTTTACTGTCTTTTAAGACCAGTATAAATCTCACACACAAAATTTTTCCCCTTTCCTCCAATTTGGAATTACTCTTATCCTCCTCTGAAAACTTAATATCTCTTTACCTCCTTTTTCCTTTGGTGTTACTTTGTATTTTTTTAAAAGATTTTATTTATTTATTTGAGGGAGAGAGAGGATGAGGAGGGAGAAGGTCAGAGGGAGAAGCAGACTCCCCGTGGAGCTGGGAGCCCAATGCGGGACTCGATCCCGGGACTCCGGAATCATGACCTGAACTGAAGGCAGTTGCTTAACAACTGAGCCACCCAGGCGCCCTACTTTGTATTTTTTTTTTTTAAAGATTTTATTTATTTATTTCACAGAGGGAGAGAGATCACAAGGAGGCAGAGAGGCCGGCAGAGAGAGAGAGGGGGAAGCAGGCTCCCCGCTGAGCAGGGAGCCCGATGTGGGCCTCGATCCCAGGACCCTGAGATCATGACCTGAGCCGAAAGCAGAGGCTTTAACCCACTGAGCCACCCAGGCGCCCTGTATTTTTTTTTATGGTTATCTCTGAATATGTATAGTGAGGTATATGTACGAACATTTTTAGAATACTGGACTCTACTTCCTTTCAGTAACTCTGATTATTGTTCCTGAAATTTTAGAAGATTAATCTAAGGAGACAAATTAAATTAGATATTAATAAAAGTTAGCATAAATTCACATACAGAAAAAAAATACAGTTGTGATCATTCAGAGTTGAAATAAGAATTATTATCCTGGATAAGACAGAATTTGAGAAACAAGCAAAAATTTACATTTACTATTTACTCTCTTCCCACAAAATCAACCAAATCCCTGTTAAAAGTTGATTTTCATGCAAGATGTTTTCTAGATTTTCCACCAACTCATCAGTTACTTTCTGTCACTTTGCTTACATCTTTCATTCTCTTTTATTTTTCCTGACAGCTATCACCTGTAACAAACAATCCTTTCAGATAACTCCATTCTGATAATAATTCCAAAATTACTTCGCTATAACTCCAACCTTTTCTTACTACCTGACATCGATCATTCCCACAAATAGCCCACTTTAAATTAAAAGGGGTATGAAGGGAAAAGGAGAAAAGACTTGGCTTAAATAGACTTTTAAGGACTTCTTTTGTAGTAGTTCCTGCAACACTAAAAATCCATTGGCAAGTAAGTTTAAAAGTTTACCAGCCCATGTTAATTATATTGGAATTTAAAAAAAGCTTATCAGTCCATTATTTTTCCAAGATATATGTCACATACTAGACTGTCAACCAAATAATAAAATTTACACATTTTGCTACTCATACTTATTTATCATTTTTACTGATATCCAATAGTGCTTTATAGTCTAGAGCTGAATGCAATTTTGTAATTCAATATGTATTAGCATACTGGCAACAACCAAGAAACTTTCATTTCTTCTTTCACTGATGTGGACTCTCAAATCTAAATAAAGGTCAATCTTAATTATTCCAGTAATTCCTTTTTTAAAAAATGTACTTTAAAAAGCAGAACTTTGAAGTGTATTTCCAGAGGTGTTCTAAGGTTTACTTTAAGAGGAGGATATAGTATGCAGCTTTAACCTAAATCCTTTTCAGAAAGAGCATCACACACTTGTTTCCATGGAACACCTTATAGGACAAACTGTAAGGTATTTATTTTAAGCCAAAGGAATCCTCAAAAGCCAAAAACAAACTTCAGACATACTGCATTTTTTTCTAGTCTACTCAAAAGAGCATTGGAGCTAAGTGAAAGTGTCATACACAGTGTCATAAACTCCAAAAGGCTATGGAGTTTATATCACTTAATGGCACTAGAATATATATCCCAGGAGAGAAGGCACCTTGACTTTTTTTGTCCATTACAGATTGTCCAGCATCTAGCACAATGCCTACAATTTAATATTTGCCTAAAAAATACTTATTGAGTAAATGAACAAACTCCCTTCATTTCACAGATGAGGAAATTGGAAGCCAAGCAGTCAAATAACCTAATGAAAGTTGCACAGTAACTTTGAAGCTGTCCCAGAACTAGCACATCAGGCTACAATTCCTCATTTGGTATCATTTCCACTGGTTGCAACATAGGCAAATGCAGGTGTCAGGTAGGGAGAGAAAGGATTGAAAACATGAAAATGAAATAGAAGCTTGGAGACTTTTTTCAAATATCTCATCAGAAGCCAAAAGCAGAATTGTAATTGTAAATAGCATTGGGAAGGGAATAATAAAAAAACAAATTTTTTAAATTAAAACTCTTCCAAGAGCAAACAAACAAAAACCCCACCTGTCTGACTGATGGCCAAAACAGCAATTACAGGGGTTTAAAAAAAACTCAGTTTTTAATAATAGAAAAGTAGTCCATATAAGGAAACAAGGAAGCTAACAAACATAGCAAGTTAGCTATAAAACTGAAAACTGGACCAAATATAATTTGAGAAATACTTTGAAAAGGACTCCAAAGGCAATAAAACACTTTTTATAACACGTTAAAAAAAAAAAACTGGACTGCAGAATCTGAATAACAATTTAATGATCAGGGTCTAAAATAGGTGCACTTACTAAAAGATCAGACAGCAAATTGAGTAAATGAATCTCCTTCCTTGGTCTTCCTGGGGGAAAAATGCCAGAAGGGAGGTTCATACATCATAAATATCTTTTGAAACACACAAGTCAGGCCTATTATATCAAATAATGGCAAATGGCAATGAGTGAGCAAAAAAAGGGGGGCAAAGAGGTTTCATTGTATGTAAAGTACATATTTATGCAACTGAGGAGGAAAAGCTACTCTCAAACCTCTATCAGGACACCATACCTATCCAGAGAAAATGACACAGAAATTCCCTAAAGTGTATTGCCTCGATGTGATGCCACAGCCAACAATTCTACTAAAATACTACTAAAGAGCATCAAGTAGAGGAAAACAGGCAGAAAACTCACCTATTTCTATTTAAAACTGTGGTTTATCCATGCTAGAAGAAAACATACATTTCTGACTACTGGTGTTAAGAATAATATAATAGGGAGTACCTGGTGGCTCAGCTAAGCATCTGCCTTAGGCTCAGGTCATGATCTTAGGGTCCTGGGATCGAGCCCTGTATCAGGCTCCGTGATCAGCAGTGAGTCTGCTTCTCCCTCTCCCTCTGTCCCTCCTCTCTGCTTGTGCTCTTTCTCTCTCTCTTTCTCTCAGATAAATAAAATACTTTTTTAAAGAATAATATAATAGAACTGGACTGGGAAAAGAAACAAAAAGAGAGAGACTCATGGTCAAGGAGACTGTGGAACTAATATAGACTATCAAGGCAAAGCTTATGCTCTTGAGAGTTGTACTTAGCCTAGAAGTTCCACAATGTCTCTGGGCAGTCTATTTCAGTATGTAGATGTGGCTACCATTTTACTAAGCACTTCATCATGTGCCATTGTGTTAATCAGTTTATATCCATTACATTCATAATAAATTTATATCTCAAATTCATACCTCATTCAAACTTCAAAGTAATATGAACATGGAAGTATTATTATCCCCCACTTTATAGATAAATAGACGGAGGTTTAGATAGATTAAAAATGTGTCCTTTTCATACCACAGATAAGAGCTTGGATATGAACTGTGACTCGTCAGACTTCTAGATCAAGATTTTATCCAACCTGGCCTCAGCAGTTTTCCAAAGCGGCTCCAGGTCTCCCACAGCAGACCTGCACAAACCTTGCTAACGTCATGTAGCCTACTCCTGCTCTCTCCTGCAGATGGCCCCATCCAGTGTGCCCTTGGCAGGAATCTATCCAAAGTGGCTCCATAAGTATGGCAGACACAAGCAGCCGCAACAGGAGCCAGCACCGCTTCAAAGTGGTTCCTGCCCCAGGGAGGGAGAGGATAACCACTCACACCAGTTTGACTGTGAGTTCAACAATGAACTGGGGGGCAGACAACCCATCTGACAACAGACCCCACCCACCAACAAAAGTCTCACATGGGACAACACACAGTAGGAGCACCCTGTATGTTGGTGCAACCACAGTTCTGGAAAACAGTTGGTCTGACCCAACGGAAGCACAAGGTCACCCCAGATGCCATTAACAACCCAGGGACCAAATACTGTCCATAACAGGCAAATAAAGCCATTGAAGAAGACTGGACTGAAGGCAAATGCAGCTCAGCCACAATAGTAGTGTGCATGTAACACACATAGATGACACCCCCAAAGTGCCAGGTTCTGGTGAACAGGGGATGCTGCACTACAGAGCACCACAGGACCTCTTCTCCATAAGGCCACTACTTGCAAAAGCAGGAGATGTAGCTCACTTTCCTAACACATAAAACAGACACAGAGAGTTCGACAAAATGAAGAGACAGAGGAATATGTTCCAATTGAAAGAATAGGACAAAAATCACAAGAAAGCAAAAGGAAAAAGAGGTAAGCAATATGCCTGATAGAGAATTTAAAATAATGGTTATAAAGATATTCACTGGACTGAGAAGAGTGGAGGATCTCAGTGAGACCCTTAACAAAGAGAAAGAAACATAAAAAAGAACCAATCGGGGGTGCCTGGGTGGCTCATTCGGTTAAACATCTGACTCGATTTTGGTTCAGGGCGTGATCTCAGAGTTGTGAGATCAAGCCCCATGTCTGGCTCCATGCTCAGGGGGGAGTCTACTTGAGATTCTCTCTCTCTCTCCCTCTCCCTTTGCCCCTCCCCCCACTCGCATTCTCTCTCTCTCTTAAAAAAAAAAAAAGAACCAATCAGAGATGAAGAACTCAATAGTGGAAATCAAAAATACACTAAAGGGAATGAATAATAGACTATAGGAAGCAGAATAATGGATCAGCAACCTGAAGAACAGAGTAATAGGAAGCAATCAAGCTGAACAGGAGAAAGAAAAAAGATTAATTTAAAAAAGAGAGGGGCACCTGGGTGGCTCAGTGGGTTAAGCCTCTGCCTTTGGCTCAGGTCATGATCCTGGAGTCCTGGGATTGAGCCCCGCATTGGGCTGTCTGCTCAGCAAAGAGCCTGCTTCCCCCTCTCTCTCTGCCTGCCTCTCTGCCTACTTGTGATCTCTCTATCTCTGTCAAATAAATTTTAAAAAATTTAAAAAAATAAAAAATAAAATAAAAAAGAGAGAACAGATTAAGGGAACTCAGCAACACCATCAAATGTAAAAACATTCATGTTATAGGAATCCATGAAGGAGAATGGGGGGGCAAAAAATTTATTTGAGGAAGTAATAGCTGAAAACTTCCCAAATCTGGGGGAGGAAACCGTATACATGAAAGTATATACAAAGCCAAAGTGGCAACATTTATATTGAACAAAATGACTTTAAAACAAAGAATATACGAAGAGACAAAAGAAGGACACTACATATCATAAAGGAAACAATCCAACAAGAACATATAACAATTGTAAATATGCACCCAACATGGGAGCACCCAAATACATAAAGCACCTATTAACAAACATGAAGGAAGTAATTGATAGAATTACAATAATAGTAGGGGACTTCAACAGCTCCTTATATCAATGCATAGTTCATTCAAACAGAAAATCAACAAGGAAACAGTGGCTTTGAATGATATATTGGACCAGATGGATCTAACAGATATAGCGAGAACATTCCATCCTACAATAGTAGTATACACATTCTTTTCAAGTACACCTGGAACATTCTCCAGAATGGATCACATGTTAGACCAAAAAGGAAGTCTCAACAAACTCAAAAATATTGAATTCATACCATGCATCTTTTCCAATCACAACATTATGAATCTAGAAATCAACCCCAGGAAAAAAATCTGGAAAGAACACAAATACATGGAGGCTGGGGTGCCTGGGTAGCTAAGTCAGCTAAGTGTCTGCCTTTGGCTCAGGTCATGATCTCAGGGCCCTGGGACTGAGCCACATGTCAGGCTCCCTGCTCAGTGGGGTCTCTTCTCCCTCTCCCTCTGCCCTTCTCTCCTGTTTGTGCTCGCTCTTTCTCTCTGTCTCTCTCAAATAAATAGATAAAATCTTTAAAAAAAAATACATGGAAGTTAAATAACATGCTACTAAACAATGAATGGCTCAAACAAGACACCAAAGAGAAAATTAAAAAAAAATACATGCAGGGCGCCTGGGTGGCTCAGTGGGTTAAAGCCTCTGCCTTCGGCTCAGGTCATGATCTCAGGGTCCTGGGATCGAGGCCCGCATCGGGCTCTCTGCTCAGCAGGGAGCCTGCTTCCTCCTCTCTCTCTCTGCCTGCCTCTCAGCCTACTTGTGATCTGATCTCTCTGTGTCAAATAAATAAAAATAAAATCTTAAAAAATAATAATAATAATACATGCAGATGAATTAAAATGAAAACTCAAAAGGTCCAAAATCCTTGGGATGCAACACAAGCTTTCTAGGAGGGAAGTTTATAGCAATACAGCCCTACCTCAACAAGCAAGAAAAATTTCAAAGAAACTTACACCTAAATAACCCGAACCTTGTACCTAAAGGAGCTACAAAAAGAAGCAAAACCCAAAACCAGTAGAAGAAAGAAAATAATACAGATTAGAATAGAAAAAATACAAAACAGAAACTAAAGAAACAGTAGAAGAGGTCAATGAAAACAGGAGCTAATTCTTTGAAAAAAAAAATCAACAAAATTGGTAAACTTTTAGCTAGACTCATCACCAAAAAAATAAAGAAAGAAAAGAAAAAGAAAGGAAGCAAGCAAGCAAGCAGTCTCAAATAAACAAAATCAGAAATGAAAGAGAAGAAATAACAACTGACACCACAAAAATAAAAAGGATTTTAAGAGAATATTATGAAAAACTATATGCCAACAAATTGGACAACCTAGAAGAAATGGATAAATTCCTAGAAACATATAACTCTCCAAAACTGAATCCAGAAGAATAGACAATATGAGCAAACTGATTACCAGCAATAACATTGAATTGGTAATCAAAAAATTCCCAAAAAACAAAAGTCCAGGACCAGATGTCTTCACAGGTGAATTCTACCACACATTTAAAGAAGAGTTAACATCTATTCTTCTCAAACTATTACAAAAAATAGAAGAGGAAAGAAAGTTTCCAAATTCACTTTATGAGGACAGCATTACACTGATATCAAAACAAGATAAAGTCACCACTAAAAAAGAGAACTACAGGCCAATATCTCTGATGAACATAGATGCAAAAACATCAACAAAAATATTAACAAACTGAATCCAACAATACACTAAAAAACTCGTTCACCATGATCAAGTGGAATTTATTCCTGGATTGTAAGAGTGGTTTAATATTTGCAAATCAACCAATTTGATATACCACAAGGTGTAGCAGCAACAAGATAAAGGATAAAAACCATATGATCATTTCAATAGATGCAGAAAAAACATTTGACAAAGTACAACACCCATTCATGATAAAAACACTCAAAAAAGTAGATTTTGAGGGAATACACCTCAACATAATAAAATATTTTCATAAAATATGAAAAACACATAGCTAACATCATCCTTAATGGGAAAAAACTGAAAAGTTTACCCATAAGATCAGAAGCAAGTCAAGGATGTCCACTCTCACTACTTTTATTCAACATAGTACTGGAAGGCCTAGCCACAGCAATCAAAGAATGAGAAGAAATAAAAGGCATCCAAATTGATAAGAAAGAAGCAAAACTTTCACTATTTGCAGATGACATGATACTACATATAGAAAACCCTAACGGTGACACCAAAAAAACTACTAGAACTGATAAATGAATTCAATAAAGTTGCAGGATACAAAATCATTATACAGAAATCCGTTGCATTTCTACACACTAATAATGAAACACTGGAAAGAGAAATTAAGAAAACAATCCCATTTATAATTATATCAAAAATAATAAGATGCCTAGGAACATAACCAAAGAGATGGAAGACCTATACTGTGAAAACTTTAAAACACTGGTGAAAGAAACTGAAGATGACACAAAGAAATGGAAATATATTCTATGATCATGGATAGAAAGAACAAATACTGTTAAAATGTCTATAGAACTCAAAGCAATCTACAAATTTAATGCCATCCATATCAAAATACCAATAGCATTTGTCACAGAATAAGAACAAATAATCCTAAAATTTGTATGGAACCACAAAAGGCCCCAACTAGCCAAAGCAATCTTGAAAAAGAAGAACAAAACACAATCCTGGATTTCAAAATATACTGCAAAGCTGTAGTAATCCAAACAGTATGTACTAGAACAAAAATAGATACATAGATCAATAAAATAAAATGGAGAACTCAGAAATAAACCCTTGATCATACGATCAATTAATCTATGACAAAGGAAGCAGAAAAATACAAATCAAAACCACAATGAGATATCACCTCACAACTGTCAGAATGACTAAAATCAAAAACACAAGAAACAAGAGTTGGTGAGGATATAGAGAAAAAAAAAAACACTCGTGCACCATTGGTGGGAATGCAAACTAGTGCAGCCACTGTCAAACACATCATGGAAGATCCTCAAATAATTTAAAATAGAATTAACATATGACCCAGCAATTCTACTACTGAGATCTACACAAAGAATATGAAGACACTAATTTGGAAAGATATACACACCTGTATGTTTGTTGTAGCATTATTTACAATAGCCAAAATATGGAAGCAGCCCAAGTGTCCATCGATAAATGAATGGATAAAAAAACATGTGGTATAGGGCCACCTGGGTGGTTCAGTTGATTAAGCATCTGACTCTTGGATTTCGGCTCAGGTCATGTTTTCAGAGTCATGAGATTGAGGCCTATGCCAGGCTCCACACTGGTCATGGAGCCTGCTTAAGATTCTCTCTCCCTCTTCCCCTCCCCCCACTGCTCACTCACTCTCTTTCTCAAAAAGAAAGTGATATATATACTTATATTACTCAGTCATGAAAAAGAACTAAATCTTGCCAATTGCAACAACATGAATGGATCTAGATGGCATAATGCTAAATGAAATAATTCAGTCAGAGAAAGACAAATACCATCTGATTTCACTCATATGTGGAATTTAAGAAACAAAACAAATGAACAGAGATAAAAGAAAACAAACAAAAAAAAAAACACAAAAAACCCAGACTCCTAAATATAGAGAAGAAACTGATGGTTACCTGGGGAAAGGTAGATAGGGGGATAGGTGAAATATGTGAAGGGGATTAAGAGTACACTTATGGTCCTGAGCACTGAGTAATGTATAGAGTTGTTGAACTGTACACCTGAAACTAATATAACACTGTGTATTCATTATACTGGAATTAAAAATTAATTAATTAATTGGAAATATTTTTAACCACCATGTTATATTGCCTTCCCCATCCTTAATCCTACCCATTCATTTTCCCCACTGGGTGTGGCTGAACTGGTTTGTCTGAATCACACCATGATATAACAAATTAAAAAGCTCTAATTCCAAATATGAGCAGGAGGAACTGTGTCTTCCTTGACTTTGTGTCTCCAAATCCTGACCATTCATTGCCTTATACAACGTCCATTAGGCGTTCGGTAAATTGAAATGAGCTGGCTAGAAATAATGCATATTGTAGTAATACAGCAACTTCCTGTTTCTGGGTACACAAAACCTGTGCTTTAAAAATTGAGGCTTAAAGGACTGTGAGAGATAAAGGTTAGACTTTTGTACAATGGATACATTGGCTCTGACATAAAGAGGCAACTGTAGTAGTAGTAGTAGTAGTAGTAGTAGTAGTAGTAGTAGTAGTAGTAGTAGAAGAAGAAGAAGAAGAACTGGATCAGTGGGTCACAAAAAAATCAGTGCTTTAGGCAGAGTTTCAGGTTGCAAACAGTAAAGCCAACCCTGGCTAATTACTAAGAAAAAATGAATTGATTGAAAGCTATTGGACAATTCATAGAATCAACACAGAGACTGCAGAACTAGGCTCAAAGTGTCAGCAGAAGCCAGGAAAATATAGGTAGCTAGAACCACTGCCAAAGCCATATGCCGGGAGGAGCCCGGTTAGGTGCTAAGCCATCACCACCGAACGTTGGCTGGCACAGCTGGACTGCCCCCACCTGCAGCTTAGGGAACTCGCTAAAACTGTGACACAACCACCCCTGGATGGTGGATGCCACAGGCACCACCCACCACCGCAAGAAATTCTAAACTGACCCTGCTTCTTTAGGTAGCTCACCGCTTTCCAATCCTTCAGCAGGAGACTCTAATAACTGAAGCTAGCCAGCCTAAACTCAAGCTATAAGGAAGAAAACAAACACTGACTTTTTGCCTTCAACTATGGGGTGGACCCTGCTTCTCCCCAAGTCTCAAACAAGATTCCAAAAACAGGGGAAGTGAATTTGAATGTGGGTGACCACAGTTTAAAAAAAAAAAAAAAGATAGTATTTACTACAGAATTATAATCTGAGAAAGGGATCAAGCACTAGATTAGGACTGCCCTCCTACCTAAGGGGGTCTCCAAAATCTAATAAGGGGAACAAAGGAAAAACAAATAAACAACAAAATCTAATAAGGAATAACTACACCTCCAAGTGAACTGTTTCTCAAGCAGAATGCATTCCTGGAAAAGGGAGCATGAACTGTACCAGCACTGAAGAGGGACATTACCACAGGGGTCCCGGGAAGGGAGGCACATCTCCTACATCATAGACTGGCAGTTATGGCTTCGCTGTCTTCAAAGTGCCTGCAGTTATGACATGCCTGTGGCCATAATCTCCTACCACTCCCGTTACAGACATCTGCTTATTACTTCCTCCTAGGCTGCACTGATGCTTCTGATGCCCTTCATAATAATGGTGATGGTTACATTCACGGAGTGTCCCGTGCAGTGCTAAGGACTTTACATGGACTAAAGTCATTCTATTTTCACGATAACCCTGTGAAGTAGGTACTGTGATTACCCTCATTTTATGGGTGAAGAAAGTGAGGCAGAAAGGTTACTTAACTTACTTAAGGACACACCACACCAGGAAGTCTGGCTACAGAACCTGTCCTCTTCACAACCTCTATTTTGAGAGAATTTCCAGCAAGTCCTACTGGACTGCTCCTTTATACCATCTATTTCCTTGATCAGATCAACCACTACAGAAAAGGACCATCTTACACATCCAACATAATACTGACACTTCCACTTCCACAGCTGTATCAGTTCCTGTGCATCAAATCTACTTATCAGAATGAGACTGTGGAAACAACATTGGAAAGAGTGAGAACACAGTAGAAAGAACAAGCAAACAGGGTGGGGAGTCCCATTCACAGGTTCTAGCTGTGAACCTTTGGTGGATCTCAGTACGTTGCACTCCATCCAAGTTAAAAGAACTGTATTACCATAGTGTTCAGAGCTATAATAAATGTATGTATATACTTTGTATATACTATGCATATACTGTGTATATACTTCTTTGTTTCCATTGAACTCTGTGTTCTAGATGACTCTGCCCTGACTCTGTTCATTTCAGGGCCAGAAAAGCTCAGACTCTTCCCCCTGCCACATGTCCACAATTCCCAGGCAAACTTTAGTTTCTCATTCTTTGTTACCTTCTTTCAGGAAGTGGCTAACCTCAGTTTAAAAAACTAAAAACATTCCTTCCATGATCCCTCTTATGAAGATTACATATTTCAGGCAGAGATCAATCAGGAAAACAGGACTATTCTAAGTATTAAAGGAGAAAGAACTCAATGCAGAGAATTGGTTATACAAATAGCAGTAGAACCCCTAAGTCAAAGAGCACCGTGAAGCAACTCAAGAGCTTCCCAGCAAGAAGCCACTACCAGCCCTAGGCTGGAGGAACAAAAGAAGGGAGTAGTGATATGGGTATTCAGAATTTAGGATCATTGGGGAAAGCAGGACCATGGCAGGCATGTCTGATGAGAACAAGAGTCACGGAGACGACACAGCTACTGCTAAAGATGCCAACCATGGCACAGAAGAGGAGAAACCCCCTGGGATCTCCATTTTTCTTGCTCTTCTCTGTCCTGTGTGTGCCTCCCATGCCTAACCTATCTGTAACCCAGCTGACAGAAGAGCCTGAGAAAAGATCCTGCCAGAACAGCCCCATTGTGACACAGAGTAAATCAGGAGAAGGACAAGAAATGGATCTGAGAGTAAACAAACCATGGACAGCACATGCTTCAGTATTAAAAACACATTTGTTAGAGGATCATTTAAATTTTTTTTAAGATTTTATTTATTTATTTGACAGAGAGAGAGAGATTACAAGTAGGCTGAGAGGCAGGCAGAGAGAGAGGAGGAAGCAGGCTCCCTGCCAAGCAGAGAGCCCGATGTGGGCCTCGATCCCAGGACCCTGAGATCATGACCTGAGCCGAAGGCAGAGGCTTAATCCACTGAGCCATCCAGGCACCCCGAGTATCATTTAATTTATAAAACTAAATGAATTTATATGTATTAATGAATATGTACTATTTTAATATAAAAATATACCTCAGGGGGTGCCTGGGAGGAACAGCTGGTGAAACACCAGACTCTGGTTTCCCATCAGATAATGATCTCAGGATCCTGAGATGGAGCCACGCATCCCACTCTTTGCTCAGCAGGGACTCTGCTTGAGATTCTTTCTCTCCCTCTCCCTTTGCCCCTCCCCACCCTCACCCCATGCTCTCTATCTCTCTACCTCTCAAATGAATAAATAAATCTTTAAAAAATATATTTCTGAGATAATCATCACTATTTCAAATCAGCACTGTTTGAGGCAGCCCTAAATAAAGTGTGCCTATATATTAATTGTAATTTATTATGTGGTGGTAACACATTTATGTTTAAGCTGGTTGTTTAATGAGCTGTATACAATCCACTTAGTAATATATAATAAGTTCTCATTAATATATTTGATGTCCTTTTTTTTCCATTTTGCTATTTATTTTTTCCAATATCTTAGCATGGAAACTTTCAACCATAGAGAAAAATTGAAAAAAACTCTGCATTGAACATCCATACACATACCTAACTAGATTTTATAATTAAAATTTTGCCATGTTTGCTTTATCATATATATACCCATCTTTGCATCCATCTACCCATGCATCAATCTATCTTCTTTATTTTGTTTTAAAGTTTTTATGTTAATTCCAGTTAACAGACAGTGTTCTATTAGTTTCAGGTATAAAATACAGTGATTCAACAATCCATACATCACCCAGTGCTCATCACAAGTGCACTCCTTAATCCCCATCACCTATTTAACCCATTCTCCTACCCACCTCCCCTCTGCAACCATCACTTTGTTTTCTATAGCTGAGTCTGTTTCTTGATTTGTCTCCCTCTCTTTTTTCTCCCTTTGCTCATTTATTTTGTTTCTTAAATTCCATATTTGAGTGAAATTTTATGGTATTTGTCTTTCTCTGACTTATGTATTTCACTTAACATTATACTCTCTAGCTCTATCCATGTTATTGCAAATGGCAAGATTTTATTCCTTTTTATAGTTTATTAATATATATATACACACAATGGAATATTATTCAGCCACAAACATATATATAGCCATATACATATATATGTATATATATGCCACTTCCTCTTTATCCATTCATTAATTGATGCACACTTGGGCTGCTTCCATAATTTGGCTATGGTGAATAACACTACTATGAATATCGAGGGGCATGTATCCCTTTGAATTAGTGTTCTTGTATTCTTTGGGTAAATACCCAGTAGTGTGATTGATGGATCATAGGGTAGTTCTATTTTTAAATTTTTGAGGAACCTCTTTACTGTTTTCTACAGTGGTTTCACCAGTTTGCATTTCTACCAACAGTGCACGAGGGTTCCTTTTTCTCCACATCCTCACCAACACCTATTGTTCCTTGCACTACTGGTTTTAGCCATTCTGACAGGTGTAAGGCGATATCTCATTTTAGTTTTGATTTGCATTCCCTAATGGTTTTCCCCATTAAGGATGATGTTAGCTATGGATTTTTCATAATTGTCCTTTATTATGCTGAGGTATATTCCCTCAAAATCTACTTTTTTGAGTGTTTTTATCATGAATGGGTGTTGTACTTTGTCAAATGTTTTTTCTGCATCTATTGAAATAATCATATGGTTCTTGTCCTTTCTCTTATTGGTGTGATGTGTTATGTTGATTGATTTGTGAATATTGAATCACCCTTACAACCTAGGAATAAATCCCACTGAATAATAGTGAATTATTTTTTTAAATGTATTGTTGGATTAGATTTGTAAATATTTTGTTGAGAATTTTTGCATCAGTGTTCATCAGGGAAATTAGAGTGTAGTTCTTTTTTAGTGGTGTCTTTTTTTTTAAGATTTTATTTATTTATTTGACAGGGAGAGAGAGAGAAGACAAGCATGAGCAGGGGGAGCAGCAGAGGGAGAGGGAAAAGCAGGCTCCACATCAAGCAGGGAGCCCAATGCAGAGCTCAATGCAAGGACCCTGGAATCATGACCTGAGCTAAAGGCAGACACTTAAGCAACTGAGACACCCATATGCCCCTTAATGGTGTCTGTCTCATTTTGGTATTAGGGTAATGCTAGCCTCATAAGATGAATTTGGAAGTTTTCTTCTTTTTCCTATATTTTGGAATAGTTTGAGAAGAATATGTATTAACTCTTTAAGTGTTTGGTAGAATTCACCATGAAGGCATCCTATCCTAGACTTTTATTTGTTGGGAGTTTTCTGATTACTGATTCAATTTCTTCCTTTTTTAATATTTTACTTATTTATTTGAGAGAGAGCAAGAGAGAGCACAAGGAGGGTGAGCAGCAGATGGAGAGGGAGAAGCAAGCTCCCTGTTGAGTAGGGATCTTGTCATGGGGCTCAATCCCAGGACCTCAGGATCTCAACCAGAGCCAAAGGCAGACATTTTTTTTTAAGATTTTATTTATTTATTTGACAGAGAGAGAGAGAGAGAGAGAGAGAGAGAGAGAGAGAGAGATCACAAATAGGCAGAAAGGCAAGCAGAGAGAGGAGGAAGCAGGCTCCCTGCCGAGCAGACAGCCCGATGCAGGACTTGATCCCAGCACCCTGAGATCATGACCTGAGCCGAAGGCAGAGGCTTTAACCCACTGAGCCACCCAGGCACCCCCAAAGGCAGACACTTAACTGACTAAGCCACCCACAAGCCCCAACTGATTCAATTTCTTTGCTAGTTATCAGTGTGTTCAAGTTTTCTATTTCTTCCTCTTTCAGTTTTGGTAATTTCTATGTTTCTAGGAATTTATCCATTTTTTCTACATTGTCCAATGTAGTTTTTCATAATATTCCCTTATAATTATTTGCATTTCTATGGTATTGGTTTTACTTCTCCCCCTCTTGTTTTGCAATTTTATTTATTTAAGTACTTTTCTTTTTGATAAGTCTGGCTAGAGGTGTATCAATTTCATTTTTCCCCCTCAAAAATGAAGCTCCTGGCTTCATTCATCTTTTCTATTGGTTTTTGTTGTTGTTGTTGTTGTTGTTGTTGTTTTAGTTTCTACATCAATTATTTCTGCTTTAATATTTATTATTTCCTTCCTTTTGCTGGTTTTAGGCTTTGTTTATTGTTCATTTTCTATCTCCTTTAGGTGTAAGGTTATTTTGTTTATTTGGTATTTTTCTTGCTTCTTGAGGCAGGCAGGCCTATATTGCTAAAATTTCCCTCTTACAACCATTTTAGCTGCATCCCAAAGGTTTTAGACCATTGTGTTTTCATTTTCATTTCTTTCCATGTACTTTTTTATTTCTTCATTTATTTACTGGCTGACTCATTCATTGTTTAATAGCATGTTACTTAACCTTCATGTATTTGTGGTCTTTCCAAAATTTGCTTGTGGTTAACATCTACTTTCACAATGTTGTCATCAGAAAACATGCATGGTATAAATTCAGTCTTCTTGAATCTGTTCAGGCTTGTTTTGTGGGCTAATATGTGATCTAGTCTAAAGAACGTTCCATGTGCACTTGAAAAGAATATGTAGTCTGCTATTTTAGGATGGAATGTTCTGAATATATCTGTTAAATTCATCTGGTCCAGTGTGTCATTCAAAGCCACTATTTCCTTGCTGATTTTCTGTTTTGATGATCTGTGCATTGATGTAAATAGGATGTTAAAGTCCCCTACTATTATTGTATTACTATTGATTAGTTCCTTCATGCTTATTATCAACTGTTTTATGTATTTTGGGTGTTCCCATTTTGGATGCATAAATATTTACAATCATTATATCTTTTTGTTGGATTGTCCCCTTTATAATCATAGTGTCCTTCTTTGTTTCTTGTTGCAGTATCTGTTTTAAAGTCTACTTTGTTCAATATAAGTATTGCTAAGTATTGCCACTCCAGCTTTCTTTTGACAACCATTTGCATGATAAATGTTTCTCCATCTCCTCATTTCCAATCTACAGATGCCTTTAGGTCTAAACTGAGTCTCTTATAGGCAGCATATAGATGGGTAAGAAAATTTTTTCTCCACTCTGTCATCCTGTGTCTTTTGATTGGAGTTTTTAGTCCATTTACCTTCAAACTAATTACTGGTAATATGTATTTATTGTCATTTCATTATTTTGTAGTTATTTTGGTAGATTTTCTCTGATCCTTTCCTGTCTTTCATGGTTTGCTGATTTTCTTTAGTGATGTATTTGGATTTCTTTTTATTCTCTGCATATTTATTAGTGGATTTTGATATGTGGTTACCATTAGGTTCGTATATAAGATCTTTTACATATAGTAGTTTACATTAAGTTGGTGGTCATTTAAGGTTGGATCCATTCTTTACTCCTCTCCTCCCCACATTTAAGTATATGTTGTTACATTTTACATCCTTTTATTTTTCGGGTTCCTTGACTGATCTTTTACAGAAATATCTATTTCTACTGCTGTTGTGTTTCCTATCTTCATACTGTCATTTTTTTCTTTCCTTTCCACTCAAAGAGTCCCCTTTAATATTTTTTACAGGGCTAGTTTACTCATCATGAATTCCTAAAGTTTTTATTTGTCTGGGAAACTTCATCTCTCCTTCTATTCTGAACGATAGCCTTGCTGGATAGAGTATTCTTGGCGGCACATTTTTCCCTTTCAGTGCTTTGCATATATCATTCCACTGTCTTCTGGCTTGGAAAGTTTCTTCTGGAAAATCTCCTGCTAGCCTTATAGGCTTTCCCTTGTAAGTTACTATTTTCTTTTGTCTTGGTGCTTTAAAAAAAATTTTTTTTTGTTTAGATTGGCTCTATGCCTAGTGTGGAGCCCAAGATGGGGCTTGAACTCATGACCCTGAGATCAAAACCTGAGCTGAGGTCAAGAGTTGGATGCCTAACCAACTGAGCCATCTAAGTGCCTCTAAAAATTTTTTTATCACTATATTTTGCCAATTTAATTAGAATATGTCTTGGTGAGGATCTGCTCTTATCAACTCCAATGGGAGTTTCTGTGCCTCCCAGATGTGGATTCTTGTTTCCTTCCCCAGACTGGGGAAGTTCTCAGCTACTATTTCTTCAAAAAGATTTTCTGCCCCATTTTCTCTCTCTTCTTCTGGGACTCCTATAATACAAATGTTACTACATTTGGTGGAGTCACTGAGTTCCCTAAGTCTATTCTAGTTTTGAATTTTTCTTTTTTTCCTATCTTTTGTTCAGCTTGATTACTTTCCATTACTCTGTCTTCTAGGTCGCTCATTTTTTCCTCTGCTTCTTCCATTCTGCTGTTCATTCCATCAAGCATGTTTCTCATCTTGTTTATTTTTCCCTTTTTCTCTGCTATATTATTCCTTACCTCCAGGATTAAGCCCAGCTGGTTGCCAGAAGTCACAAAATTTGGCATGTCTCACCTTCCAAGCAATTGCTATGGGCAATCATTTTCCCTGTGCACTTCCCTATGCATTAGTCTGTCTCTTACCCCTCTCCATGACCATGGCTCCCTTCTGCAGCAGCCATGATCTATTTCTCTCCCAAACTGCATCTCCACACTTCCTACTTTCTTCAATGTGGCCTCTTCTCTACCTTTTGTTGCGGAGTTTGTTCTGCCAGTTTTCAGGTCAACTTCTGGGGTTTTTAGGATGATTTGATAGTCATCTAGTTGTATTTGTGGGACAAGGTGAGAGTAGGGTCCTTCTATTCTGCTACCATCTTCCTAAACCCCCTCTATCTTATTTTTTTAATGCATTTCAAAGTAACTTGCAATATCAGAACACTTCCCCCAAAATACTTTGGCATACACATCATTAACTAGATCTTAATATTTGTTTAGTGCTTTTGAGATAAAATTTATGTAGCATGAAATGCAAAAATATTGTGATAGTTGATGAATCTGACAAATGTGTACCTGTGAATCCCAACCCCTATCAAATTATAGAATATTTCTATTAACCCGGGGAGTTTCCTTTGTTCTTTCCCTGTCAATCCCAGCCCAGACTCCCTTAGAGGCAAACACAGCTCTGATTTTTTTTCAGTATAAATTAGCTTTGCTTATTTTGGAACTTCTTATAAATGAAATCACAAAATATTTGCTCTTTTGTACATTTCTCTCACTTATTATAGCTTTTTTTGGTGTTTGGGGGGTTTTAGTGGGTTTTTTTAATGTCACTGTGTATATGAGTAGTTTGTCATTTTTACTGCCTAGTAATATTCATTTTTTAATATACCATAGTATCTTTATCCATTCTCTTATGGATGGACTCTTTGGTTGCTTCCAGCTTTTTTCAGTGCTGTACATTATTCTTGTACAAGTGTTTTTGTGGTGATATTTTTTATTTTTCTTAGGTAAATACCCAAAAGTAGAATTGCTGGGTCATAAGGAAATTGTATGCTTAGCTATTTAAGAAATTTTCAGACTGTTTTCCAAAGCAGTGAAACCATTTTATACACCCACCTACCAACAATAAATAAGTGTTCTGGTTGTTCCACATCCTCTCCAAAATTTGGTGATAACAGACTTTTAAACATTACCCATTCTAGTGGATATTAAACGTTAGCTCATTGTGGTTTTAAATTACATTTCCCTGATGACTAATGATGTTGAGCACATTTTCATGTCTTTATAATTTATTGGTCACTTGTACTTTTTCCTTTGTGAAGTATCTGTTCAAATATTTTGTTCGTTTTTATTAGGTTGTTTTTATTTCTATTATTATTCTGTCTTTTGTAAAATCCAAGTTAAATGAACTCTTCTAATCCCATAAAGTAGATACATAAACCGTGCTGCCCCAAGTCACATTCTTGGTCATCATATTAGTATAAAAACTTTAATTTCCCTTTAAAAAACTAAAACCTAATTTTTTACCAAATTCTTTTTAAAACAAACAAATTAAAACCTCCTCCTCCTCATATTGAGCCTGTATATACAGTAGGTACATACAAGTACCAAACTCCTAGATAAATGTTAAACTCCTTGGTCTTTGTACACATTTCTGTAAAATGATATACCACTCCCCCCCACTCTAAATCAGTGCTTATACTTTTTATTTTCCAGGGTTTTTTTCCTAGGTTTTCTAGGTTTTTTTCTAGATCTTTGCATAGTTTTCTGGACAAGGTATTTGTCTCCCATTTTCTAGAGAACAAATCTTGACCAAACTTAGATGTGAATCAGCCCTTCCAGATTACTCTTCCAGTTATTCTTAAATCATATTACTTATTCTATCTGATTTCCTAATGATGTTGCTCACTTTGACTACTCAGTTCATACTTAGCAAACTGTTATACATGTCACCTGATATCTTAAGGACGTTAATAAAAGGATATTAACAAAATGAATCAAACACATTACATAAAGAGATGAGAAAAGTGGAATGGCTGGAACTCTTTAGGTTGCAGGGTAACAGAAACACAGCTTGAATTAGATTAAGCAAAAGAGGAAATGTATTGGTTTGGGTGTTACAACAAAAGGACTAGAGATGGATCTCAAAACAGACTTGAATATAAGCAACTTTGGAACCAGAAACCTCAGTCCCACCAGGATTTTTTGTCTCTTCATTGTTTTTCTCTACAAATTTATTTTTTTTCTTTTAAACAAACTGCAATTATATGATGAGGAAATTGACTGCCAAGAGCTACCATACTTCATCTCAGCTTTACCACCAGAGAACAGACCATGCTTTCCCTGGTCCCTAGTTCAAAACTCCAAATGAGTTCTGACCATTGTTCAGCCATCAACTGTGGTCAGGTTCAAAGTCTGTCGAAGGAACATGGCAGCTCACATCAAAATCAACTGTCTAAAGGGTAATAAGGAACATTTTGCCCAAAAAGGTGAATGATCTTCCCAGAAGAAGAGTCAAAACTGTGGACAAACAAAATAATAGAGATTCACTACAAATAGCCTAACGAGACCCAGAAGGACTTATTCAATAAAGGAAGAGGAAGATGGTGCAACTGGTTGAGCATCTGACTTTTAGTTTATACTCAGGTCCTGATCTAAGGGTCCTGATATAGGGGGCTCCATGTTCAATATGGAGTCTGTTTGAGATTCTCTCTTCCTCTCCCTCTGCCTCTCCCCCACTCACATGCACTCTCTCTCTCTCTCTCAAATAAATGGGTACATCTTTTTTTTTACATCTATGTGGAGACAGATTTCTTTCCAGTGCCTTTTTTCAGATACAATCTTTTTTTTTCAGATACAATATTTTAGAGGGACATGTAATACTAGTCCTAAAATATCTGAGCTCCTCACTTCTATATCTAACAAAATATCTAATATTTCCATATCTAACAAAAACACCCAATGGAGGGCACCTGGGTGGCTCAGTGGGTTAAAGCCTCTGCCTTCAGCTCAGGTCGTGATCCCAGGGTCCTAGGATCGAGGCCCGCGTCAGGCTCCCTGCTCAGTGGGGAGCCTGCTTCCTCCTCTCTCTGCCTGCCTCTCTGCCTACTTGTGATCCCTCTCTCTCTGTCAAGTAAATAAAAAAAATTTTTTTTAAATCTTAAAAAAAAAACAAACACCCGATGTAGTACAGACCAAATCCTAAACCACTTGATCCAACCAACCCCAGTCTATTTGTGTGCTGTTCCTTCCCAACTAATATGTGAAAACACTACACTGATTTTTTCCTGTCCTATAGGCTCAATCTCCTACTTTCTGACAAAATTATAAGTAAGCAAAAAGATGGAAATTAGTCACAACCTTAAAACTCACTATTTCCTTAAAACAAAAATAATTGTCTTTAAGGTGGGTGCATTTATTCTTCAACAACACCATTATATCACAAATGGTTTGGAGGGAAAATGCAGGAACAGTTGACTCAAACAAGAATTAGGTTACATTTGGCTAAAGCTTAGTAATTTATCCCATTCTGCATGCGTAGACTAAATATCCATAATAAGGGGTTCTTTTTCATTTTCATTTTAAGTTACTAATACTTATCTAAAACAAAGGTACTCATGTGCTAAATCCAAAAATCATTTAATTTTAACATTATTTCTCTGCATTGCACATCCTCAGCAAATACTTGTTAAATAAGTAATACAGGTCCATGGAAGCAGAGAGATAGAGAAACTTAACTCTTCCTTTAGGGAAGAGGTCAATAAAAGCTTCATGAGTTCACTAAGGGTAGAGGCAGGTAAAGGAAGAACATAGGCAAACACAGACGTCTGCACAAGTATGAGGAGCCAATTAGTTCACTATACTAAGGAGGAAGACTAAAAACAGGAGAGCAAGGAGAGAGGTACAGTAAGGAAAGTTGGCAGAGGTCAAATCATAAAGGGCTTTATAAGCCACGCTAACAAATCAGATCTTCATTCAGTAAATGATTGGAAGCCCCTGAAGATTTTTAAGCTAGGAGTGGGTGAGAGAGGAGAAAAAATATAATCATATTTCAGTTTTTTCACATTTTATAAAAATCATGCTGAAAGCATTAAGGAGACAAACTGAAGAGATCTAGGCCAGCAGCTAAGGAGAGCAATTAGAGGTAAGTATTATATCAATTCATGGGGTAAATGATGAAAGGTCTAAATTGAGAGATTCCAAAAGTACTTCATCAGAAAAAATAATAGGATTTGAATCTTGGAAAGAGAAGAGAGGGCAGAGAATAGAAATACTATCAAGACCCTAGCTGATGTGTTGGTATCACAATCCAAGATCAAGAATATGCAAGGAGAAAGCTTGTAAGGCAGCAATAATGAGCTCAATTTAGGACAAAGTATGCTGCATGTGGTAGGTCCAGGAGAAGCGGCCTGGGAGGCAGTTAAAATTATATGTCCATCATGTGGGACAGAGGTCTGAACCAGAGAAAGAGACTTGGAACCATGAGCAGGAAGGTAATAATTCAGGCCCTACAATTGGATGAGATGATCTAGGGGAGTGTGCAGAATAAAATAAAATAAAATAAAATAAAATAATTTTTTAAAAAGAGGAAGTCCTAGGACAGAGGACTGGGATTGTATCCAACTTATTTTTACTTAAGCCTGCTTCTCAATTTTAAAACATATAATAAAAAATAAATTTAAAAAAACTATGAGAAAAATTGCATACGAGTTGCAAAATTGACATATGACATAAAGGGATGATTTGTTACATGAAAAATATAAATAGCTAAGCATATATATATATATATTTATACATGTGTGTATACAGATATAATAGAAGGTGTGGTTGATTCACGTGGAGGGCGATGACAACATTTGACAGAGCAACCCCCTCAAAAGACCTTGAGTGGAAACCCTCTACTATCAACTTGAGCGGGTAGTGGGTATGGGAAGAGACAGGTGGCATAACCCACGTAGATATTCTCCTTAAATGCCAAGTGTATCCTGAGTACTTCTTGTACTGCTATACCAGTGGCTTTGATAACTAAAGAGTGTCCTGAAGGCCCTTCTGAATAGCCTGCAATTTGCCCAGGTCATGAAAGACATACATGATGTGAGAGATGCAGTGAGTCAAAGGGAAAGAGCAGAGCCACCAACAATTGCTGGTATAGAGCTGAATGCCATATAAGAGCAACAAGAAAGACGGACCCTAAAACTTCCTGCGGATGAGTAGCAATAGCTTGAATAACAATGTGGAACTGTTTACACTATATAGTTGTAACACTTGGGAATGGACATAAAGCCATCCACCCCTTTACTGACATATTTCTTTGACCTGACAAATCTCCGAAGAGAAAAATGAGTCTCACTGTGGGGCTCTCAAATACACATGTTTCAGAGTTGACCTAGAGATACTGAAGGAGACCTGTAAAACCTATCCAAACCAGGGACAGTAAGTCATAGAAGTGTGTCATGTTACCCTAGAAAACCATGATTCCTCAGTCCCCAGCATTCACCTAAGGTGCTGTTCAACAGGTATTGGAAGATGGTCAAGGAGTACAGATGCCAGTCTTACAATATATTCAGACTTATCAAAAGAGGTCTGGAAGGCTGCTCCTGGGTGGCTCAGTAGGTTAAGCATCTGACTCTTGATTTTGGCTCAGGCCATGATCTGAGTGTTGTGAGACAGAGCCCTAAATTAGACTTTTCGCTGAGCATGGAGCCTGCTTAGGATTCTCTCTCTCTCCTTCTGCCCCTACTCCCTCCTCCCTCTCAAAAAAAAAAAAATGCCTGAAGGATAGTGTTTGCTTGCCACTTTTCCAAAAACAAATTTGTAAGTGTCCATAAGTCAAATTCCATAAAGATCGCAGCCTATGTTCAGGAAGATCACTGGTAACGATGATGATAGTTACCATTTATTAAGTACCTATCATGTGCCAGGCCCTGTGGTAAGGACTGCACATGTATTAGTTCATTTATTCTCACAACAGCCCTGTGGCAGATAAAAAACACTTACAGCAACTTCTGCAAGGTCACATAGTTAAAAAGTAATAGAGGCAGAAGTCAAACCCAGATATTACTGGTTCCATTGACTATGCTCTTTACTTTATGCTATATAAAGTAGAAGCCTCTTTTACTGAGAGCCTGGTATGGATTATATATGATGAGCTTACTAAAGTCATAGCTGTCTGGCTAGAAAAGGTAAATGCCATTCTTTTGCTTATTAAAGAGAACCAAGATAGACCTTACAGCAAATGTGGAAAACTGATCCATCCTCCCCTGTAAGTACTGATGTACTTGAAAAGTACTTTTAGCCTTTGGTTTTGGAGCAGTAGAAAATAACAGGTTCCCGTTCCATAATACACCATCCTGGTGATGGGCACAGAACCCTGGGGCCAGGGTAGCTCTTCTGCCTTCCCATTTGAGAATTCTTATCTATACATGGTAGAATTATTCAGAATTCCTGGCAGAGGTAGCAAATGGGATAACATACAGACAGGTATCAAGAAAATATTGGTGGAAGAAATTTGAAGTAAACTAAAAGGTGTATGGAAAAGGTTTTTTGGTTTTTTTTTTTTAAGATTTTTATGTATTTATTTCACAGAGGGAGAGAGATCACAAGGAGGCAGAGAGGCAGGCAGAGAGAGAGAGGGGGAAGCAGGCTCCCCACTGAGCAGGGAGCCCGATGCGGGCCTTGATCCCAGGACCCTGAGATCATGACCTGAGCCAAAAGCAGAGGCTTTAACCCACTGAGCCACCCAGGAAAAGGTTTAGAGGGAAGTTAAAAGTTTGAACATCCAGTGAAAAGTAGCCCCCAGCATGCTTGATTCACTCTTCAGACACAATTAAAGGGGCGGGAGGCATTCTCTTTAGAATGTCACCTTGCAAAGAAGGACATCTATGGATAATGTCCAAGCTTCTGAGTCAGATAGAGAGCCTGGCCTTCCAAGCCAAGGCTCAGCCACAGAGCTGCCAATACTTCATTGTGGAAGCTGGATTCCTGAGCTAGGAATACCTCTGAAATGCAGAACACCCTTTTCTAAACTGCGACCTAAGAGGTAGTAAGGGTCAGAGGCCAACTGTCCCCTTGTGGAGTTAAAAGTATGGACTCCCAGCAGCAGTGAACACATACATACACACACAAACACAAACACATGTACACACACACCCCAGAAGAGACAGGTGTATCACTAGCATTGTCTCTAACCAGAGGCCAAATTCTACCAATTCAGAAAACTGATAAAAGCTTCAATACCATTTCAATGTGAAGGGCTCTCCTGAGGCCTCCTTGGAATTCAGCCAAGAAAACTGAATCATTCCATTCCATCTCCTGGGCAAGAGGCCAGAATGATCACTGACCCTCACCTCACGCTGAAGCCTATGGACATCACCGATGACATTCCCATCTGCTGTCACAGCGGGATAAAGAATAACCAACAATTACAATGAGCTTTGAAAACACAAAATATCCAATAAAACTTTCATCTTTTTTCTAGAATCACTTTCTATTTTGTTTCAACAACCAAAAAAAGAAAAATAGCTAGAGAATTTTCTAACCAGAAGTAATAATAATATTCTGCTGTTGCTGTGGTGATTCTGTTCAGTCTGTGACTGCTAAAACTGCATGTGAAAATGACACAGAAGGGCTGTGATCATTTTATTTGGCCCCTAAAGGTCACTAATGAAGTTTAATATAAAGTACATATTTGATCCTGTTCACAAAGATAAATAAGAATATTATTTCACTACTACTTCTAAGAGAATTCAACTTTTTTGGAGCTCTGCTGAAAAATGAATCCTCAGAAATGTGAAGCTTCATCTTTAAAATGATTTATAGAAACTTAAGGGACTAAGTCTTGAGACCTGGAAATAAATTAAATATTTCTTAAAACATTTTAAATAATGTTCTCATTCCTTTCTAGAAATGATTGATTACTTCTGAATGTGTAATAATTTTTCAGACTATCTTCCACAACTATAGCTTTCACACTGAAAACTGGACTTACGTTACAGAACGAGCACAGTGACAACTGAGTTTCTTTTAGATAAGACATTTGGCAGTTGTTTTGTCTAAATCAGACATTTAAATATTTATATGCAAAATCAGAATTGTTTAAAAATTTGAAAAAATATTCTTATCAGGCACACACACTATAATATTCATGAATCATTTCCTGTGACTCACTGAGCAGCTAACACATTTATTGAACATACATAGGAACTGTCCTTTCGTTGGGTCAATTTTATATTTTCCACATTTAGTCAGATTTCAGATTTAACCAATTCCCTAAACTAACCTTACAGTCAACTGTCAACATCTCTTTTCATGCAAAAAAGAAGGGGGGGACGGGGACTCCAACAGATTCATGAGTAAGTTGCTTGGAATTAAACTTTTTATTTGTAAAATAGTGTGGGTGGGGGAAGGAGGAACTCTGTGAAATTCTTTTGAGTACTACTACTTGAAATAGTTTTCATTTTCTTGATTCGTCTCTCACCTTCTCACCCTTATTTGTCTCTATTACCACTCAAAAATCCTCTCATTTACCTCTTATTAATTCCCTGTTCCATTCCCTTCAGTGGCCTTTCAAGACTTTCTCTTCCTCTATGTTCCCAAAATCCCCAATCACAAGACTTCACTTCTAGCCTGCTACTTTTCTGAGAAAATAGAAGCCATCTAAGGTATTTTTCTTTTTACTCCCTTTCTCTTCCCCTCTGAATTCCTCTGTAAATTGTATTCTTCCTTCCAATCTTGGGCTCCAGCGTGAAATGTCTCTCGTTCTGGTAACATTATCCTCTTCCCCTTTACACTTGATCATAAACCCTCCCCTGCTTACATCCTTGTTCCTTTGATTCTCTTCCTTGATTTTTTTTATTAATCTCTCCTGAGATTTTATTAATCTCCCGGATTTTATTAATCCTCCTATTAATCTCTCCAATCATCTCTTCTTCTGCCTACTCAGGTAGACCCAGTGTCTTAAACACAAATCTTCTCTTGATTTTACCCCCTCCCCCAAGTTTTCTCTTCTTATCAACCCTTCAACATACAAATTATTAGAAGAGGAATTTACAATTGCTTCCTACCTGTCTTCACTAGCCTTTACTCACACATGCCTTCCAGGATCATGATGAGCCTCTGCATGTCAAATCCCACTTCATTCCCTCAAGTTTTTGCAGTATTTAACACTGCCCATGACCCTGTATCTCCTGAAACCCTCCCTTTCCTTGGTTTTGTGATCTTGTGGTACCCCATTTCTCCCAAGTATGTCCTGGCCATGCCTCCCCTGTCCTTCCTTCTCCTGCCCTATGACACCAGGCCTTCCCCACAGTTTTACCCTTGATTCTCCTCTTTATACCCCCCCTTCATCCAGTTCTGTGGGGCTCTTTTGACATCTGGATCTCCAGTCTAAAAGTTCTCTCTCAAGCTGTTCCACACATACCTCTACCTGGCAGACAACTTCATCCATAACACTGGAGTCTCCTCAAAGGCACAATGTTTTATTTCTTTTGTTCTTCAGCCTCCCACCTTTACCATCGAGGGTCAAGAACAAGGTAGTAGGAACTCAATAAAAGTTATTTAAACTGGACTAAATAGTATTTCCCATCTGCACCCGAAACTAAACAGACACAAACTGAACAGCTGTCTGGGCCCTCCACAACCCAAAACACCCCAGCCTCCTAACTTCCCTATTTCTCTTAACTTCTAATCTCCAAGCCTTAAAACCTCAGCTCCAACTCTGACACATTCTTTTTCCTTGTCTCCTATATCCGATAAATTATCACATGTTACTGATTCCTCCTTTGTTATGTTTTTACATCTATTTACTCATTTACCTTCTTTCTGTCATAGTTTCAATTTAAGGCCTTAATTACCTCCTACCTATCTTACTATAATAGGGCCCCAAATCAGTTCTCCATCTCTCCCACATACTACTTCTAGATTAACCTTTATTTAACACACTTCTAATGACACTAGTCTGCATCTCAAAAATGGTTAAGATTTATCCTTTGCCCAGCAAACTACAAATGTTTTGCCCTGGCATCAAACGTTCTTCCTAATATGGTCCCCAAATACCTGTATGTTTGGAAGAGGTCTAGACAAGTTACTTTAAGAGAAGAAAACGTTTAAAAAAGGATAGTCACTGACAACTGATAGCTGTCAGAGAACGAGAAAGCTCCAAAACTGAGCAACTCTCTCTCTCTACCCATGTCCCTGCTTCTCCTTTCAGTTTCTCTTCTCTCTGTTGCTCTGATCCCTCGTTTCTCAGTTTCCATTCCTCATGGTTTCAGCTAACACACAGCACATGACCCCTCCCAAGCCCTTCTCCACCTTGGCCAGTCTCAACACTTCCTTGCAGTTTCTGCCCACACTGCTAATTGGTTCACTCTTTGATTTCCCAGTTCCAAATACTGAAGAGGCCAAATGGCCTACTCCATCTTTTCATACTGAACCACAGTTATGCCACAGAACAACCAATGGAGTGTCTTCTGTGGATCAGATGCCCATTCACTTCCAATCAGCTGTGATCCAATCACATGGGGGAGGGGCAGCATAACAGGTTCAGAGAATGAATGGACCCTTTGGAAGCAGCCCTACGGGCAGAAGAGAGCCCTTTAAAATGAATCCTTTTAGGCATGGCAGGCAATGATCAACATCTCTAAGGCATTACCTTTTCCTGCTCTGTTCTCCTACATGCACACCATGATCCTGTCAAACAGGATTTGCCATCTCAAACCCAGTTCACAACTGTATAATCGTTTGTCTTTGCTTGTGCCATTATCTCCACTTAGAATAACCTGTTATCACCTTACCATCTTGAAATCTGCCATTCGAAGGACACAAACAGACATAAATTCACAGAACAGTCAATACACAACAAGAAAGGGAAGCTATGAAAAATTATTTGAGCACAAAGAAACAACACTCAAAATAAGGTGCATTTTTTGTCAATTAAATTAGCAAAAATAAATTTTGAATGATTGGGGTACCTGGATGACTCAATCAGTTAAGTGTCTGCCTTTTGCTCAGGTCATGATCTCAGGGTCCTGGAATGGAGCCCAAAGTCAGGCTCCCTACTGAGTGGGGAGTACACTTTTCCCTTCCGCCCCTCACCCCTGCTCGTGCACATGCTCTCTCTCTCTCTCAAATAAATCAATAAACTCTTTAGAAAAAATTTATTTATTTTTATTTATTTATTATTATTATATTTAGCCACTGTATAGTACATAATTAGTCCTTGATGCAGTGTTCAATGATTCATTAGTTAAGTGTAACACCCAGTGCTCATTAATGTACCCTATGATGACAGTTTGTCTTCCAGGAAAATACGGCTAGAAGGAAATGCATTTAATTTCTGTCAAAATTTCACAAAGATGCCCAAATATAAATAAAGAGAAGCACGCCTAATATCAAGAAATTAAAAAATAATAGCACTAGATGAAGTAACGTTAAAAATACAATAAAGCTGTTGGCCTTATAAATGGCTAATGGCATTGCAAAAATACTAGAATCATTTTAGAAAGCAATTTGCCAATTTGATTCATTTTGGAATATACAGAAAAACCTTAACAGGAAAAATAAATTACTTTCCAATACTGTCAACTAGAGAAAAATACTTTTAAAGTTTTGGTACATATCCTTCCATACCTTCTTAATAGGTGTATGTTTTTCTTTTTTTTTTTTTTCCTTCTTCTAAAAAAACTTTGAGTCAAACTAGGTATACTGTTAGACATTAGCTTCGTCTTTTTCTTACATCATGAACCTTTGTCTATGCTATTAACAGTCTTCAAAAACATTATTTTTGATGGTTGCATAGTAGTCTATCATAAAAATAGATTTTTAACAAAAAAAAATTCCTTAAAGCTAGACTTCAGATTTTGCCTACTTTTTCATAATTACTGAGGGAGTGAAATGAATATCCTTACATATAAATGTCTTGTGCATTTCCTCTGATATTTTCTTAAAATAAATTCCCGGAGATATACGTGACAAGGCAAAGAATACTATCATTAAATTTTTTTTAATAGAAGGACTTCTAAATATCAAGTTAACCAAAACTATAATATGACAACAGTAGGAGAATAAGGAGTGGGGGAGGAGGAGGGAAGGGAGGGATGGCATAAGAGAGCTAAAGCTCCATCATCAAGCAAGAAGACATGGTACATAAAATGAAAAAACTTTTAACTAGTGTAAGGGTGTGATTTAGAAATACAGAGGTGAAATAGCCAATAACGAACAATAGTGGCTAGGAATCAAGCGTAAGAAAATAGGACGCAGAACACTGCTGTTTTCATTGTAAGTATTGTTCTGCCTGTCTTTTCAACCATTCATTTATACTGAATGGTTTGATAAAAATACAAATTAAATTAAAAACATAAAACCGACAGTATAATTTGGCTATAAAATACAACAGATATACAGGTTGGCTTCAGAGTCCACGATTCTCATCATTAGGTAGGAAAAAATCCTTTTATGTACATGCCATTGTTTATAAAAACCTTAAAAGTTACAATTTTGCGAACTCTTGTTGAGAACCCTCCTGTAAACAAAGCATATGACTAGGTGCTGTGAGAAGTATTAAGAAATACTCCATCTTTTTATTTTCTCCAGAGAGAAGACAATTACTGTCAACACCAGAAATATTCTCCCCACATGACTCAGCTACGGAATGTTAGTAAACTGCCTATTCAGAAAAGAAGATCGAGTTTTCTCCCCCCAAATTTTAAAAATAGAGAAATCTAAGATACCAATGCCTCAAGGTAAAATTTAAGAAAGCTATAAATTTTTCTTCAGGATAAATGCTTCCATTTTTCCACATACCAAACACATGTTATATAGGCAGCCCTCACCAAAATGTGTCAGAAAATTGGAAAAATAAAAGGAAAATACAGACTGTGGGAATAAATAAAGTGTTAGAAACCTTATTCTCAGGCAACTTCCTCACAGATCTTGCCATGTATCCTTGATAAATGTTTAGTTCTTCTTAGTTCACTTCACTGCAGGGCCATAAATTTCCTCAGAATATTATTTCCTTCAGAAGAAATCATCACAGTGGCACCAGACTGGTGCCCCCTCTTGATTCAACTGATTTGAAGAGCACTTGTGTAGTACATAAGGAATCAGATGAGCCTCCACTGTCGAAGGTTATTGAGTATCTGCCTCCATCATATTATCTCCTACAAGTACACGAAGTGGAACTAGTAGACCAAGAGTCCTGTCCCTTGCTCCCTCCCCAAAACCTCCCTTCCCTCTGTAGAGCCCTTCCCCTCTTCACTCCACATTTCTCCTTTAATCACTTTCTCTCTCTCTCTCTCTCTTTCTCTCTCCATTTCTCTTCCTCAAGCATCATTCCTGGGTTTTCCTCTCTCTCTCCTTCCTCTCCCACCCTTACCCTATCACTTCAAAGAACTGAGGTGAGGAAGGAGAAACTTTCTTGTTCTTCCTCTACTTCCCTACATGAAGAAGAACCATAAACTCTACCTATAGGTGATTGAAGTCTAATAACAAAGACATCTAATAAAATGACAGCTAACATTTTAAGAATAATTCAGACTAAATTATTTGTAAGTTTATCAGAATTGCATGAACGATTTTTTCTTTGCATTTGAGTGACTACCAGTTGGGCGTATTTATTTTGATTTACAATGGTAAACTAAATGTGTAGTTGTGTTCTCTATTCCTACAGTTAATATGTTCCCTTCAAAATGTTTTGTCTAATGACCATTATATAACATCAGCATCCACTCACATAGTGTTTCCTTCCCCAACTTCTACCAAAATCTATCCCTCTCTCCCAAATAGTGGGTATTTGGAAGAAAAAAAAAGTGACTGTTCCCTGTCTTCATCCGAGCCTCTATACTACTGGTCAACATGGGTCTCTGTGGCAAAGATAAACAATGTAATATTCATTCCTTGGGAGCAGCCACTTCCAAATATCATATTGAATAAATTTCAAGTTCACAGACTACATGAACCTTTGAACTCTGAAAAATGTGGCTTCGAATCCCAACAAATATGACTTTTGGAATGGATGATCCATCTCCCAGTCAGAATGGAGATATTACAAGAGCCTGGAAGGAGAGGATGCGATTAGTCTATCTGATGAATACATCAACTGAGAAATGGGAGAGAATGCCAGAAATAGTTGGCTAAAAAGTAATATATCAAGCATTTAGATTGTACAACCAAGTCTTTACAGATAATCTAAATTTCAAAAAAATATGTTCAAAATTACGTTTAAAGTATAATAAATCCCAAAAACACCACCTTAAAATAGTCCTATAAATTAGGATGGTGCCCAGGGGCCTAGGACTAAGGCAAAACCCATCGCCAATATTTGTTGGTACATCAAACTGCTAAAAAACTTAGTATGTAAATGCATAAGTACCAGCACAACTGGGACAAACTGCTCCCACTTCAACATTTTTTCTAATTCTTCTTTTTCAGTATCATGGGCTAATGAATTCATATTTATGAAAAAACTTATGACAAGTCCACTATATGCTAAACATCGTGCTAGGGAATTTAGGGAACTTCTCTGCTATAAATGATGGGACATAATATTAAAATTCTAAATAAAGACAGGATTAGAACCAACTTGGGCTCCAACAGGGGTAGGCACAGTACTATGACTGATTCGATTTTTATTTGAAAATTTTGACACTTTGTTCATCATGGATTTTTCACATTAATAATTTTAATATTGCATTAAAGTGTTATTTAATCTCGATTACTGAGTTTTTCCGTGCCCCTTTAAAATTTGCACCCTGGAGAAATGCTTCACACTCCCCATCCTAGTGCTGGCCCTGCCTAGAGTTTACAATCCATGCAAGGGGTTCGAAAACTTTTTCTGAAAAGGGCCACATAGTAAATATTTCAGACTCTGTGGGCCATGTCGTCTTTGTTGTACCTACTTAACTCTGCCATTATAGAGCTAAAACACCACCGATGATATTTAAAATTAAAAATGTGCTTTGTTGGGTGCCTGAGTGCCTCAGTCGTTAAGCGTCTGCCTTTGGCTCAGGTCAGATTCCAGGGTCCTGGGATCAAGCCCCGCATCTGGCTCCCCTGCTCAGCGGGAAGCCTGCTTCTCCCTCTCCCACTCCCCTGCTTGCGTTCCCTCCCTCACTGTGTCTCTCTCTGTCAAATAAATAAATAAAATCTTTAAAAAAAAATGTGCTTTGTTGTTGCGATGAGCACTGGGTGTTACACGTAACAAATGAATCACTGAACACAATATCAAAAACTAAGGATGTACTATATGGTGGCTAACTGAACACAATAAAAAAAAGTGAATGAACTAAAAATTTTTTAATGTTTTCTAATACAAAAAAATTTTAAAGAAAATTGAAAGCACCCATAATCACACTATTCCACAATTATTATTATTACAATTTTTGGCGAATTGTCTTCAAGTCTTTCTATACATATTTTAATAAAGATAAAAGTATTGGGTAGGATAGGCCTGATTATGCTGTGGTGACAAATGAACCCCTAAATCCCAGTGGCCTCATTCAATTAAAGCTTATTTTGCACTCATGCTACCTGTCCATCATGGGTCAGTGGGGATCTTAGTCCATCAGGACCCAGATGATTAGGAAACTTCATAATCTTGTAGCTGCACCTGGAACATGTGACCTCTTCAGTCACCTTGGAAGACTAAGCAACAGCTCAAAGTTCTCACACTAGCTCTGCTATGTTTTGGCCAAGAAGTAACACACTACTTTCACCCACAGCCCACAGTCTAGAACTAGTCATGTAACTATAGGTAGAAAGATAGAAATGTCAAGGACACAAAGTGAAATGTTTGATGGCCACCATCCACTTTGTCATATTAAAAATTATATTACATACATAAAAATGTAATATGTATAAATATATATTATATACTATATATAATATATATAATTTTATTCCTTTCTTTGTCTTTAAAGTTATTTTAAAATCTTTAAAGATTTTCCCCACATCATTAAATCTCTTCATAAATATATAGATATCATCCTCTGTTAGTCAGTTTTCACTATTATAGCCTCTGCACAGCAAAGAAAACAATCAACAAAACTAAAAGGCAACATATTGAATGGGAGAAGATATTTGTAAATGACATATCTGATAAAGATATTTGTAAATGACATATCTGATAAAGGGTTAATATCCAAAATATATAAGGAAATTATAAGACTCAATACCCAGGGACAACTGGGTGGCTCAGTCAGTTAAGCATCTAACTCGATTTCGGCTCAGGTGATGATCTAGGGTTGTGAGACTGAGCCCCACGTCAGGATCCACACTGGGAATGGAGTCTGCTTAAGATGATCTCTCTCCCTCTCCCTCTGCCCCTCCCCTCCTCTCTAAAAAACAAACAAACAAACAAAAACCTAACAACAAAAAACTAACTCAAGGGCGCCTGGGTGTCTCAGTGGGTTAAAGCCTCTGCCTTAGGCTCAGGTCATGATCTCAGGGTCCTGGGATCAAGGCCCGCATCGGGCTCCCTGCTCAGTGGGGAGCCTGCTTCCTCCTCTCTCTCTGCCTGCCTCTCTGCCTACTTGTAATCTCTCTCTCTCGGTCTGTGTCAAATAAATAAATAAAATCTTTAAAAAAAAACTAACTCAAACATAATACTCCAATTTAAAAATGGGCAGAAGACATTAATAGACATTTCTTCAAAGAAGAGGTCCAGATGGCCAACAGACACATGAAAACATAGTCAACATCACTGATCATTAGGGAAATACAAATCAAAACTATAATGAGGTATCACCTCACACCGTCAGAATGGCTACAGTCAAAAACACAAGGAACAACAGGTGTTGATCAGGATGTGGAGAAAGGGGAACACTCTTATACTGTTAGTGGGAATGTAAACTGGTGCAGTCACTCTGGAAAACAGTATGGCGGTTGCTCAAAAGTTAAAAATAGAACTACCCTATGATCCAGCAATTGCACTACTAGGTATTTATGCAAAGAATACAAAAATATTAATTCAAAGGGATGCATGCTCCTCTGCTAGAAATAGCAGCACTATCTACAATAGCCAAATTATGTAAGCAGACTAAATATCCATCAATTAATGAATGGATAAAGAAGAAGTGGTATATATACACAATGGAATATTATTCAACCATAAAAAAGAAACCATTTGCAATGACATGGATGGAGCTACAGAGTATTACTTTAACCCAAATAAGCCAGTCAGAGAAAGACAAATACCATATGATTTCACTCATACGTGGAATTTAGGAAACAAAACAAACAAGCAAAGGGAAAAAAGAGAGAGGGATAAACCAAGAAACAGACTCTTAATTATAGAGAACAAACTGATGATTACCAGAGGGGAGGTGGGTGGGGGATGGGTGAAAGAGATGATGGGGATTAAGGAGGGCACTTGTGATGAGCCCAGGGTGATGTGGGGAAGTGCTAAATCACCATATTGTATACCTGAAACTGTATGTTAACTAACCGAAATTTAAATTTAAACTTTTTTTAAAACTATTATAAATATTGCTATGTGCCAGACAATTTCCACTCTACGCAGATTTTGTCATTTAATTCTTACAAATAGTCCATAGGGAAAGTCCAACAGTATACCCATTTTATGGTTTTGCAAATAGAGGCCTAGTGAACTGAAGTAAAATTTCCAAGGCCACACAGCCACCAATAAGTGGCAGATCTGAGACAGATGCACAGGACTGTCAAGACTTCAAAGCCCATTCTCTTAACCAGTGAGGGTGAACTAAAGAGTTGAGCTATGGTCCAAGTGCTATTGACCGAGGCATGTCATCGCAGGAATGGAAAAGGATGCATGAGACCATGAGGATTTGTTGTTACAGGTAACTGGACCAGTAACTGGTAACTGGTAACTGGTTACTGGACAATAGAATAATGGCAGATGAAAAATGGGAACCGGGATCAAGGCCCACATCGGGCTCCCTGCTCGGCGGGGAGCCTGTTTCCCCCTCTCTCTCTGCCTGCCTCTCTGCCTCCTTGTGATCTCTCTCCCTCTGTGAAATAAACAAATAAAATCTTAAAAAAAAAAAAAAAAAGAAAAGAAAAATGGGAACCAATAGGAGACTGCTCAAATTTTCTAGGTTTTTTTTTTCTTTCTTTCTCTGTGAAGTATTTGGAAAAATGACTGGTCTTTTTGAATTCATTAAGGTCCCTGGATTTTTAGACCATTTTGGAAAGAAGGGGAATAATAACGATATAATGGACTCTGCTATTCTAGAATTTAACAGGTTTTAATTTTAAAAAAAAATAGAAGAGCTGGCAATCTTGGCGAGCTGCCACAGAGAACATGGGCAGGGCAGGGCAAGAGGAAGAAAAAGAAAAAAATATATAAGAGTAATAAACATAAGAGTCTTCTTTAAAAATTTAACTATGTCTAATCTATCTTTATTTAATATATGTTCTCTACTTAAAGAAAGGATTGATATGTACAGATTTCTGTTGTACACGGTTTTTAGCATTCTTCATATATTCTTGTCATAGAAATTCTAAAAACTGTAGGATTTGCTATGTATCATCACATATCTTAAAATTCTTAATGAACTGAGAGGTTTATATTTAAAAAGTACTATCAATATAACCACTTCAATATTATCACCACAATTGTGTCTTAAGACTAAACCATGTATCAAACTTAAGCATGCTGTCCTAGTCTGTTCAGGACGCTATAACAAAAATACCATAGACTGGGTAGCCAAAAAAAACAAAAACGAAAACAAAAACAAAACAAAACAAAAGAAAAAACATTTATTTCTCATGGTTCTGGAGACAGGGAAGTCCAAGATCACAGTGCTGGTAGATTTGACTTATGGTCAGGCCCTCCTCCTGGTTCATAAGCAGACATCTTTTCATGTGACCTCACATGGTAGCAGGAATAAGGAAGCTCTCTGGGATCCCTCAATAAGGGCACGAATCCCATTCATGAAGGCTGCACCCTCATGATTTAACTACCTCCCGAAGGTGCTACCTCCTAACGTCATTATTTTGAAGGTTATGATTTGATTACGACATATGAATTTTAGGGAGACACATTCAGTCCATAACACATGCTAAGTTCTGTTTTAGTAATAAGTCCATTCCTAGACTTCCTAGGAGCAGACAGACACATAAGAAATTTCTATTGGTCAAGTTCTGTTTATTTAGAAGGTGTATTACTTGCCTAGGGCTGCCATAACAAATCACCACAAACATGGATGGCTTAAAACAGAATTTATTCTCTCACAGTTCTGGAGGTTGAAGTCCAGAATCAAGATGTCAGCAGGGTCATGCTTTCTGCTTTCTCTGAAGGCTCCAGGGAAGACTCTTCGCTTGCTCTTTCCTAGTGTTTGGTGGTTACTGGCACTCCTTGTCATTCCATAGCACACAGATGCATCACTCCAATATCTATCTCCGTTGTCACAAAGCTTTCTTCCATATGTGTCCAAATTTCCCTCTTCTTATGAGGACACCAGTCATTGGAGTAGAGACCATTCTAACACAATATGACCTCATCTTAAATTGATTACATCTGCAAAGACCTTGTTTCCAAATAAGGTCACATTCACAGGGATCACCTGGGGTCAGAATTTCAACATGTTTTGCCTGGGGGACACAATTCAATGCACAGCAGAGGTCATAAAAGTGACTTCATGTCTTCCTTGGGAGTATAGGTGAAGACGGCAGGAGAAGAATAACTCTCCACCAACTCTAGCGGAAGGCTCTGTGTTGAGTCTTGGTAAACTTTCACCATTGGACCCATTTTCAAACACTTGATCATTTGCTGAGCACATAGAGTTTCAACTCCTGAGTGGGTTTTTGGGTGCAAAACTGAGTACCTACATTGCATGTAAAACAGTGTTTACCAATCAATAAAAAGGACTCCAAATTCAAACAAACTACCTTTTTTTTTTTAAGATTTATTTATTTATTTATTTATTTATTTATTTATTTATTTATTTATTTATTTATTTATTTAAGGAGTGAGAGAAAGATCACAAGTAGGCAGAGAGGCAGGCAGAGAGAGAGGAGGAAGCAGGCTCCCGGCCGAGCAGGGAGCCCGATGCGGGCCTCAATCCCAGGAGCCTGAGATCATGACCTGAGCCAAAGGCAGAGGCTTTAACCCACTGAGCCACCCAGGCGCCCTCAAATACCTTACAAACAAAATTTGGCAACCAACCCATTTGAAAGTTAGGAATTGCATGTAATTTTGACCATTTCTCATTCTTCTCTCTTTTCTCTAAGGGCAAGGGCTCGGTTATTTGATATATACTATTTGTAAATGCTACTAGAACTTAAAATAATCCCTGAACTAAATGGTTAGCAACCAATATTAACAGATGATGATGATGATAATTATGATGCTGCCGATAATGATGGCAATAAATCTAAACAGACATTTTCAAGAATGCAGTAGCCTTCTGTTTTTATCATAAGAAGTAAATTTTTAAAAGTAGATAACTATATTCAAGTGTTTATTATTTCTTACATAATAAGTACAGATAGAGATCTGGAGCTTACGTTAAAAATTAAAAAAAAATTTAACCAAAGCTCAAAATAAATATATTCAGTAGGGAACAATAGTCTTATAACAATGTAGCCTTTTGCAGAGCACCTTGGAGTGATGAATCATTGTACTTGATGATCTTAAACAAGTTTACATATAATTAGAGAGGCATGGAAGTTAGGGGGCTGGTATTGTTGTTTTACACAGAAACCTAGCACCAGACATCTAATAAACATTCAGAGGTTTGTATTTGTATTATGTAAGAATTACAAGAACCCTAACAGAAAATAAAAATCCCTGGTCCAACTGTAAAATGATTTTTCACTTCCATTTCTGAGTCACTTATTACAAGTAGCAAGCCAAAAATAAAGCACACAATCAGAAAAGGAGTCAAGCTAAATTATGAGTGATAGATAGATAGATAGATACAGACATTGTGTCTTAAGTGTATAATACATACATACTCGTAATCTGAGAAATTTTTGTGAGGAATATTCACAAATGTGTTGTGATATTGCATTTCTTTTTTAGCTTTTATTCTGCATTATTAACTCTTAAAATTTTAGAGACCAAATTTTATTTTAAATTACCCAGTTGAAAAAAAATTATCCAGAGAAGAAACTTTGTGGTTTTAGTCATTTAATATATATGATGCCTTTCTTCTAAAAATTAAAATCTTGAACAAGATCACTGTCTCCCAAAGTCCTGCCTCCTTATGGCAAATATTCTATGCCTTTTAGTGTATTCCGCTGTCTGGCTGTCCCTCTTCCATCTAAATTCTGCAATCATTACTGCTTCAAACCCTTTATTTTTCCATCTGTACCCGGGGCTCTCATCCCAATGCTTCTCTCTTGGCATGTGACACTATGAAGGCCTGATCTCAGCTTCAACTGACCACAGTTCCAGGGGAATAAAGTGCTGAGTAAGCCTGTAATGAAGAAGGAAATACAAAACAGAACAACAACCTCTCCTTTACCAGATCAACTATAATTATAAGATTTGAACTGACAAGGTGACCCTTCAGCTGCCTCCAGCTCTCTTACTTACTGTCCCTTCAGGCTTTTCTCTGCCAGGGTCTGGGAGCCTAATCGCAGTTACATTACCAAGGCCTGGGGACCATTTTTGCTTGGGTTGCTAGACTGCTACTTCTCATCCTATGCCAACCAGCTGTGCAACAGGTTCTGTTTCCTCACCCGTTCTGAACCTACAAAAGAGACCTCTCACTTATAGATAAAACTGTAAAAATCTCTCTTCTCCATGAATCCTAGAAAATAGCCAAATCTCCAGGAAATGTGCCTATTTCTCCTTAAATCCCCAAACTCGCCAACAACTCTATCTCAACTACCCACTCTCTCTGATTTCTAAACTCCATAAAAATCTGCCTGTTTTCCACAGAAACCTTCTGTTGCTTTTCCTGTAACCTCACCAAATCTGCAGGCCAATAAAATATCCTTCCTCCACAGGATCCATGAATCAAGTCTCATCCAGATTTCCTGACCCACAAGGGCTGGTATTCCTGTTTCCGTCTGGTGTTCTGTTTCTTCCACTGGTATGAAAGAGGAGGCACAATGGTTTGATGAATTGGTCAGCCCAGAAAAATCGGTGTACACCATGCCAGGAACCTAAGAATCTCAGAAAACTTAAGACATGATCAACTAAGTCATGATGCTCTCTACTCAGTAGTAATAGATGGATTATATTTCTTTGGATCTCTTAGATGTAAAGAACAAAAATCCAAATGGAGGAGAAATTGGCTAGGATGGACAAATCCCAAGAAAAACATGATAGTCCCAGAGCCCCCAACTGTGAGCCTGAGCCCCCCTCCCAATGTGATCTAATATTTACAAAACTCAGATGGAGCATCACTGGACAGGCAGGACCTCCGCCAGAGACAAATTCAAATGGGTAAGGTCACTTGATAAATAATATCTAGAAAATGATTCCAATTAAAGTATTCCCCCCCCCAAAAAAATCTGAAGTGACTTACTTTATATGCTCTAAATAACAGTTCTATATGTAGATAGACATAACATTGATAACATGAAGAAATAAAATGGATTGGCAAAATTAAGCAAGAGAAATCATTAAGTCTTTGCCATGTTCAGTCTCACATTTCTGGCCACTTGCCTTGTGATGAACGAAGTTGATAATGGAAGAATTATATCCACAACCAGGCATCATATCCATGAGCTTGATACAGGGGCAACTTTGCTCACTTGGAAAATTAAATTTGCTGAATTAACAGCCCACCAGCCCAGTTGGAATGATAGTGTAGAAGGGCATTACTTAAAATCACAAATACGACATAATAATAACTAATGGCCCTATGAATGATATGGAAACAGATTTTCTTTTTAATCCACCTCTCCCTGCTAATGGAACTGCACATGATAGGCACTGTATCTTCTCAAAACCATTGGTGCTGAGCTTTGGCAGTACGTGAAAAGAACAGTATTTATAAATAAATCTGAATGAACTATAGCACTACTTGATAATTACATTCTGAAAACACTGAGTTTATACTACCATGGAATAATCATGACACACGAAAATATAAGTCTTAGGTAAAAACACAAGAGGTTCGGTATCCTCATTTCCATACCCAAAAGCACCATGAGGCAAAAATCCCTTCGATAGCCTTCAAATCCACAAAAGAATTTACACATGATTAGACTTACTATATATGTGTAATGTATGATAAAGAAAGATCATTAATTAGTGCTGAAGAGAATCCACAATCAATGATGCTGTGATAAATTTGTATCTGTATCTCATAAATAAATTTCAGATGGGTAACAGATTTAAATGCAAAAATTGAACTTTATAATGCCTAAAGGAAAATATAAACAATTATATGTAAAAAAAATGTACATTAGAAAAAAGTCATGGGAGTCATCTTAAAAGTTGTAAAAGAGTTTTTAAAGTGAAAGATTAATACATCTTTATTTTCTTTTCTTTTTAAAAAGTTTAATTGTGGTAAAATATACATAATAAAAATTTTTCCATTTAACCATTTTTAAGTGTACAACTCAGGGGAATAAGTAAATTCACAATATTATATAACCATCACCACTATTTTCAGAACCTTTTCATCATCTCAGACAGAAACTCGACCCGTTAAGCATTAACTTCCCTTTCTCTTAACCCCTCAACCCCCGGTAACCCTTACTCTACTTATTATCTTCATGAATTTGCCTATTCTACCTACTTTGCATATAGAGAATCATATCTTTTTTGTCTGGCTTGTTTCATTTAGAACAATGTTTTCAAGGTTCATCCATGTTGTAGCATGTCAGGGTTTCACTATTTTTTATGGCTAAATAATGTCCATTTTATGTACATATCACATAGTGTTTATCCACTCATCTGTCAAAAGGCACCTGAGTTGTTTACAGCTTTCGGCTATTGTGAATAATGCTGCCATGAACATCAGGGTACACGTGCCTGTTTTGTTTTGGTTTTTTCCAGTATATAGCTAGGATTGGAATTGCTGGATCATATAATAATTCTGTTTAATTTTTTGAGGACCCACCAAACTGTTTTCCACCATAATATCTTATTGTTATCTGTTTAACCTTTGCACCATCTGAATATACATCCCCCTATTTTATTTAATTTTTTCTTTTTTATGTGTTAATATTTTTCCAATATTTTCTTTTTAAATTTTTTCTTGTAAAATACACGTAACATAAAATTTATTCTCTTAACAATTTTTAAGTATACAGTTCAGGGGTATTAAGTACATTCATATTGTTGCGACTATTAGCACCATCCATCTCCAGAACTCTTTTCATCTTGCAAAACTGAAATTCTGTTCTCATTAAACAATAACGTCCCATGGCCCCCTATCCCCAGCCCCTGGCAATCACCATTTGACTATTTAATTTTTTTTAAACCTCCCCCACCCCTACACTCCAGCCATTGGTAACCACCACTCTACTCTCTGTTACAAAGAGGTTGGCATTTTGTGGCTTTTTGTTGTTTTTCACTTAGCATAATGTCCTCCAGTTTCATCCATATTGTCACATATGACAGAATTTCCTTCTCTCTTACAGCTGAACAATATTCCTCTATGTATACATCATAGTTTCTTTATCCGTTCATCAGTCAACAAATACTTAGATTATTTCCATATCCTGACTATTTGAATAATGCTACAATGAACATGGGACTGCAGAGATCTCTCAGAGATACTAACTTCATTTCCTTTGGTTATTTATCCAATAGTGGAATTACTAGACCATATGATAGTTCTATTTTGAATTTTTTGAGGAACCTCCATACTCTTTTCCACAGTGGCTGCACCAATTGACAGTCCCACCAACAGCGCATAAGGATTTTTCTCCACATCCTCACCAACACTTGTTATCTTTTGACTTTTTGAAAATAGCCATGCTAACAGGTGTGAGATGATATGTCATTGTAGTTTTGATTTGCATTTCCCTGATGACGAGTGATGCTGAGCATCTTTTCATGCACCTGTCGGCCATTTGTATGTTCCTTACATATTTTGGATATTAACCCCTTATCAGATATATGATTTGCAAATATTTTCTCCCATTCCATAGGCTGCCTTTTTATTTTGTTGATTCCATATATTCTAAAAGCTTAAAATCAAAAGGTAAAAGGTAAAAAGAAATGGAGAAAAATACAGCAAATAGGATGGACAAAGAGTCAATATATCAAGAGCATACACAGATTAAGAAAAACCCTAAAGTTGTAGTAAACAAATTACAAATAGCATGAGTAGATAATTCACAAAAGGAGAAATGCAAACAGCTAACATATATGGTGTTATACATTAAACCCCACATATGATCAAAAAAGTAAAAATTTGAAAGAGATTATTGTTGACCTATCCAATTAGCAATAATTATTTTAATGCTTGAGCCTACCTCACCCCACAAGAGTAAGCAGAAAAGAAGGAAACAAGACCTGCTGATCACAATGAAAAAATATTTAAAGATCCCTCTAGCGAAAAGAAAAATGCCGTAGGGAATTACCTCTTCTACTCCGAGCAGCACTGTGGTCAGAGGCCCTGGATTGTTCCAATCCACAGTCCCAGGTTGCCCATCCACTGAGATGTGTTCTAGACTTTGTCTTTCAAATCCATAACTACCAAGCTTTCTTCCTGCTGTGCTATGCCTAATTTTCAGTTATTCACACTCTGATCTTCACCCCTGATCTTGTATCTCCCAGTCTCTTAGATGGAGTCCCTAACTTCTGCTGTCTGTTCTCCTGATCTTGATCCCTTTTCCTGCCAACATGATAGATGCTAAATTTCCTTATATCTAGTAGAATTCCCAGCATTGGCCTCCCCTACCCAACCTGATATGTTTTTATTCAGATTGTAGTAGAACCATATAATCATATTGATGAACATTATGTGTATCAAAAAGATAATAAAATAGCCTTATGATATACTTCCTATCACCCAGGCATTATCTTGAATGCTTTACATACATTCTTCAATTGAGACTTCATAACCCTTTGAAATGGGGAAGTAGTGATATTTTTATTTTTCTTATAAGGAAGATGTCACATGACTCATCAGCCTCATAGAGTTGCTGATTCTAGCCAAGTCAGTTTGACCCCTATATGCACTCTACTGCCCCCTTGGGCTTTTATTACATGGAACACATCGTGAAGACCACGATATGACTTACAGAAAGAAATTCCTATTATAATAAACAATATAAATATAACAGCCTACTGCATTTACAGCATTTAGCCAGGGAAATCAAATATTTTCTAGGAAACAAGTCAGTACTGAAGTAAACAGAGCCTTATATTATTTTTCATAAATCATTATTTTCTATGATTTTTCTAGAAATATGAATTGACAGACATAAAACAACAACAAAACCCACCATACTATCCCATAACAATGAAAGGCCACCAAATGACAGGAGAACATAGTCATATATAAAACCAGATATTAGTATGCCAGGAGGTTGAGTAGAATTTTTACTATGGCCCCAGTACTGGCCCTAGGGTATGTAGATAAAATCTACTGGCACTGAGTCTCCATATCTAAACGGACAGATACCTTCTCTCAAGGCTTTCTCGTAGTCAGAACTAAGACTATGCCTGGGAGCCATCAACCCAACACTCACACCTCTTCCCAGCCTGGGCAGGAAGAGGAGAGGGAATGGAGTCCCCAGTCTTGCTTATTGTGAGGAAATTTTATTTTCCCTGTCGTACAAAGCCAAGTTAGTCACAGGGAGAGATGCACTGCTCTAAAAGAACTCCGGACAAACTTGGGGGAAACTATAGGAAAGGAGAATCACTGCAAGTTCTAGGCTGGGCTTGGCCTGAAGATGGGGACATGCACTTGAACACAGAGACTGTACCCACTTCTCCCTATAGATTTCTGAAGGCAAAAGGCTTCCTAGAGTAGCCCTGAGGTAACACACCAAGGAACTATGGAATAGTAATCCTGGGAAGAAAAAGATGTGTGGCACCTCACCCCAGTTTCATGATAGAAGGTAGGGAAGAAAACCCCAGTGGTTTCCACTGGTCCACAACCAGGACTATACAATAGACAAGGGACAAAGAGACAAAAAAGAGCTATCCAGACAGCCAGGACAAATGAGGTGACACCCTACCAGGGAGAAGACAGGAGGTATGAACCACAGCAGAGTTGCCCCTCTCTAAGAAAGTCCTCATTGACAGAGTGGGCCATGTTGGCCTGAACAAGAAACCATTATATGGAGACCATTACATCAGCAGAGGTTGCTAGAAACTGATAGAACCGGAGTGACGAGGGTAAGTACGGGTAACTTCCTACAACTGGCTGGTAGTCAAGGGTGTAAGACTACTGTTACCTCCTCTATCCAAGAGCTCCTTGCCCCCATCAAGAATTGTCTACAGGACAGAGAGAAGGGGTGGAAGTATCTTAGAAGCCCACTGTATGTTTCCCTTTCTTTCTTTCTTTCCCTTCCTTTATTTCTTTCTTTTTCTTTCCTTCTTTCTTGCTTTTTCTTTCTATCTATCTTCTATTTATCTTTATGTCTATTTCTCAACACTTTTGTCTCTGTCTCTCTGTCTCTCTCTCTCTCTCTCTACCTCCCTCCCTCTTTTTCTAAGCCCCCTTCCAAACTACTTTTTGGGTCCCTTGAGCAATGTATTAGGGGGAAAGTTTTAAACTATATTGGACTGAACTTTACTCATCAAAAATGACCAGTATGTTTTGATACTTACTTAAGATTCCATTAAAGGAAGGGAAAAGAAGGTTTTATAGAGTTTAATAGAAAGAAATATCTGAAAAAAAAAGTTAAAGTGCTTAGTATAGTTGTCAAATGATAGATTACATTATGCTCTACTATATTGGGAGAACTCTTGACAGAACTTTACCAAAAGTAACCCATTTTCTAGGACAATGTGCAAGAGTAACTGTGGTTGAGTTCTATTTCTAATCTTCTTTTTTGGAAAAAGAAATCATTTAATACAATTTCCCTTCCATGGCATTCTATCACTAGAAATCAGGGTACCACAAGTTAAAAAATCAAATCAAACACCTAAGTCACATTTATGCACATCAGATAAACCTGAGATGGAACCTGCAGCCCCCTTCTCTGTGAGTCATCTCAATACTACAGAAAGCTGTGACCCTGTGTTTCCAGGAGGACCAGTCATACAGTTCTGCTGTGCAGATGAGTCATAAGAAACCTGGCCAACCGTACTTGACATCCTCAAAACATCTCCCCAGGACCTGGCCATTTTCTTTCCATTCACTCTTATTCTTTTTTTTTTCCCCTCATATTTCTTTCCAGAAGCCACCTTTATTTGAATTAGTATGACAAGAATATCCTACCTGCTGCCCTATGGAAATGAAAAGAAGACTTTCAAAAATCAGTACAACTACAAAATGATTCTACTATAGGATCCCTACTTATAAAAGTAAAATCATTTTTTTTCCTCCACCAGAAAACGATCCAGATTCTCAACAGTCTCCAATCTCAGCTTGGTACCATAATTGCCATAAATAAACTTCTTACGCACTAAAACCAGTTTTGCCCTTTTCCCAGGAGGCTTTTGTAAAGCTCAACATAAATTCAGCTATCTCATATGATGCAATTGTGATTTAGGAAAAGCCAAGACCATCATCAATACACAGTTCCATCCTCCCACACCAACAGCCCAATCTAACTGCTGCCAAGTCCCCAAACCCTGAAACTCCCACCCACAAGCTGCCAAACCCTCTGGTTGCCCTATCACTGGCAGATGCTATGATGCTCTGTCAGTAAAAGGTTTGTGAGAAACTGAAAAGTGTACAAAATCAAACAGAATGCAAAGACATTTTTACTGAACTCAGTATTTCAGGATTCTGGAATACTTAATGCTTAAGAATTAAGAGAGATTTGGGGGTCCGTGGCCCTGTGTTTCTCTGTTTGGCCAACTTTAAAATGGTTACTACCTGCCTATCCCAAAAGGAATCAGAGATGGCAGTTTTCAAAGACTTTCAACTTGCCCCCTGAAATCATCATATACATACAACTTGGTGAATATCCAACTCGATGAATATTTCAATCACAGGGAGACTTGCATGTGCCATAGTCATTATTCCTACATTGAAGTAATACAATGAACACTTACCAGTAGAGCCAAGTTATTCTCCTAAGGGGGAAGCCCTACTCCACTGTCATTGACACGCACCACATTGAGCTGTGTCCAAAGACACTGATTCAGTGACATAGCTGAAATGCTACAACTACAGTCAGGTTAGTCCTAAAGAGTTCACTAAGGTCTTCAGCAAATCGTGTCATTTTTGTTTCAATCTAGACAACAGTCCTAATACTCTGAGCCCCTCATCTTACATGTCAGAAAACCAAGGCCCAGGAGGCTTAGCAAAATGGCTAATATCCAGACTCCTGGACTCCTCCTAGCCCTGTGCTCTTCCCATTCCCTTCCTCTGTGCCCTAGCCTAATATAGACCCACTCTCCCCACGTATAACCCCCCCCACCCAAGTATCACCTCTCTTCTATTACCATGTGCTTCAAGTCCCCAAACTGCTCCTCTGACTGCCTGAGCTGACCTTCTCTTTTCCTGATGCTTACCTCAATCCCTCCTGGCATAGGACTGTCCGTCTCTATAAGACCGTGTTCCTAAAACCTGGGCATCTCCTGCTTCTCCATCACTACCTCCTGTCTCAGATTTCACTCCAACCCAGCCTCAAGACTCCTCTCTGATTCCTGAGGCCCAGGCCTCCCCAACTAATTCTTACCCTGAAACCTCATGTACTGCCATAGTGCATAGGTTTTCTGTGGGATCCGTGTTCTACTCTCCTATGACAAATGGTTACAAAGTCGGTGACTTGAAATGACACAAATTTATTATTTTATAGTTCTGTGGGTCAGACATCTGAGAGAGGTCTCACTGGACTAAAATCAAGGTGTGCTCCCTTCTGAAAGCTTTGGAGAGAATTTGACTTACCCTTTCCAGCTTTGCAAAGGCCACCCCCGTATATTGACTCATGGCCCCTTCCTCCACCTTCAAAGCAACGTAGCATCTCTCTGAACCTACTTCCTCACCCCTTCTCCTTCTCTGACTCTCCTCTTCTGCCTCCCCCTTCCACTTTCAAGGACCCTTGTGATAACATCAAGCCCACCAGGAGATCCCAGGATATTAAGAATATCCCAGGACATTAAGGTCAGCTGATTAGCAACCTGAATTTGCCTTTGCCACGTGATCTGATTTATTCACAGGTCCTGAAGATTAGGACGGGGATGTCTTTGGAGTGCTGTTAATCCTTCTTCTCTTCAGCACCTTCTGTTCATCCCTTGATACCCTCCACCCTAATCTACAGAAGAATGGGTTCTCAATTGACTGAATCTCCAAATGATACTGGGCTCATCTCACCCTATATCCCAGCGGTCATTTGGAGATTCTTCCTTCGGAGGTCTGGGAAAGGCATTGGCCAGGCCAAGCCACAGCCGGCTGTCTACATGGAGCCAAGAAGGGCTGAGCCTAGAAATAGAGAAAATGAAAGGTGGGACCTAGCATGGAATCCAAGGACCAGAAGGAACAGCACACGAAGTGCTATTGCTGAGGCTGGCCTTGGTGCGGATCAAAAATAACATAAACACACAAGCCACTGAATGTGTGGGCTGAGCTTTCAAAAGGAAATTCTGGGGACCAAACTTCATAGTAGAAATTTTGAAAAACCACCGTATTGTGAGGTAATCTACATTGTGCTTGGGTGGGGGGGAAGCTCCAACTCAGACAACTGTGAAATTGTTGGGTATTATGGAATCAGCCCTAGAGAGTCCTGTTAACCAGGACTTACTTTTTCAAAAAAAGACTTACTTTTAAAGACTTACTTTTTCAAAAATTTTGAAACAAAGATTCACAGGAAGTTGTAAAGATAAAACAAAGAGATCCCATGTCCCCTCACCCAGGTCCCCTCAACGACTGCATCTTACCAAAGTACGGTACAAAATTAAAACCAGGAAACTGACATTTGTAGAGTGTGTGTGTATTGTTCTGTGCCATCAGATTTATAATTTAAAAACCATAACCGGACAATTGAATATATGTCTATATTCACCACTCAGTCAGAATCCTGATGACAGGAATGACTCCATGGAAAAAAAGGATGGCAATAACACTCCATGGAACTTAAGGACCTACCTTCTACCAGCCGACCTGGGTTGGGGGTGCTTCTGAGAATCCAACAAATCCAAGATAAAGTGTGCAGTGAAGCACAGAGAACTTGACAAGGGCCAACATCTGCAATGCAAAACCACAGGGAACTCTCAGTCCTTGAGACACACCTGCTGAAAAGAGGAAATGCTCTTGAAGTGTTTTCATATGGTTTTCCTCAGTGTATGGGAATTGTCTTAAAACTTCAAGGATGCCAGGCATCTCTGAGAAGAGATGGGAGAGCTGACTGAAATCCCATCCAGGGTCTCCCTTCTTTCCATTCCAGGAAAGAACTCAAGAAAAATCCTCTGAATTAGCCCCACAAATTATCACAGAATGTTAGACCTACAAGGGCCCCTAGAGACTTCACAGTTTGGCCTTATTCTTTAACTTACATATAAGGAAACTGAGACATGGGGCGTAGAGGAGAGATTGCTCAGTCGTACAGCTAGTTAGTGGTTGTGCCAGCATCAGAACCTGAGTCTTCTAACTCCCCAACTGTCACATTTTCTAGTATCCACATTATATACAAATATATGCTTCAAATATATGCTCCTGAAACTTCAACATGATTTTAAGAAAGGGAATACATGATAAATGAGTAATGCTGTGTGAAATGAATTTGAGTGGGTCAAATTGAAGGAGTTGATAGGAAACTGGTGAAGAGGCTGTCAGAATACATTGAAGAATATAGATCATGGCTTCAACTAAAGTGATGGCAATGAAATTGGAAAGAAGCAAAAGGACTCAAGTTATATTTTAGAAGTAGAGTCAGAGTTAGCTGAACTCTTTCATGTGGGTCATCAGTAACAAATTTCTGCATCATCCAGGGAGGCCTAAGGATCCAAACTATGAGCAATGAAACAGACCAAAGGTAAGTAAACTATATGGAAGTTATACCTGAAAACTTGGCCTCATTGTCACTGTCATTACTAGGACTCACCAAAAGCTACTCAGTTCAGATGGTTCCACTTGTCTTGGCAAGCAGCACCTACTTGGTTCGTACATTTATAGACCTCGCTTCCTCCATACACTTAGCTTCCTGCCTAGAAAACTGACACCCAAACTGTGCCCCAGCATTTGGTTCAGTTGTACACTTGGGCTTGAATATTAACATCCCAGTCTATACCAGTTCTACCATATCTGTTGGAAGTTCTCCTTGCAAGTTCAAGTCAGCCCAGGTTTAGTGGCATCTCAAGAGCTTCCTAATCTGTGTGCATAGAAAGGCAAAGCAACAGCAATCCTAATGCTGGTATTAACACCCCATGAAACCTGAATCATCTAAGCATTCAGCATATGGTCAGGTCAGGAATCCATCCCTTCTACCCAAGATCCTCTGGTTCCCTGAAGAGCTGGAACCAGTTTACCTGGGAACCTGACCTCTTATCTAACGTCTGGAAGCCCTTTCCTGAGACTGGCTTTCCACACATTTCCATCTCCCACACTCCTCTGAGACTTGCAACACAGACACAGACAGACACCAAGAACAATTGTCGACCCAAAACCTGTTGTTGCTCTCTGCATGTTTCTCTTGGATTGGACACTGGATATGAGAGCTGGTTTTGCCACATTCCTCCAGGCTTAGTTTTGGTCTTCCTGTACAGAAAAATCTGCCTTCCCTTTACAGTGGTAGAGGGAAAAGAGAATGGGCAACTCTCGAGCACTGCTGACTAAAAAGTAAATTCATGCAACCACTTCGATGAAAAATTTGGCAAAGTCTTGAAAAGTTAAAGATGGAGATATCCTGTAATCCTACTTCCAGGCATCTGCCCAAGAGATAGGAATGATATGTCCACCAAAAAAATACAAGGTTGCACAGAGCCACTTTATTCTTTTTGAGTGTCTGTTTTTGTTCTGTTTGCCCAATACAGGGCTTGAACTCATGACCCTGAGATCACAAGTCGATGATCTACAACTGAGCCACCAGGCACCCCCAAGAGCCACTTTATTCTTAATAGCAAAAACTGTAAATAATCCAAATGTCCAACAAAAGAAAGAATAAACAAATTGTGATATAGTCATTAAATGGACTATCACCAGTTTAAAGAAAACATACTAATATATACAATATGAATGGATCTCAGAAATATTATTTTGAGCAAAATAATCTAAACCAAACAGGTACATACTATATGATTCCATTTACAAGAAGTTTTAGAAAAAGCAAACACTAATCTGAACTAGGTCAAACTAGTGGTTATCTCTAATGGGACATGGGAAGTGGGACTATTGATGGGCAGGGGCCATGGGGAAGCTCTCTGGGGTGATAGAAATAGGCTGTATTTTGATCTGGGTGGTGGTCACATAGGTGGGTATACATAGGAGTGAAATGTCATCAAATTATATACTTAAAATTTGTGCATTTTACTGTATCTAAATGATACCTCGAAGTTATAAAAATAAAAACAATAACAATAATATGTTATCACTACGAAATATTTTAAATAAAGATAAGCAAAAATGAATTTATTATTCACGTCCCACCACTCAAATATAATTAACGTTAAATGACTTTGGAGCCATATCTTTTTAACTTACAAATCATACTGCTTTTCAAAAAAGTTATTTTCTATGGAAAATATTTACCGTTTAATTGCTTTCTTATGGAGTGATCTTCAAACATTTTTGTAGCAAACATTTTGAACTTCCATGGCTATCCTCAACATACAAATATTGCCCTGGCAGAAGCACATTTAAGAAGACATGCCTGTGTGCCAGTCCTCCTCCACCAACCTCTGGCAGCCTCTGAGCCCTCTGAGTAGTACCCACGCAGCCTCAAACCACTGTCTTGGTTTCATTTTTGATGAATGCATTCCAGTTCGCAAGTGACCCACAGTTTGTTCAACTCCAATGGTGACAAAAATATCAAGACCTGAGTATCCACAGCCTCTTCTCCTTTAGACCCACAAAGGAAATTCTGAAGTTATCTGATAACCGCATTCACTAATTGAGTTAATTCACTCACTTCACCTTCAACACCCCCTCAAAAAAGATGGCTTGGTGCAAGTCAGTAATAAGACTTTTTTGAGGTAGATAGGTGCATGAAGAAGAAAAAAAAAGACTTGTGAGGTCTTACACCTACTGGAAAGGGAAAGAAATATCAGTTGGAAAACAGATCCAGAAAAGGGAAAACTGGGGAGGAAGAAGATAAAGCTGGGTCCAAGAAAGAATATGAAAGAAATTTTGTACAAAGAGCTAATGGAGCAAATTGGAAGCAGTGGCAGAAGATGGGAAAACAGAGTTAGAGAAGTAGAACATCGTGAAGAGCAATTGGGGCAGGCGAACTCCAAAATGCCTTTTCTAACATACGTTTACTAGTGTCCCCGTCAATGCTATTTTTTTTATAATATAGCATTTTTTCTGATCTAAAATTTGTAAATTTATTATATACTAATATGTTATATATACTTGTGACTGTTTCTAGACTTTTGATTCTGATGATCTGATGATCTATTTCTTAACTCATTCCACACAAAACAAATTATCAGAGCTTCATAATGTGTTTTAATAACTTACAGGGTAATTCTCCCTTCATTACTTTTAATATCTTTTTTAGATATCTTTGAATGTTTGTAATTCCATCTAACATTGGTTCTAACATTTTGTCAGATCCCCAAACCCTAACCTAATTTTGGAAAGAATTTAAAGAGTAAGTTAGGGGAATTTTTATAACATTATAAAATTTTATAATTATAATTAGTTAATATATAATTTTGAGTCTTTTCATCCAGAAATGTGGTCTGTCTCCACTTATTCAAGTCTTCTCTTGTCCCTCAAGAAGTTTTGTTGCTTTCTTCATACAGGCCTATTTCTTGACAAATTAATTTCTAGGTCTCTGTGTATTTTTATCATAACCGTGAAAGGGATCTTTTTTTCTATTATATTTTCTAGCTGATTTATGTTAGTTCATATATACCTGTAAAATCAGCATGCATATATGTATATATGTATGTTTATACATACATGTATATATGTCATATGATATGATATGCATGTGTGTGCACATATACTTAACCAGACTACCAAAAATTCATATTAGCTCTAAAAGTTTGTTTATATTTTCTAATTATTTTATAGGTAATGATAATTTTGTCTCTTCCTTTCCAATATTCATATTTCATTTCTTTTTCTTTTAAAACAATGGCAGGATGGGGCACCTGGGTGACTCAGTTGGTTAAGAGTCCAACTCTTGGGCGCCTGGGTGGCTCAGTGGGTTAAAGCCTCTGCCTTCGGCTCAGGTCATGATCTCAGGGTCCTGGGATTGAGGCCCGCATTGGGCTCTCTGCTTGGCAGGGAGCCTGCTTCCTCCTCTCTCTCTGCCTGCCTCTCAGCTTACTTGTGATCTCTCTCTGTGTGTCAAATAAATAAATAAAATATTTAAAAACAAAACAAAACAAAAAAAAGAGTCCAACTCTTGATGTCAGCTCAGGTCATGAATCAGAGTTGTGAGATGGAGCCCCAAGTCAGGCTCTGCACTGGGCATGCATGGATCCTGCTTGAGATTCTCTCTCTCCCTCTCCCTATGCCCTTCCCCTATGCCAGCGCACTCACTCTCTAAATGAATAAATATAATAATGTTACCCCCCATTTTGTTTGTTCTGCACTGTAATTTTTGCCCAACTTCATATTTTTAACTCCCTTGAGTCACTGTTATAATGGCATATATTTAACTGTTGGTTTGGTTTTGATAGAGGTAAAATATACATACAATGAAATGCCTAACCTTAAATGTAAAATTCATTGAGTTTTGAGAACATACATACCCATGTAACTACTATGGTCACAATCAAGATATCAAACATTTCCGTCATTCCAGAAAACTACCATGTACCCCCATAGACAATAACTGTTCTTATTTCTATAAACATAAATTTTGCCCCTTCTATAATTTTATATATATAGAATCATTCAGTATGTATTATTTTGTCTCTGGTTTCTTCCACTCAACATGATGTTTTTGGGATTTGTTCTTGTTGCTGTATATCAGTATTTCATTTTTTTTAATATTTTTATTTATTAAAGAGAGAGCACACGTAGGCAGAGCAGCAGGCAGAGGGAGAGGGAGAAGCAGGCTCTCCACTGAGCAGGGAACCCAATGCGGGGCTCGCTCCCGGGATCCTGGGATCCTGACCTGAGCCACCCAGGCACCCCTCAGTAGTTCATTCTTTTTTCTTGCTGGGTAGTATTTAAATGACTTATACCATAATTTATCCCTTTGTTGATGGATATTTGAGTTCTCTCCAGCATGGGGTTGGTATAAATAAAATTGCTGTAGGCATAGGTCTTCTTTTGGATAAATACCTAGAAATAGAATTTCTAGGCCACAGCACAGGTGTAGTTAATTTTATATGAAACTACCAGAAAATTTTCCAAAATTTTCCAAACTCCCAACACTTTTCCAGAGTGACTGTGTATTTTATACTCTCACCAGCAGTTTCTCCACATCTTCACCAACAATTGTTGTTGTCTTTTTAATTTTAGCCATTTTATTGGGTATAAAATGGTATCTGGTACTTTTAACTTGTGTTTTCCCCGAAGACAAACGGTTCTGAGCAATTTCATGTGCTTATTGACTATACATCTTCCTTCATGAACCACCTGCTCAAGACTTTTGCCCATTTTGTACTGATTTGTAGATGTGTATTGTAAATTTTTTCCCCTAAAATGTGTCTTCCCTCTTTGTTCTTGCCGTGGTAACTTGATCAGCAAAAATTCTTAATTCCATTTTATCAATTTTTCCCTTTCAGTTCAGTGCATTTATCCTCTCTCTAGGAGATCTTTTCCTAACCCAAGTTGTGTTTTCCTCTAGAAGTTTCATAGTTTTGATTTTATGTTTGGATCTCTGATTCATCTCTGAAGTATTTTATGTTCTGGAGTGCTATCTAATACAGAATTATATTCTTAATTGCATTTCCCAATTATTTGCTGCTGATCTACAAAAATACATTTGACCTTATGTTCTGTGTTCTTTCTAAATTCACTTATTAAATTCACTATGGCCTTTCTAAATTACTTTGACCTCTTAAAGTTAATTTATAAGTTCTAGTAGTTGTTTCATAACTTCCTTAATATTTTCTATGTAAAAAATCATGTCTGGCAGAAATAGAGGGTTTTACTTCTTCCTTTCCAAGCTTTACAGCTTTTACTTCTTTCTCTTGCTTTATTGCAATGGATAGTAGCTCCAGTGCAGTATCAAATAGAAGTAGTAAGAAAGGACATCCATACTCTGTTCTCAATCATGAGGAAGACTTTCAATATTTCAATGTTAGATATGATAGTACTATAGGTGTTTTGTAGATGCTCTTCTTCAAGTTAAATAGACTTCTTTCTATTCCTGACTTGCTAAGTCAAGAACCGTTGAATTTTGTGAAATGCTTTTTCTGCACTTTTGAGAGGATTATATAGGGTTTTTCCCCTTTATTACATTAATATGTGAAATACATTAATAGACCCCACTTGATCATGAGGTATTAACTTTTTTATATATTGCTAGAGTCAACCTGCTAATATTTCATTAAGGGTTTTTATTTCTTTGTTAGTTCAGGCTGCTATAACAGAATACCATAGACTTGGTGACTTCAAACAATAAACATTTATTTCTCACAGTTCTGGAGGCTATGAAGTCCAAGATCAAGGCACCAAGAGATTCAGTATCTAGTAAGGGCCCTCTTTCAGGTTACAGACCGTTGACCTCTCCATCACATTGGGGGTTAGGTGTTGAACATATGAATTTTGGAGGGACACAAACATTCATTATATCACAGTGGCTATAATCACAGGGAATAGTGGTCAGCAATTTTCTTTTTTTGAAATATTTTTCTCGGGTTTGGTGTCCAGGTAATGGTTGCTTCATAAAATAAGTTCGGAAATGTGCTCTTCTTTTCTATTTTCTAAATTTGTTTAGCATTCATATTGTTTCTTCTTTAAATGTTTGATAGTATTCATCAGAGAGACAATCTGAACCTATAATCTTCATCAGGGGAAGGTTTTTTTTAATCACAAATTCAAAATTTTAGATATAGGGCTATTCAGATTTTCTATTCCATCTTGTATTCAGCTTTAGTAAGTTATGTTTTAAAGTAATTTGAAACCATCTACTTCGTTGAATTTAGTGGCATAAAATTTCCATATTACTTTTTAATTATTCTTTTAATGTCATTATGATCTAGTGATATTCCTCTTTCATTCTTCATGTTGGTAATATTTTTTTCATGTTGGTAATTCCTGTTTTCTGTCCTTAACAATTGTGGTAGAGGTCCATCAATTTTATTACACTTTTCAAAGGACAAACTTTGGGCTTTGTCAATTTTCTCCATTAACTGTCTCTTTTCTATCTGGCTTATTTCTGCTGTTATCTTTACCTTCTGCTTTGGGTTTAATTTGGTCTTCTTTTTCTAATTTCTTACAGAGGTAACAAAAGTGACTTTAAGGAAACCTTTTTAAGGAGGTTTGGAGACAGAGCAAGCAGTAACAAGATTTGTGTGTGAAGCACACCAGATTCAAGCCTGGGTATCACTTTCACTTGAAGTCTCGAAGATTACCTCCAGGTTGTAGACACACACACACACACACACACACACACACACACACGGGGTGCTTGGGCTTCAGGAGATGTTCATCCTTGGACACACACTGAGTGTTTCTGCATATTGCAGTATGAGATCCGGGACCAATCAAAGTCCTCAAGGACAAAATTCACTACCTTGAATATGTCTGGATAGTCTATTTGTGTGTCATCATGGCCCAGACTAAACATGAGTCTGGACTTTCAGGCAAGGATAAGCTCCTAATGTGTAAGCCTCTTTTTCACATCTCTAAAGGTTTTCCTGGGAAACAAGTAAAAGGGCTTGTCTCAGCACCACTATCTACATAAGTTTCAGTTCTTATAGAGACCAGAATCATGAAGGTTATTTTGAACGACGGGCCCTGGATATCATCTATTTTCCTCAGATTATTTTCCTCCAACCCTTTTCTGACAGTAATATGTCTCCTATGACTTATTAAATTCCATATGGACTTAAATTTGTGGAGACTTTTCCACTGGGAAGTTGTACAATTGCAAGAGAATTTGGAAAAATAGCAGATCCCATGAGACAGACCTGCCTCCAAACTGGAGATCTCCTCCTACATTTGTGAGGCATCCATTCAGTTCCTGTACCACCAGAGCTTTACTCAGGGGAACAAATCTTGAAGTTGTGGGAGCTCCAATGTGGCAGTGGGGATGAAGGTGGGGCTTGCTTGCTAAAAACAACCTGTTCCCATAAAATTTAAGGAAAGGCAATATTTTTGCACACTTTTCTGTAACTGAATATCATTAAAGTATTGGATATACAATGCATCATGCCTTTCTTTCAAAAACTACTTATTGAATGCCTACTATAAGCACTGTGCAAAGGATAAAGGGATAAAATGGTGAGCACAAAAACAGAGAAAAGAAAGCTAAAAGACAGTTATGACTGGAAAGAGTAGAAATGGAGACGAAAAAGTGAATTGCTGGTGGGAACTTCTATTACCAAAGACTTTGTATGTTCTTAGGTCCTTGAATCAGGAAAAAAGTAGTTATGCTGGATCCCTCTGACATGTACGGCAAGGAGTGTGTGTGTGAGTGTGTGTGTGTGTGATGTGGTGCCTTTTGGAGAAGATGAGGGAGCATAAGGAGAATACCTCAATTTCTGCCCAATAGAAGTGGGAGGACGGAATCACTGATGTTCCAGAAGCTAAGAAAGGAAAAATGTAAATTATTTTCTTTACGCATGTGGTTTGCACAACATTCTCCAACATAAGACTCCCACTTGGGTCCTAAAGTTGGAAAAATCTAGGGAGTATGGAGAAGAGGAACAGAGCTACAAGACTTGACATTGTATATCAGGTGCCAGCACTAGCAGACAAACTCCTAGAGGGAGACCTTTGTAAGACATCCTCCAGATTCATTAGCCATGTGCACTGTGAATCTGGAATTAATATCGTCTACCTAAATTAGAGAGGGATACTTCTCACATAAGTCCCTATGTGCAGGCAGGGTAGCAAAGGAAGAGTTCTTTAAGTAGGAGTAATTTGAAGAGCCCCTAAGAATTCCCAACCCCAAATGGTATTTCCCATGTTGACTGAAATTCTTCATTTTGTTTCACTGCTTAGAACCCATCTTTACTCATCTCACTATAACTACAGAAGTAGCTATAACATAGAATAAATAGAAATTAAAGGTTCTGAAACCAAATGGCCTTGTTCATCCTAGGCTTCACCACTAATCACTCACGTGACTTTGGGGTATGTTTCTTAATAATAGCTAAGAATTACATTTACTGAGCATGTAATCACTTAGCAATGATAGGGCCAACCACTTTACATGTATTTACATGTTTCACTACTCCTCACAATACCCTATAAGGTATGAGGTATCATTATCAGTTTACAGACGAGGAAACCGAGGTACATATGTAACTTTGAGGTCCAAAACTAGTAAGTGGAGGAGCTGAAATTCAAACGTAAGCAGGCTTAACAATATACTATTCCCCTCACTTAAACCCTCTAAGCCACTCTACTTAGGTCAGAACATAGTAAGGATCAGATAATTCTTACGGATTGTATATCCGTAAGATATACAATCTTTTTTGCAGTCTAAAAGTCTTCAACACTATTACTGCAAAAGTCTTCAACACTATTACTGTTACTATTTCAAAAAATTAATTCTTGAAAAGAATTACAGCAGTACCCAGCAAACCCATTTCAATTTTAAGTTCTGTGTTAGGTGCTAAGGTGCTATAGTGATATATAAGACTTGATTCCTGCCCTCAAGAAACACAAAATTCAAGGCTTATTTACATTGCTCCCCTACACAAAATCCTTCAAAGGGCTCTATATTGCTTTCAGAAAGGTCATGTCCTTAGCTTGGCACAAAAGGCCCATCACAATTCCACCCTGTCTTTCCTCCTTGAAGGTGTCTCCTGCCACATCCCCCATCCACCCTCCAGCCTGAGCTACTTATTCTGCAGATGTGCAAGACATTTCACATCTCAGTAACTCACAATGTGCTGTTTCGTTCTTCTGGGAAATTCTTTCCCCTACCTCCATTTCTACAACTTCCATATTCACCTCAAATCTCTCTGGAATCCCCCAAACCCTGCTGCATGAGATGCCTCTCTCTGTGCTCCCACAGAATCCTGCACACACTCACTGCACTTACTACATTGTACTGAAACACTTCTGCTCATTTGCCTCCACCACCATTCTCTAAGCTTCTTGAAGTCTTAGTGGTCTCTTAACCTAGCTCCCACAACAGTTTTATGCACAGTAGACACTCAATGAATGTGTACATAATGAATGAATTAACAAATAAACTTTAATTAGTGCTCTAATGAGGGTATAACGATTTAATGGAAGAATGAGCAGAGTGAAATTGACTAAGAGGGTCTGTGATGACTTCTTTGAGGAGTGGCATCTGAACTACTCTTTGTGGGAAGGGAATACTTGAATTAATGGACATATGCAGAGGACCTCCCAGGAAGAAAAGGTTTGAGGAAAGGCCCGAGAGGAACTTTTGAGGTATAATAAGTTCTGTGACTAGAACATAAGGAAGAAAAATGAAGATTAAGGCAATAAAGTGGCAAGAGATTAGTGGCAATAAAACTGGGACTTGGAGAAAAGCCAGACCATCAAAGTAATTCTCAAGCAATTTTCGATTTTAAAAAATCTTACTGCTATAAGTAATATAATCAGCTCCCAATTCTTCTATTTGTATTTCTTCTCATTCATTCATAACTGACCCCTAATAATCATATCAAAACTGCAGCTATATGTACAAGGAGAGGTTGTAGTGAAAGGAGAGATACAGGAAAAGGAAAATAGTATGGAGAGAAAAGTAGGAGGAAATGGATCTAAATTAACATACCAAGCAGATAGTGGTCTTACCCGTAAAACAGTGGAGACCATGTCATCAGTAATTTGACTACTCTTAGATTTATTTTTAACTTTATGTCATTTTTTACTATATATACTTCTGAAACCAACTCACATTAACTAATCTAAGATGCAGAGACAGAGGTCTCTTAAGGCAACCAATTTCATTTTAGGAAGGAAATGCTTTGGCCCACATGCTTTGCACTGCACCTAATAAGCCCCTGGCATCACTAAAGAGTGAATCTGGTACAGTATTGAATACAGGTTGTACCACATAACAACAAAATGCACAACCACTTTACTCACTGTGCTCTCTGCTTCAAGCACCAACTCAATATTTACTGCACACCTGTTATGAGAAAGACACTGTTCTTGGCACAGATAGGAAATCCCGGATGAATCTGGTTAAGATCCACACCTTTAAAGTATGTACAGAGCAGGTGAGCCAAATGTGTACATGATAATGCAATTCAGCATGTAATGTATAAAAAAATGTAGCATGGAAGCAAACAAGAGGCATTAAGTTGAAATGGGTAAAGATTTCATGACAGGGTTAACTTAAGGGACTACTAGGAAAACTTTTCATGTTTCTTCTTTATTATATATTTTAATTATGAAGGTGATAAATGTTCATTATATAAAATTTCTAAATATAGAAAAGAAAAAAATCACAAATGAACCACTATATTTTTGTATATGCCATTTAAAAATTTATTTATTATAAAAATGAAACCATAGTGTACATTCCTTTCAGTAAAGAGCTTTTTCAGGCAACAATATATGACAACCATTTTTCTGTGTAATTTACTATACTTCTACAACTGACTTTTATTTTTAAATAGGTGCATATCAAAAGGTATAAAAGAGTATACAGCAAGAGCATGTCTCTCTCCCATCCCATTCTGCCATTACCTTTTCATTTTAACCAGAAACAACCACTGTTACCAGTTTCTTATGATCCTTCCACAAATATTTTGCTTATGTGTATATATTTCTTTTGAAATAAGTGGTAGCCATGCACACAAAATTTTGTACCTCATTTTTCTCTCCCCAGGCAATGCACATATCACTGCCTTGTTCTTCTTGGTAACTACAAAATGTACCATTGGATGAAAATATAATAACTTGCATCCAGTCCCCTTTGATGGACATTCAGAATAGTTCTAATATTTCACTATTACAATATTGCTAGATGTATCCTTAAAATGTAAATATGTACACAATTTTAAATATATCTACAGGAAAAAATTGTTGGAAGTGGAGTTTAAGCTCAAAGGATATATATATTTTAGAATTTGAAAGATACTACCACCGTGTCCTCCAGTCAGGTGGTCTTCCAGCCAATTACAAGTGAGAATGCCTATCCCTTTCCCTTAACTTGTGGCTCCCCAGTCAAAAACTATCTCCCATTCTCCCATGCTCCCCCACCCCCAATACAAACACACCTTAGAAACAGGTGAGATCACCTATCTGGCCAATGGAATGTGAGAATATGAACAAAAATGATAGGCATCATGTCAAGGCTAAAGTAACCCAGAAGAGAGGGTGCATCCTCCACGCTCTGCTTTTCTGCCAGCTGGAAAGAGAAGCTTTCAAGGCCCTAGAAATGGTAGAGCCACATGATGCAAGGAAACTGAGTCCCTGAATCCATACAGAGAAAAACTATCAAACAGAAACATCCACATGGGACTATATCATGAGGGAGAAATAAGTTCCTATTTTATTACAAGCTGTTGAAATATTGGTGTTTGTTAAAGTATCTTGCTTTATTGTAACAAATATACCAAGAAATCCTTTTTTATATAAAATCCCAGATCCCAGGACACCTGGGTGGCTCCATCAGTTAAGCATCGTACTCAATTTTGGCTCAGGTCATGATCTCAGGGTCATGAGATCAAGTACCACATCAAACTCTGTGCTGGGTGTGGAGCTTGCTCGAGATTCTCTCTCCCACTGCCCCTCCCCCACCTCTCTCAAATAAATAAATAAAATCTTTAAAATCCCAGATCCATATACACTAATAATGAATCAGCAGAAAGAGAAATTAAGAAAATAATCCCATTTACAATTATACCAAAAATAATAAAATAAGAATAAACTTAACCAAAGAGATGAAAGATCTATACTCTGAAAACCTAAACACTGATGAAAGAAATTGAAGACAACACAAACAAATGGAAAGACATTCCATGCTCATGGATTGGAAGAACAAGTATTGTTAAAATTGTCTAGACTACCCAAAGCAATCTATAGATTTAATGTAACCCCTATCTAAATACCAAAAGCATTTTTCACAGAACTAAAACAATCCTAAAATTTGTATGGAGCCACAAAAGATCCCAAATAGTCAAAGCAATCCTGAAAAAGAAAAACAAAACTGGAGGTATCACAATTCCAGACTTCCAAGAAATATTAAAAAGCTGGAGTAACCAAAACAGTATGATACTAGACACCGAGATCAACGGAACAGAATGGAAAACCACAATCATATGGTTAATTAATCTTTGATAAAGCAGGAAAAAATATACAATATTCTTTGAAGAGGCAGACTTCAAGAAATGGTGCTGGGAAAACTGGACAGCTACATGCAAAAGAAAGAAATCAGACCACTTTCTTACACCATACACAAAAATAAGCTCAAAATGATTAAAGACCTAAATGTGAGATCTGAAACCATAAAAATTCTACAAGAGGGGTCCATGGATGGCTCAGTCAGTTAAATGTCTGACTCCTGATCTCAGTTCAGGTCTTGATCTCAGGGTTGTAAGTTCAAGTCCCCATGTTGGGATCCACACTGAACATGGAGCCTACTTAAAAAAAAATAAATCCTAGAAGAGCACAGGCAGTAATTCCTCTGACATGAGCCATAGCAATGTTTTTCTAGATATGTTTCCTGAGACAAGGGGGAAAAAAGCAAAAATAAACTATTGGGACTACATCAAAATAAAAAGCTTCTGCACAGCAAACAATCAACAAAACTAAAAGGCAACCTGCTGGAACACAAGAAGATATTTGCAAATGACATATCCAATAAAAGTTTAGTATCCAAAATACATAAAGAACTTATATACCTCAACACCTAAAAAACAATCTAATTTAAAAATTGGCAGAAGACACATTCATTTCTCCAAAGAAGACATCTAGATGGCCAATAGAAACATGAAAAGATGCTCAACATCACTGTTCATCAGGGAGATAATACAAATCGAAACTACAATGAGATATCACCTCACACCTGTCAGAATGGCTAAAATCAAAAACACAAGAAAAAAAATGTTGGTGAGGATATGGAGAAAAAGGAACCTCCATGCACTGTTGGTAGGAATGCAAACTGGGGCAGCCAATGTGGAAAATCAGTACAGAGTTCCTCAAAAAAATTAAAAACAGAACTACCCTATGATCCAATAATTGCATTACTGGGTACTTACCCAAAAAATGCAGAAATACTAATTCAAAGGGGCACATGCACCTCTATGTTTACTGTAGCATTATATACAATAGCCAAATTATGGAAGCAACCCAAGTGCCCATTGACCAATGAGTGCATAAAAGATGTGGTGGGGGGGCTCAGTCGGTTAAGTGTCCAACTCTTGGTTTCAGCTCAGGTCACTGATCTCATGGGTTGTGGGGTCAAGCCCCACATCCAGCCCCACACTCAGGGGCATGGAGTCTGCTTGAGATTCTCTGCTCCTCTCTCTGTCCATTCATGTGCACTCTCTCTTTCTCTCTCTCTCTCAAATAAATAAAATGTTAAAAAAAAAAAAGAAGAAAAGAATGAAATCTTGCCACGTGCAACAACATGGACGGAGCTAGAGAGCATAATGCTAAGCAAAATAAGTCAGTCAGAAAAAGACAAATACCATATGATCTCACTCATATGTGGAATTTAAGAAACAAAACAAACAAGCAAAGGAAAAAGAGAGCGAGAGACAAACCGAGAAACAAACTCTTAACTATAGAAAACAAACTGATGGTTACAGAGGGGAGGTTGGTAGTAGAATGGGTGAAATAGGTTATGGGGATTAAGGAGTGCACTTGTTGTGATGAACACTGGGTGTGGTATGGAAGTGTTGAATCACTTCATTTTACACCCAAAACTAATATAAGACTGTATGTTAACCATACTGGAATTAAAATTAAAAACTAATTTTAAAAAGTATCATTTAAAATAGCAACAAAAAATGAGACAGAGCTAACAAAATATATGCAAAATATGTATACTTAAAAAAATATAAAACTTTGGGGCGCCTGGGTGGCTCAGTGGGTTAAAGCCTCTGCTTTCGGCTCAGGTCATGATCTCAGCGTCCTGGGATCGAGCCCCACATCGGGCTCCCTGCTCAGCAGGGAGCCTGCTTCCTCCTCTCCCTGTCTCTCTGCCTGCCTCTCTGCCTACTTGTAATCTCTCTCTCTGTGTCAAATAAATAAATAAATAAAATCTTTAAAAAAAAAATAAAAATAAATAAAAATAAAAAAATATAAAACTTTAAAGAGATAAATAAAAAATGGCACTATATAACATGTTCTTGGATTGGAAGACTCAATATTGTTAGAATGTCAAGTCTTCTCCAAACTGAACTATATATTCAATGCAATCTCAAAAATAATTCCAGCAGTTTTTGGTAGAATTTGGCAGACTGATTCAAAACTTTACATGGAAAAGTGGAGGGCCTAGAATGGGTAAAACAAGTTTGAGAAAAAGAAGTAAAGAAGGAGAGTTTCTGTACTTAATATAAAACTAAGGGCGCCTGGGTGGCTCAGTGGGTTAAAGCCTCTGCCTTCGGCTCAGGTCATGATCTCAGAGTCCTGGGATCAAGGCCCGCATCAGGCTCCCTGCTCAGCGGGGAGCCTGCTTCCTCCTCTCTCTCTGCCTGCCTGTCTGCCTACTTGTAATCTCTCTCTCTGTCAAATAAATAAATAAAATCTGTAAAAAAAATTAAAAATAAGCAATTGCGGGGCACCTGGATGGCTCAGTTGGTTAAGCGTCTGACTCTTGATTTTGGCTCAGGTCATGATGTCAGGGTCATGATATTGACCCCACACTGGGTTCTGTGCTGGGCATGGAATCTGGTTAGATTCTTTCTTTCTCTTTCTCTCTCTCTCTCTCTCTCTCTCTCTTTCTCTCTCTCTCCCCCCCTCTGCCCCTCCCAACCGTCACACTGGTGCACGCATGTACTCTAAAAACAAAAACAAAAAACCAAGCAATTAAGACAACATGGCATTGGTAAAATACATAAATATACATCAATGAAATAAAACTAAAACAAACAACAACAACAACAAAAACCCAAATCCACAGTTCAAAGAATACATTTAGGAAATGTTCCTTAAGTATTTCAATGTTAAATATGACAATAGCTATTAGGAAAGTATCATCTTCTGGATTACCAAGAACTGTTTTTTATTTCTTTGTTTTATCACGAATGAATATTGATTTATCAAATACCACTGTAATATCTGTGGAAAGGTCCTAAAATTTATTTCTTTTGCTCTACTAAAGCAATACCTTAAATTAATATTTCCTAGTGTTGAAACAGCCAGGCATATCTGAAATAAACAGCGTTTACTTGGTTATGATATTTTTATATGCTGTCAATGTAAAGGAATAACCGAGAAAAAAAAACAATACACCGGGAAATTCTTTAAATGACTCATAAATTTCAAATTTCAATTTGAGGAATTAAAGAGTAGAAGAGACCTTTCTGAAGAACAAATTTGTTATCTGGAAATGCAAGTGAATGAGTTATCACACTATCCAGATCAAAAATAAAAGAAATGGAATTCCCAAATGAAAAGAAAAGAAAATTAGAGGGCAGGTCTAGGAGGCCTAATTGCAAATAAAAGAAATTCAAGAGAGACCACACTGGAGACAGCAGTAATCAAAACATAGTGCAAGAAAACTTCCCTCAGGAGGAGAGGAGAGTTGTTAGATCAAAAGCACTCACTGCGTGCCAGGCAGGATAAATGAAAAAAGGCACTTAGATATATCCTGGCAAAATTTCTCAAGTTCAATAAAGAAAAAACAGAAACTTTCAAAGAAGAGCAGGTTACTTACAAACGAATGAGCATGAGGCTGGCACTGGGACACAGCTAAGCGCACAGGCTCTGAAGTAAGACTACCTGGCTTCAAATCTTGGTGTGCACCTGGTTAAGTTACTTAACTTCTTTATGCTTCTGTAAAACAGGGATGATGACAGTACTTAACTTCTAAGATTGGCTGGAAGCAGTATTTGAGATAATACATGTTAGAGTCCAGCACATAGTCACTTATAATCACTGACTTTGACCTGTTAATACTGAAAGCTGTCTAAGAGAGTGAAAACTTTGTAGACTTTGAGAAGGCAAGAACCTGAACCCTCCCCAGGGCTTAATGTTTAGCGCTAATGATCTGAAAAGCTGTAGGATGAGCCCCACCCTACTGCCTCTAATGTCACCTGAGCTCATGCAAGTGAGAAGTGACCTGACGGGCAGAAAGAATCTCATTCATTAATTTTTATTAATGTGAACAGGGCAAGGATGACCATTTTTTAGCCTGGAGTTAAAGATTATCAGAGATGAAAAAGTTGTAAGCTCTGTCAAGAGTAAATGGACTCCCAGTGGAATCTCTGAGTCATGGAGGACTCTCCTACAATGAATAGACTTACTGTTATTCCACGCAGGACCCTCCAAAAAGTGACTAGTACGGGATTTGTGGCTGCCTGATTTGAGTATCATAAAGAAGTTATTTCACTCATTCAGCAAATTGTGTGGGCATATCTATATTATGTGTGAGGCAATATACTGGGGATCTGACTGTGAATAAGACACATCAAGTCCCTTCCCTCAAAGAGTTTACACACGTGAATCTTGATTTATATCACCCAAATTGGTATGCCCATGTAAGAAACTGATCATACTGACAAAAGGTGTTAAACGAAATTTAACACGCACACACACACACCTCTTCTAGCCGAATTACACAAGAAACAAAAACAAAAAAGTCAACTTTCAATAGTTAAGCATGTATAGTTGAATGTTACTTTAACTTAATTTGTCTCATTTTTTTATAGTTCTGTGAATGCAAAAGCTAGCATGACAATTTGGTGGAACTCTTGTATTAATTAGTTCAGTTCTACTTACTAAGCACTTAGCACCCACCAGAAATATTTTAAATGTTCCTCTCTAGATGTTACCTAAAAATTTCCTAGTCTACTACCTATCTTTAGATGGAAGATTATTTCTTCAATCCAAAAGGAAGATATAGAATTAAATTGCATATAATGAATGTAGTGGGTTGAATGGTGGCCACTGAAAAGATACATTCATGCCCTAATACCGAGAACCTGTGAATATTACTTTATTGAAATAAAGGGCTTTTGCAAGTGTAACTAAGGATCTTGAGATGAGGAAAGTATCTGGCTTATCTAGATGTGCCCTAAATCCAATGACAAGTGGAGTCTTAAAGTCAGTACTTAATAAGAGTCGTTTTCAGAGAAAGGACAAAGAAGAGGAAAAGACACAGAGCAGAAAAGAAGGAAGCTATGAGAACACACAGGCAGAGCCCGGAGTGGAGGCAACCAAGTCAAGGAAAGCCAGTAGCCAGCAGAAGCTGAAAGTGCCCAAGAACCTTTCAGACTTCTGGCCTCCCCAGCTGTGGGAAAATACCTTTCTATTGTTTATACCCCTCAGTCTGTGATCATTGGTTACTGCTGCCCCAGGAGACAGTGAACAGAGGCATTTTGGTAAGGAACGCTGGGTTCAAGTCCCACACCTGGCAGTTAGTCCCTATTTGCTCCTTAGCAAGTCCCATAGCCTCCCTGAGCCTCCACAGCCTTATTAGTAAAAAGGGGACAATCAGACCTGTGCTACTATCCCCCAGAGTTCTGATAAGACTAAAACGAAATCATGCCTGTGAAAACACTCAGAATACTGTAAAATTTGGGATGCCTGGGTGGCTCAGCTGGTTAAGCAGCTGCCTTCGGCTCAGGTCATGATCCCAGAGTCCTGAGATCAAGTCCCACATCGGACTCCTTGCTCGCCAGGGAGCCTGCTTTTCCCTCTGACACTCTGCCTGCTTGTGCTCTCTCCCTCTGACAAATAAATGAATAAAATCTTTAAAAAAAAAGAATACTATAAAATTCTATGCAAAGATGTGTTATTATTATTATTACTATCATCATACTTTATCTGGCATTCTAAATGATGTTTGGAGCCTAGGCTCTTTATTCAAACCCACTTGCTGCAACCCTTTACGCAAATCAACACTTGCCTAATTTTAACAATGCCAACATTCTATCAATTCTTATTATCAAATTTTATTTATAGAATTAAGCTATCACTAATATACATGGTACACCTCTTTAGTGCTCGGATTTAATGAAGGTCTAATTACCACTAACCTTATCATCTATTTTATTTCCCTCCAGATATCTTGTACTACTGTCATACTAATTTAGTAAGGAGACCATCTAATTGGTTTATTGCCCCATATATATTAACAAATCAGTTCTACCTGATTTGCCTTCAACAATATCTGTGAACTCACTTAACATAATCATAATTCTTTCTCTAGCTGACCTTAATTATCCCATACTGAATTTTTCTCAGCAAAGAATGAACCATTAATAACCTGTTCCTCCTATTTCTGGTTTTCCCCAATAGGTGGACCCTGATCTACTACCTAGTTCTTCTTTCCTAAAATGAAGTATATTTATGAAGTATAACCAGAAACTAAGGATACTGGTTCTACAAGTTATGCACAATAGTTAATCTCGTAATTCTATAATCTTACTTTATCCATGTATAAGTTTATATCTTCTAGAGAACTTTTCCATTTTTATTTCACATAAAACATCTTGAAACACATTCTAAATTATTGAGAGGTTGGTTTACTGCAAGCTGCAAATGTCTTTCCTTCAGGGCAAAGAAGTTTGACATTAAAAACAAACAAAAAGGGCGCCTGGGTGGCTCAGTGGGTTAAAGCCTCTGCTTTCGGCTCAGGTCATGATCTCAGGGTCCTGGGATCGAGGCCCGCATCGGGCTCTCTGCTCAGCAGGGAGCCTGCTTCCCCCTCTCTCTCTGCCTGCCTCTCTGCCTCCTTGTGATCTCTCTCCCTCTGTGAAATAAATAAATAAATAAATCTTAAAAAAAAAAATAAAAAATAAAAAAAATAAAAATAAAAACAAACAAAAAAATGGTATTTTGATAATGCAGTCTTGTACCAGAATTTATTTTCTTGTGTCTTAATCATTCTATTCTATATTGGAGTTGAATGGCATTCAAATCTTCCTAAAATCTCAAAGTACCATAAAAATTTTATTGTCTGAAATGTTGCCTCTTTAGAGATCTTTAATTGAATGTAAAAGAATGCTTCCCAAAAACCAGGTGAACAATAAAACTTCAGTGTACTCTGAGATTTGTAAATGTAATAATCACTTGCAATTATTATCATCAATAACATACATCCTTAAAATGAGACATCCTTCAAGAATGCCAAGAGTTCCTACCAAGTCACTGAATTGTGGGTAATACATTATTTTAATATACTTAACTCCACCACCTTTCCATAGAGAACAGTTAAATCACCACCAATATGCATGCTAAGCATTCAGTTCTCAGGATGGTCACTAAAAAACTTCAAATCAAAAATTATACCATTATTTTGTGTATATAGGTGAATATCACCATATGGCACTATCCATAACTTTAAATATAGGCTTTATCCCCCTACACATGGATTTATAAAGGTACTTACTGCATCATCTCAGATCAGTAAGAAATTTAGTAACAACAGTCTCCTAATTTTCATGATCTCTAAATGGCCTACAAAAAAGTAAACTGTAAGCCTCTTCCAACTGCAGCCTCCACATTTTTCAATCAATTCCACATGAAACTGCCAAAATACTACATATTCTGTGAAATGTGTTAACTCCCCTGATAAGGAAGATCCTCCTTAAAAGTTCTAACTTTAGATCCTTAGAAGTCTTAAGAAACTTAAAAACATCCTGGGGTGCCCGGCTGGCTCAGTCAGTAGAGTATGTTACTCTTGATCTCAGGGCTGTAAGTTGGAGACCCATGGTGGGTATAAGAGATTAGTTAAAAATAAAACCTTAAAAAGAAAAAAGAAAGAAAGAAACTTAAAAAACATCCTAAAAAGCCATCCATTCCCCCATCACCCATCTTAGCAACAGAAGTATAGAATCTGGCCCCTCGCCACTAGAGGGGAGTGTTTCTTCTATTGGTTTCTCTTCCCCCTAATCTGGCTCACCGGAATTTCTGGTTGAACTAGAAACAAGCGTCAAGATAAACATTCTGACCTTTATTTCTCCTTCGTATTGTGTGGTCCTTTCATTTTATTTCAGGCTGTACGTTGCCACTAAAATATCAACTTCAATCCCTAATTATTTATATTATTATACCCCATACCACACTTCCCTGCCTTTTTTCACAGACTAATAACAAGCTCCACAGAGCTGAGTCTAGAGACTTCGACATTAGTTCACTGGAAAATAATCAGAAAATCCAACCAAGCCTGAGCAATGGTTTTTTTAAAAAAACAGGGGCTTTATAACATATAAAAAATATGCCATATTCATATGATTTCATTTGAATCACAATAATACTATGGGAAAAAAAGACAATTATTAACAAATTTCAAAGAAGAAAATCAATGTTTTCAAGTGACTTGCCCAAGATTACAGGTGCCAAATAGTAAAGCCATAATGAAGACTCAAGTATCCTGACCCCTAGACATTTTTGGTGCTACTTACTTTTATGAGTAAAAGACAGGAGATGAGAAAATAGACCAGTTCTTTACTACTTTTTGTGAAGACCCCTGGTCTGAGGCACAGCCCCTTAAAGAAGACTGAGACAAGAGCTGGCCAGTCAGAATCTGCATGTACTTTATGAAGCCAGAAGACAGGAGAGGGAAGAGCTCTGATAAAAGCAAATCTATCATAATAAAATCAAATCCATCTGATGTGAAACTCCTGGAGACAAAGTAGGTATACCACTCAGAATGCTTCTGGCTGCAAGTGGCAAAATCCCAGATCACGCTGGCTTACACAATAAGGAACTGTATTATCTCACAGAACTAGAAGTGCGGAGGTAGATCAGACCAAGTACAATCAGCAATTCAGCAAGGTCATCAAAGGCTCAGGTTTCTTCTCTCATTCTGCCACCTTCTAGATGAGCTTCATCCAAAGCTAGCTTCTCTCATTGTCCTAAGATGGCCTGAGCAGTTCTAGCCAACATACCCACACGTAACATCATCAGAGGAAGAAGTACCATCTCTTTCTTTTTTTTTTTTTAAGTTTTTTTTTTAATTTTTATTTATTCATTTGACACAGAGAGAGAGATTACAAGTAGGCAGAGAGGCAGGCAGAGAGAGAGGAGAGAGGAGGAAGCAGGCTCCCTGCTGAGCAGAGAGCCCGATGTGGGCCTCGATCCCAGGACCCTGGGATCATGACCTGAGCTGAAGGCAGCGGCTTTAACCCACTGAGCCACCCAGGCGCCCGTACCATCTCTTTCTTTTATCTCTTTTTAGGGACAAGAAACTCTTTCCCAGAAGCACTCTGGCCCTCCTCCAGACTTCCTTTCACATCTCATTGGCCAGAATAGGTTACAGGCCATTCCTACCCCTTCACTGGCAAAGGAAATGGGATCAACCATAATTGCTTAGACTAATCATCTGGGGTAGAATGAATGCTGAAGAGTCAATCACCACGACCATACCATGGGCAATTTATAATGATGAGTATTACTGTGACACTGTTTTCACTCCAGAACAAAACTGTAATTTAATTATGCTGCTTCCATGATCATAACTATGAGGCATGTGCTTTGCCTGAGACTCAGATAATTACTCCTTGCTCACATCTCATATTTATCATCATAGACTTAATTCCTCAGATATAAAACATTTTATTAAAACTTTCCTGTTCGGGGCGCCTGAGTGGCTCAGTGGGTTAAAGCCTCTGCTTTCGGCTCAGGTCATGATCTCAGGGTCCTGGGATCGAGGCCCGCATCGGGCTCTCTGCTCAGCAGGGAGCCTGCTTCCCCCCTCTCTCTCTGCCTGCCTCTCTGCCTCCTTGTGATCTCTCTCCCTCTGTGAAATAAATAAAAAAATCTTAAAAAAAAAAAAAACTTTCCTGTTCGATCCACTGTGTTTTTAAATCTTTAATGCAACATTTTAGAGCAAGAATGGCAAACAGGTTTGTGTCCCACACCTACTCCAGTAGAAACAGCTATCTAGAACCCCACTTCAAGACATATCCAAAGCTGAGTTGGATTCAGTGAAAAATAGTGACATGACTCATTAGTGATATCTTCCATGGACTTGGGTTTGGGCACAATACACTGAGTATATCTGCCAACACCCATTTAGAGAAAATCTCTTTAAATAATTCTCCTCCAGTGATAGAAGATCTCTCTGCTGCAAGCCTCTTTTTTTATTTTAGTGGGGATCCAATCCATCTTCTCCCCTCACTTCATTCTCCCCATGTAATTTACATATATATACACATAATACACTTCAGGCATGAACTCCAAAAATTACTTTATATACAATTAGTTCCACAGGAGTTCTAAAAACTGACCCCTTTTGTAGGTCCATAGAAAGGCCTGGCAGAATGGCTTCACTTCCAAACTGTCTTACATAAAGGAAGCAAAGGAAGGTCTTTGGGGCCCAGTCTGGATATAGGCCTAGGCAGGACTGAGGGGCAGATGGAAAAAGAGAATGGTCATCTATTCCCAGTTAAAATGGACAAGTCCACAGTCGCCAGACAAAAACCAGAAAGGAACTAAAACCTAATCCTGGGCAAAGCTGACTAACCAGTAAGTGAAGGATCCTTAAATAATGACAGATTACAAACAACATGCAGAGATTATGTGTATAAGATGCATCTGAAAAGACAAGGAAGGGCAACAGTGGTTATTCTGGGATGAAGTAACTTACAGCTTTTTTCTTTTGTCCTTCTATTCCTTATCTACATTTTTCTGAGTGTCCTGTACTGCACATATACTGCACATACACTGCCTTCTTAATGAGGGGGAAAAAAATAAAGGAAATACATTTATATCTTATCATTTGATGTTTTGGTTGTTCCAATTAACCTCTAACTACCTTGTAGTTAAGATCAAGCTTGTCCAACTATTCTCCTATGGCTGGGAAGCAAGGTTGTTTTAACTTGTTGATATCACAAGCAATAAAGTATTCCTGTAGCTGAAAATTAATCTGAAACATAAAAGAAGAAAAATTAGAAAAATCCCTAAAAAAAATGAATCAAAAGTGTTTAATTACCCCCTGTAATACACCATAGAAATTACACTACTCAAAAATTTGATAACTTAGCATATTTTTAAAGCCAAATCAGATCTTTTTTTTACCCAAATTGCCAGTTGGCCAGTTTGTTTTCACCTAAATTGTATTTGGTCTAAATTGGTTTTGGCCAAAATAACTTTTAAGTCAAACTGGTATTTTACAAAGAACATACTACCAGCATCAGGGGAAAGTCTAAAGGCAGAGATAAGAAATAGGATCCCTAAAAAACATTCAGTAATAAAGAACAAGCAAGATGGCCTGAACAAGTATGAAAAAAGAAAATCACCTAGTGCAATGGTTCAAAGTAGAAGGAAATCTTTTATCAAAGAGCCGTAAAACTAACCCAAGTAATTTAGTAAATGCTAGTAAGGATACCAAGTTAATTGAGTTTCATCCACTTGCTTGAATTCTCTCCCCGGGGTAGACAATGCTAAGGTTTTCCCCAGGTTCCCTATGAAAAAACCTAATCTGCTTGGGATTCAAATTGAAGACGAATGTTCCCCAAATCATTCTACAATGATACACTTTCCCAGTAAATGAGGTTCTGGAGCTAGCCACTGCATGATGGGGGATCCAAACCAGTGTTTCTGACATATTATGGTTCCCATTCCAAATTATGAAAGGTAATATCCCATACTGTCAGACAAAGTAGAGATGACAGATGACAGGAATTTGCACAGAAAGAAGCAATCCCAATTGTACTGCCTTAGGAGTGAAGGACTCAGGTAGTGGACTTCAGCTTCTACAATAGCTGGTCAATATGGCTGGAAAGAGCTAGAAAACATCTTCAGTTTGAAGTCTTCAAAGAATGTGATTATAGTTAGGATTTCTTTTTAGCCACTTGTTCAATGGAAAATCCTGGAGAGCTTTCTGAGCAGCCTGTATTCATTCAAATATTAACTGGCTTCCGGGTTGTTGGTGTTGCTGAGGTAAACAGGGAGGTAGGAGGATGAAAGACATCATTGCCATTAAAAAGAAAGAAAAAAAAAAAAAGGTGTCCTATAGGAAGGAAAACCGAGAAGTGTATTTATATTCAATCACAACAAAGTAGGTGTGAAAAAAGGATAGATAAATCAGTCTCAGGCGCCTGGGTGGCTCAGTGGGTTAAAGCCTCTGCTTTCGGCTCAGGTCATGATCTCAGGGTCCTGGGATCGAGGCCCGCATCAGTCTCTCTGCTCAGCAGGGAGCCTGCTTCCCCGTCTCTCTGCCTGCCTCTCTGCCTCCTTGTGATCTCTCTAAATAAATAAAATCGTTAAAAAAAAAAAAATCAGTCTCAGTTTGGTAAGAAGCAGAACAACATGGAGATGGGCTATTCACAAATGATCTTGGGGCAAGTGAGTAGCCATTTGGAGAAAATGAAGTTGGACCCACCCATCACACCATACACCAAGAAAAATGAACAAAAAATTAAGTGTAAAATAGAAACCACAAAACAGTAGAAAACAATGTGAGAAAATTCTTTCATAACCTTGTAGTGGGGCAGGCTTTTCTAACTATGACCCAAAATCCAGAAGTCATAAAAGACTAACGAATTCAACTACATTTCAGGAAAAATCTACTTAGCAAAAACATCATAAGCAAATATAATGGGGGGGCATGTTGCAACTTATATTACAAAGGGCAAATATTATACACATCAGCTACAAAGTGGTTTTTAAATGAACCCCCCACCCCCACCCAACAAAGGCAAAGGATTAAAGATACATTTCACAAAAAGGGAAATATAAATGGCTCCCAAATATATGAAAAGGTATTCAAACTCATTCATAAGAGAAATGGAAATTAAAACTACACCAAGAAAACATTTTTCACCTATCAGATTGGAAAAATCCAAATATTTAGTAATACATTTTGTGGCAAGAATACGAGTAACAAGGCACTCCCATACATTTCTGATGGAGGTGTACATCATACAACCTCCATGGAGGGCAATTTGGTAGTACCTATAAAACTGCAATGAGATACACTCTTCGGTCAGCAATTGCCCTTTTAAGAATTTACCTTATAAATACATTTATACCAGTATGAAATAATCTATGTAATATAAGTACTTACTGCAGTACTGTTTCTAATAGAAAAAGACTGAAAATTTCCCAAATGCCCACCAATATGGGACTCATTAAAAAAAATGATGCTATATCCATACAATGTGGAAGAGATTCCCAAAATATGTTATTAAAATGAAACATATCTGGGGGCGCCTGGGTGGCTCAGTTGGCTAAACATCCAAGTTTTGATTTCGGCTCAGGTCATCATCCCAGGGTTGTGAGATCTAGCCCCAAGTCGGGCTCTGTGCTGGACATGGTGCCTGCTTAAGATTCTCTTTCTCTCCCTCTCCATCTGCCCCTCCCCCTCTATCTGGGATATTTTCCGACTGTTATGGAAAGACCTCCAAGATACACTGTTAAGTGAAAAAGGGAGAGTAATACATATAAGCTTCATTTACATAAAAGAGAAAAACAGCATTTATATTTGTTTTTGCTGAAATATGTATTTCAAAACTCTGGAAGGATGTGAATTGAATAGTTGGGGAGCAAGGTGGAAGGGAAATTTTCATTTCTAAACATTTTGTTGTTTGAATCAACTGAATGCATTACCTTTTCAAAACTTAAAACTTAAAATGCTGAATATAGTAAATGTTTGGTAGATATAATTCGAGTTATATCTACGAAATACTCTACATTTGGGCCCCTCAGTCTGTGGGTGCTGGACGGCAAACGAATGACTATGTACTTGGGGAGGACTTAAACAGCAGCATCCAGAACTGAAAAGCAAAGTGTGATTCCAGCTAGAAACCTGATGACTAGAAGTGAAGACCTCACTAATGAACAGGGTGCTTATGCCCAGGGCAGAGAGACAGTGAAGAAAAGAGAGAAGAGCACAGTCTTGTGAAAGTACCACAGTAAAAGAGGCACATCAAAATAGGTAAGCCAGAGATTAATTCTTAGGGGTAGCTGAGGTCAAAAGGTGGTCCAGTTCCTTAGGATACTGAATTAGTTCTCAGTTTAAACACATGTCACAGAGTGGTAGGACTCAGGGCGTCTGGCCCTCGATCTGGGCAACTAGAAGTCTCTGTCGACTCAGGGCCATGGTGAGCAAGGATAGTGCGGTACCAGTGGCACCAGGATGGGCAGGAGACCTCCTCTGCTGCTCTCTTATGCCTAAATTCCAAGGAAAGCTCTCTCAGAAAAGTTAGTAAGGGGGACGCCTGAATGGCTCAGTTGGTTAAGCGGCTGCCTTCAGCTCTGGTCATGATCCCAGGGTCCTCAGAGCGAGTCCCACATCGGGCTCCCTGCTCGGTGGGGAGCCTGCTTCTCTCTCTCTGCCTCTGCCTGCCACTCTGCCAGCTTGTGCTCTCTTCCTCTCCCTCTGACAAATAAATAAATAAAATCTTAAAAAAAAAAAAAAAGTAAGGCCACAAGGCTGGTGAGGATAAAGAAAACAGAATATTTTGAATAAACTGAAAACTGCTTTCATTCATTCATCAAATGTTTATAGAGCACCTACTCTGTGCCAAGAACTCCTCTAAGTGCTCAATAAATTCATCCCCCCAAAAAAGTATGTCAGAGATCATTTAAAAAAATTATCAATTTGTTGATTATTAACAAAAAGATATTTTAAAAGATTTTGAGATATTAGAAACTTCTCTTAAAAAATTTTTCTGTGAAATATGAAAAACTCACTAAATTGACAGCTATAAAATGCTATGAAACTATGGGAAATGGATTTCAATTTTTATCCAACTTATTCTACTGGCTTAAGAGTGAAAATAGTGACTTTACATGTGAATTTAAAAGAAGACAATCGTTCTCAGAAATTAGAAATAATGAGGAAGTTTCAATTACTAAACTTCAATAGGATAAATCTTTAAAATACAGCTTTCTATTCTCATCATAACAATTGATAAAACAGGAAAACATAACTGGAAAAGGGAACTAATTCGGAACAGATGTCAGGGAGGAATTTTTCCAGTAGTGAACTATAAACATGTGGAATAAATACTGGAAAATGTATTATGGTAAAAAAATCAGAATCAGTTACTAATTACATGATCTAAGCAGGAAACCAGATACCTAAATATGTAGAACAGGCATTTAAAAAAATCGCTCTAAATTAATGGACAAACCATGTTTTTACTTTCCAAACCTCAGATAATACGTAAACCTGCAATGTGTTAAAATGCAGGTATTTCTCAAAGCCTATAAAGTTGGCTCTTTTTTATCTATAAAGATGTATCCAACTGCAAATGTAGTAAGTTTGCAAACAGAATTTATTGTATTCTTTCTGCCTGATATGCTAATATCTTTCAACCTATTACCTACTTGGTACTTCACTTTTAACCTGACCAGCCTTCTTAATATTTCACCCTATTTACTTAAACTCTACAAAGAGATATAAAGACTTACAAACCCACCATCACCAGTCATTCTCCATGAAAAAGCGAAAAGGACAGTTATTCCTTGGCTGCTACTTCGAAGAAGAAATGGTTTATGCCTAGCATGCAGTGAGGATCAGAAAGGAATTGAAACAAACAACACTATCCATTTCAATGAGAATTATTAATTTGTATGAAGTCAATTTGCTACTCATCCATATTCAAATGAAAGTACAAAAACAAATTCCATAGCTAAATATAAAATGACTTTTGGACTATCCAGGTTTCTGCTTGTTTCTACTTTATGGATAAGAAAAGGCTGTAATGCTAGCAGTACATTAACTCTCTCAGGCTACCGAGATCCCACTCCATGGCTATGATTAATTATCAAGCAGGCCAAAGCAGTTTAATATAATATTACTATTATAAACACACATTATATACAAAAGTTATTGAGCCTACTGACCACAGCTACCAGGAAGTGACAGGAGACCAGACCAGAGCTCACTCCTGATTCACAATACTTCGCTGGCCTAAAAATGATACAACTTTAGAACCTAAAAGATCCTGAAAGGTCATATAGTGAGCCCAACAATGTCATTTTAAGATAATGATATTAAGGCTCCCAAAAAAGCTTAATAAACTTACCCAAGGTTGGGCAGCTTCATGGCAGCAAAGCCAAACCCAGGCCTCTGAGAAGCAATCTAGTGCTCTTTGTGAAATACAGCATCTCACTCTTGGAGAATATGCTGAAGCAACTGAAGTACATGTGAGGCAATCTTTTTTTTTTTCCCCAGAGTTGGATAATAAGAAAAAGGGTTATATGGTTATATTTGGAAAGAGATATTAACTTCATCTATCATTTCTACCTAAAATGAAGATCTTATTTTATAGGTATACATATCCTGAATTGATTGATCACACAGGAATAAAAACTTTTCTCCCCCAAATCACTGTGGTCTTCCAAAGTTTACCAGAAACTGGGGAAAACATGACTGAGAAATAAACTCTCTTTTTAACCACACTGCAAGTCTGTTATTTACTAATGGACAAAAAAATAAAATGAAATGAAATAATTTAATGAGATTTTAAAATATTATTGACACTTATACTATTAACTAATCTTTCTCAGTTTTTAATCTTTCTAAAATCTTCCATAACATAGAAAGTCTTCCCTGGTCTATTATATTGCTTTTCCCTTTTAAGAAAATTTTAATATTCTAAGTCACATGGGTCGCTCTCTAAAACTTCCAACAAATGTAATTCCAAAATCTCCTTGCCTAACTTACTTCGGCATATATGTAGTGTCATACAAATCTAGTTAAGTATATTTTGGAAGAGGTAGGAAATTAAGAAATCTTTATATTTAACTCATTATACACAATGTTAGAGTTCTCAATTTTCTAAACCTTAAGAATTTTTTCCAAAAGAAGAATGACATTACATTTCATAGCCTACAGCATCCAGTTCATCACTGAGAAAAAGCAGCATAAGAGAAAGTGCAATTAGAGGGAGAAAGAGGGTAGAATAAGAATCAAACCAAAGTCGATCAGGAAAAAAAAAATCAGAGCAAATCTTCCTACACAGATATAACAGATATAAGCCAAACTGAAATTTCCTTTATCACCATGCAACTGCCTAGTCTTGTGGCAGGTACCTTGACAAGGTTATCTTCAATCAGGAGAGTCAAAAGTTGAGGTTAAAGAAAACAACTAACATATGATCTCATTTATATCCATTCATGCCAAGAATCTCCTAATCCATGTAATTTGTGACTTATATTATGGCTGCTCTCTATTTACATTCAAACTGAGAAGGGGGAAATATTTTATGGATATATATTATCTATGTTAAACTTAGGTGCCAAGCAAATATCGAAGATATGTGAAGCATCTTTCTGAAGCTTATCGTTTGACAGGAGAATAAACTATGGACACAAAAGCAGAAAAAGAAAGCAGTAAAATAAGAACTCTATAAAAGACTAAAGCATGATCTGAGTTCATTTCTTGAGCTAGTTTTTCAAGAAAGACAAGATTTCAATAAGCAGAGAAGAAGGGGAAGAAGGGAATGTCATACAAAGGAAAACTATGAACAAATGCGGGAGGGTGAAAAGATGTTTGAAGAACAGCAAAGGTATCAGTTTCACTAGAACAGGGAAATTCTGTGGAAATAAAGAAGCCAGGATGTGGAGGTTTTACTTTGAAGACAATATCCAGCTGCTGAAGACTTTTGAGCAACAACAGAGTTGATATGGAAGACATGATATGCAGGCAGATCAGACAGAAAATTACTAGTAGTCCCATGTTCCTGGGCCCATAACACTTAAGTTTGTAAGTCAGTGTCAGCTTCAGTTACCAAATTTTAAATATATATTTTATATTTTATATGTATGCACATATATATGATATATAACATAGAAATTCTATAGTGATTCTAGAGAGTTGGACTTACATAATTCTTTCACTTTCCCTTCCTATTTTCACCTTAGGTAACAACTTCTGGCTTGGAATTTTTATTTTACCTTTCTTTACTCAATCTTTGCATTAATACGACTCATCCTTATTCTCTGTGTATGAGCAAAACCAACAATATTAAATGTCATTGCTTAATCAGAGGAGCATTTAAAGCAATTTTTTAAATCCCACATTGTTAAAGCAATTGTTTTATATCACACACAATAAATTTCCCCAAAATTTCATGTTATTTTCCAAGAGAAAGAGCACTTTTCTTGCTGACTACACCTATGAAACTGAACTATTTATTATCCAGTGAATTTGTAATAGTTACTTCATAGAGAGTTTTTAACAGATTGGCTGCCGTAAGTATTGTGAAAACAGAAACTAACTGCTTTCTTTGCTTTGTGTGTGTAAACTAGGCCACACGTAAATGTCCCTCTTCTAGAAAAAGGACCAAACCAGGTAAGTTTTCAACATTTTACAGATTAAGGTAGTCATATTCTATTTGATTTCCCAAAAGAAGAGCTTTCAATATAAAGTATTCAGTTTTGTTTAATCCAAAATATAGTCATCAAAAAGGTAATTTAGATCACTGAAAGTCTTATTACATGTGCCTTACAGACTTCTGTGTGATTTCTAGTAAATCAAACTTATGAAAAGGTATAGAACAACAGAGAGTAATTTGAAAAAGAAAAGAATGATTCATTCTGTTTGAGGAACTGCATAGGTTTAGGACCTAGGATTAAGGAGAGGACGGTGTCCCAGACTGCAAGAGAGCATTGTCTCTGCTTCCATGACTTTCCATTTGAGTGCAAAAATGTTGCCACTTATCAGTGACCACTGGAATCTCTCCAACAGTCAGTCCAGCTTCCTACCCAGAGGAGCACTAAGCCAGCTGATTGGCTCAGCGCAATCAGACAAGAGCCCTCAGCCCAACAGCAGTCAAGGAACAAAGATTGGCGACCTGATACTCAGGAAGGAAAGGATGTAAACGAGGCAAGGGGTGGGGGAAAGCACAGAGTCAACCAATACAAACGTCCAGAGAGACATATCGACTCAAAGAAAGAAACGCTTTTACCTGAAGATATTTGGCCAGGGATAGATTTTTTTTTTTTAAGGTAAACAAGGATACGGGTTTAAAACTGTCACTGGACATATTTCGTAAGAACAAACTTAGTAGCTTTACAACTACCTCGAGTGGGCATGGAGACCATATATTAACATTTTAAAAAATGGAGTTTATTCAATAAATTCATTAAAAGATGTCCTGTTCCCTTAAAACTGTACCTAATTTTAGGGTTCCTGCTTTACTGTGATTCCAGTTCCGCGTGAGATTTCAAATTGAAGAGGGAATGGGTGGAGTGCAGAACACATGAAATTTTTACAGCATGGAAATAAAAGTATTTTTAAACCTTCTTGGGGGTGAAGAATTAGGCAAGAAGTAATACGTGGAAACTGTCAAGTGCTTCTCTACACACCCACCCACCAGATACCATCGCAGCCGGGTAGGGGAGTCTCCCTCTTCTTGCCTGACAGCTTCACTTTCTTTGAGGTCTTGAGCTGGTGATCACACTGGCCCGTCATGGTATTTTCAGTTAACAAAGCAGTTACTCAACAGGGGAAAAAGCCACAAAGGAGCAGAGCAGCTGCTGCTGCACCCGTGATGCAAGTGCAGGATGAGCCCCAGGCCGCCACCGCCGCCTCGGCTCCTCCGTGACGTCCGGGAGGGGTATCCCCGGCTCTCAGGAAGTGGTGGCCGCGGGCGGCTCCGCCCCCACGCGACTCGGGGCTGGCCGGGCCGCCGGGTGGCAGGACTGCCCAGCAAGTTGGCAGACGGCTTTCGCCGTCCGACACACACGCGCGCCCCGCGGGCCGCGCGCCCCGCCCCCTCGCCCGCGCCTCGCCCTCTTCTCCCGTCACAGCCCGCGCCCCCTCTCTCCCAAGGCTCACACCCACTCACCCCGACCCCCTGCGCAGAGCCTGGCCCAGCGCCGCCGGTCACTAGACAGGGTCGAGCCGGGTCCAAGATGGCGACTCCGCCCCCGCCCCCTCCGCACTCCTGGCGGGGTCAGGGCGCCCCCTCACGCGGCGGGCTCGCGCCCGAGGCCCGGCTAAAAATATCCAGGCTCGACTATATTTGGTTCAGCCGGATCC
>LNAC01000163.1:2797773-2936950 GCA_002007465.1 Ailurus styani | reverse complement strand
GCCGCCGCCGCCGCCGCCGCCGCCAGCAGCCAGGCCGCCGCGCTCGAGGGCCACCCGTACGGGCTGCCGCTGGCCAAGAGGGCTGCCGCGCTGGCCTTCCCGCCGCTCGGCCTCTCCGCCTCCCCGACCGCGTCCAGCCTGCTGGCCGAGAGCCCCAGCCTGCCGTCGCCGCCCAACAGGAGCTCGTCGTCGGGCGAGGGCACGTGCGCCGTGTGCGGGGACAACGCCGCCTGCCAGCACTACGGGGTGCGCACCTGCGAGGGCTGCAAGGGCTTCTTCAAGGTGAGCGCACGCCTCCTCCTGGCGCCCCCTCCCCTCTGCAGCCAGCCTCCTCTGCCTCCAGCTCGAGCGAGCGTCCGAGAGGGTCCTCCCGTACCAGAAGTGGCATTATTATCCTGTACGTTCCTGTAGCCCTTCCTAGCATCTTCGCGGGGGTTTTTAACGTGAGGTCCATGAACCGAGGCAGACCTGGATGGACTCCAGGGGGCAGTGAACCTCCCGACTTGGCTTTACTTTATGAGGATTTTTCTGGAGAGAGCCTTCAGCAGATTCTCAAAAGGATCCCTGGCCTTAAAAAAAAAAAAGCAAAAGCCTCATTGTATTCCTCCTCTGTCCGTGCAGGGTATCGGAGGGGATGGGGTCTGTGCCAGGCCCTGGACATTTGTATCTCATTTAATCCTCATATAAGAGCTGGGACTCTAGAAGCAGACAGACCTGAGATTGAATTCTGACCACCCACTAGCTATTTTTATTAACAATATCTTGAAGGTAGGTATTAATTATCCTTGCTTCACAGATGAGGAAGTGGAGGCTCAGAGAGGTTATTCAGGTTACCCCAAGACACACACTCAGACTGAGAAGGAGGCAGGATGCCAACTCATGTGTGCTTGTTTCCAAAGTATACTCCCTCTTCGCAGGTCTGCAACAGCAGAATAGACAGGAGCAACTGGCTGGTTGCAGGTTGGGGCAGCTCCCTCTGTAGGAGATAGAAGCGGGGGTCTCACCAGTCCACTCCACCTCTGTGCCACACACAGTGCCAGGTGTAGACACTGTTCATTATCTCATAGACCCAAAGGAGAATTTTACAGTGGGAGGGTCTTTGGCTTCTGCCCTATCATACCCCCTGAGTAAGCTGAAGCCTCGAAAGAGAAGCCTTGTGCACTCCATACATGGTGATTTAGTGGCACGTTTGGCAGTTCCCGCTGGTTTTCTTCAACGCTTGAGGTCAGTGCTCTTGCTACTGTTGAGCGGGAAGAGGTCTTGTTCTCTTGCCACTCTACTTTTGCTGTTGACTCCCAGACTTCTTCAGACACTGAATTCTGTGCGACCTCCCCACTCCCTTGGCCATTATATCAGGCATTCGCAAACCCACAAATGTTCTCCCACAAAAACCACTCCCTAGACTCCAGTGCTAGGCAGGGTGGAGGGAAAAGGGAAGCTAGATGCTGATTGGGTAACTGGTATTTGGGAGGCCAATAGGATATATCTGGGAGTAGGAGTGCACTAAAACTGGAGTCAGAACACTAAAATAGGAGTCCTTGATCTGTCACCTACCAGTCTGTGATGTCGAACTTGGTATATCTTTCTAGGCTTTCATTTTCCAATCAGGTGAATAAAATTCAGAGAAGGGCTATGAGTATTAAATTAGATAAGGTAGTCATGATCTTTAAAGGGCCATAAAACAGTAGTTCATCATTAAATGAAAACTACCAAGTATTTATTAAAATGCCATGTGTATGCATTGGTATACCTACCACCGAGCAACAGTTATTTTTGATCTGGGGTTGGGCATCATGCGATGAATTAAATTCTGCAGACAAAGGAGAAGATGCTTGTGGAAAGACTTTTCAGTATGTCTAGTGCCTTATAGGAGGTATGCAGAAGTATAATGTTTTAAATGTAGAACCCTCAGTTTAGCCTTTTTTTTTTTTTCAGTCTGAACTGCTCACGCTTTACCAGGGTTCTTTCCAAGTTAACCACATTCCTGTAGCAGATTTCATTTTCACAGTATTTCAGTGGAAATGCTGAAGGGCAATGAAACAGGCAGCCAAAAAGGGTAAAAGAAAGAAATACAATTAAGAGAAGTACGATTAACCCACAAATATAATCACCTCTGAATAATTGAGAGTTAACCAAAATACAGGAGTGGTAATACATTTCTAGTCTAGAAATGTCAATTAAGTGTTCCCCAACAGCGTCCCTTTTCTGCAGCAATGCCTTGAAAACAAATCTATACTTGAAAGGGTGGGGGTAGGATGGGAGAGAACCACCCCACAGATCTGTTAATTAAAGGAACAGGAGCAGGTTTTACCCAGTGGCTTTCTACCATTAAATTGAATTCTTTAAAAATGTGACATGAGGTGCAGTTAATGATGGGAATTCAGTGATTGAACCATAACGATCTCTCCCTGTCCTTAAACTGTGCAGACACACACAAATGTGGGGAAGGTTTCCGGTTATTGGGAAGACGTATACCTAAAGTAAAATGCCACCAGCACTCAAATTGGCATATAGCCTTGAGGATGATGGCAAGAAAGAGAGTTTCAGAAATTACTGCATGTCCAGAGCTTCATTCAGGAAACATAAGTTTCCTACCCTTACAGACTGTTGAGAATTTAAATGCTGGAAACTCAGAGATGTGTTTGTGTTTTGGAATTTTGCATTTTAAACTAAATGGATCTGGCTTTGGTAGATTTTTAAAGTCATAGAAGCAATTTAGAAACCATTCCCTAAAATGAAATTAAAAGGTGATGGGGTAAAAACTAATACGTGGGGGTTGAGAACTGCTAAGAGTAAAAGATTAAAAGTAAATCGAGAATTTTGGACCCAAAATAGATCACCAATCCCAAATTATCTGGAATTCTTTCTTTCTTTCATTCTTTCTTTAATGCAGCCCAGGCTTACTAAATAAATTCCAACTTTTTGCTCTATTTGGAGTTGTATAGATTCAGGTAATCTGAATAATTTCACCCTAAGTGATAAATATACATCCACTTGCATAAATGTTTTTAATTTTTTTAAAAAATCAATCATTTTTTTTTAATCTGGAGCACAAAATATGCTTCGTTATTTCTCCATGTGTCATTTTAAAATTATATGTGATTCTGAAGAATAAAACATCATTTTATATCCAAGTCTAAGCTTTATGATGTGTTGTTTACCATATGGCTATTTTGATGTCTGTGTCAATAGTCATTTATGAAATAACCTATTTATAGGAATTTTTATTGAAAATTTATGGCTCTCATATTTCCTTATTTTACTCTTTTTGTTGTTTTTTTCCAGATGTGATAGTGGTTTTTAGTAACCAATTTTAAGATTTTGCTTTCAAAAATCAGAAATAACCAATTTACCATAGATATCCTCTTAAGAGAATATTCTCTTAATATATATTATCTTAACATCTTAAAGGTAAAATAAATGATATAGGCAGATTAAGTGACAGTGATTTTTTTTTGCATAAAAACATTTCCTGTATGTTTTAACTAGTCAAGTCCTGATTTTGCTTTTTATGATTTCATCTCTATTGGGGAACAAAGCCAGTTACTGTGATATTTGACTTACAATAGTGATAGCCAACAAAGTACATCCTAGATAATTTTGATTTTATTTTAATAAGGTCAGCAATAATCAGGGGAGTGGAACAAGTAGAAAATTGTTCCCAAAGGGATATTAAAAGTGAAGATAATCTAATCCTCCAAGGTATGATATGTTGACCTGGTAATTTCAGATATGATTTTATCATTCAGACTTGGGTGTCTCCTGAGACTTGGTTCAGAACAATCCGAGATGATTTTCATTGTCAGCAGCTAACACTAATAAAATTGTTTTTCCTGCAGGCTAGCGTGTTAGGAAATTAAATTTATCTAATTATACGAATTGCACTGTCGCTTTTCACATTGTAATTAAAATACATCTTGTCAGGTCCTACCTCTTTCCAGAAACTATTAGTTGACTATCTCTGTATTGTGTTTTCTCAGAGAACGGTTCAGAAAAATGCAAAATATGTTTGCCTGGCAAATAAAAACTGCCCCGTAGACAAGAGACGTCGGAACCGATGTCAGTACTGTCGATTTCAGAAGTGTCTCAGTGTTGGCATGGTTAAAGAAGGTATGGATACAATGCTCTTTATTCAGCTTGCTTATACCTATTCTATCACTGAAAAAAAATGTTAATATTGATGTTGGGATGGTGAATTTTCCTAGTTTCCTTTTCTTTCCAACATTTTACTTTTATGGTGTGTATTACCATGTAAAAATAGCTGAGGACTACTTATTCTAATTTCTCAAAATCAATAGGGCGCCTGGGTGGCTCAGTGGGTTAAAGCCTCTGCCTTCGGCTCAGGTCATGATCTCAGGGTCCTGGGATCGAGGCCCGCATCAGGCTCTCTGCTCAGCAGGGAGCCTGCTTCCTCCTCTCTCCTCTCTCTCTGCCTGCCTCTCTGCCTACTTGTGATCTGATCTCTCTCTGTGTGTCAAATAAATAAGTAAAATCTTTAAAAAAAAAATCAATAGAGAGCTTGTGTACATACATCTCTGTTCTATTTAAGAAGGAGACTTTTAGGGCCAGTTCATTACCAGATGTAAGTATGGGTGATTTTTATGCTGCTTGTTTCAACCCTCATTAAATCATCGTGGGGTTATAATCCCAAACTCATTGCCACTTTCAAATGATTGGTCTTGTTAATGATTGCTCAATTGTAATGTGTTTTTATTCCTTTTCGTGACTTATGGCTCTTTATGGATATCTTTGAAGACATTTTTTCTTTCTTTCTCTTGGCATCAGTTGTCCGTACAGATAGTCTGAAAGGGAGGAGAGGTCGGCTGCCTTCCAAACCAAAGAGCCCATTACAACAGGAACCTTCTCAGCCCTCTCCACCTTCTCCTCCGATCTGTATGATGAATGCCCTTGTCCGAGCTTTAACAGACTCAACACCCAGAGATCTCGATTACTCCAGAGTAAGTTTTATGATGTCCTGCTTTTCGAATGAATGATCCAGTCGCTGTTCATGATACTAGTAACAAGAGCTGATTGAATGACTTTGCGCCTGGCACTGGACTGAACAGTTTTCATACCTTTCCTGTATTTCTCCCTTCATTTAGCAATTCTGGTGCATCCATTGCACCCAATCACTTTTGCCTTATTGGATCTCTAAATGCCTTAACAAATGACCCTGACAGTGCTGCACCTGTCATACCATTGTTGCAGGATTCCTGGTGGTTTTGCCAATGAAAATCTGTACAGGTGAATTGCGATGTGTAGGTTTCTTTCATGGTTTCGAGGAAGGGACTACCGCTTTTTTCATATTGTGATCAAACCATCTGAGGCAGCGTCAAGTTATCTCTCAACAGTTTACCCAATTGCATCGGCACTGACTGACCTGCTGCTGATTCAGGGGATTAGACTACTAACAGAGAGGAGCAATCTCTAGCATCGACACTGGGAGGTGTCAGGGGTATCGAGATAGAACGCTGCCTCTACTGCTCCCTGCCAGTGTCACCTGGCTCCCACTCTTGGCTTTCTCATCCCGACATTGGAGACGATTATAATATTTAACCCCAGAGAGATGTTTGGTGCATCAGTCACACAGGATTGATGGTTTTGAAAACCATAAATGAGTACCAGTATTGTTGTTTAAGTTAACCAAAGCATATTAATATTTTTATTTCTTATAAGATATGGTAAAATATCATCAGTTTGAACTGAAAATTCCCAGAAATTTGTATAACACAGAGGAGAACCATGAGAAGGGATTTTCTGAGCAAATGTATAAATATCACTGGAAGGCAGTTTTGAAAAAGACTTAGAAAAACAAGCTTCTAATAAGACAGGGTCTCATCAGAGAGGGAAAGGAAGGAAAAAGACCACAATTATTCAGTTGCTTCTGCATGCTAGACATTGCAGTCTATTGTCTCATCTCATCACTTAAAGAACCGTGAACTGTGAGGATAGTTACCCCCTCTCTGGTCCAAGAAAACTTAGAAACACAGTTTGCACACAGATGAGAGAGCCAGTCCAGGGATCTCCAGTTGGTTGATCTGGCTTGGCAGCGGCTACCAGATTGCCCTCCCCAGGTCTAATCAGTACTTCAGACTTCTGATGGAAGAGCTGGCAAAGAGTGTGTGTGTGTGTGTGTCTGCTGTGTGCCCTCCTTCTGGGTTGCAATGTTGACAGAAATGAAGGGGTGATTGGTATACCCGCTGTGATCCTCCTTCCCTCATCCTCACTCTCATTATAGACTGTGAAGCTTCCTCTCTTCACCTAATCACAAGACTTCGAATGAGAAGCATGGTAGACCCTTAGCACCAAAGGTTGAGGACTCTTATTCTGATTACAAGTAGCATCTCTTAACTAAAGTCAAGTCTCAAATAATAGTCCAACAGAATAATGCAGTGGTTAAGGGCTTAAGCTGTGGAACCATGCAGGCCTAGATGAAAATCCCAGCACCATCATTAAGTAGATGGGTGACCTTGAGCAGCCGATTAGCCTTTGTAATGCCTCAGTTTCCTCATCTGTGTTATGGAATGATAATAATATCTATTTCCTGAGGTGGTTTGTGAAGAAGACTGAATAAGATGGTACTTGTCAAAACTTTAGCACAGTGCCCTGTACGTTATCTCCGTGACCAACCTTTCTTACTTTACCATTTGTTCAATGTATGAACACGTGTCACGGGCCATGTAGCCATACCATTAAGGCAAGCGCTATCACCTATTTCACAGATGAGGAGATGAAAACTGGGAAAGGTTAAAGGAGTGACGTGCCCAAAGTCACATAGGTGGTATTTATCAAAGAGAGAATTAAAAGCAAAGGGTGTCAGACCCCAAAGTCTGTGTTCCTAAATACTATGCTTCACTGTGTCTGGTTTTAATGAGAGTGGGTGCTAGAAAAGCATTCGGAAATAATGACCTCTCCTCCCTGAAGCAACTCTGGGCCTCCCCTTATGCAATTTGTCTGAATTCATGAAGCGGCTCCACAGTGCCTACGCCGAGCCTGTAGGACGGTCTGATGTTGTTCCAGGGCATTGGAAATCACTACGGATGGTCAGTCCAGAGAACTTAGGCCCCCAGAGTGATTTTTTGGCCCTAAATTATCCAATTATTGGTCTGCATGGCCTAATTAGTCATTCAGTGGCAAACCCTCCCCAGCACTTTGAGCTGTCCCAGCTGGGAACTGTCTCCACACTGAAAAATCAATCCAGTGTGTTTGCTTGCCTCTGCACTATTCAGTGTGTTAGACTAGGGTCGTCATCCTCATCAACAAACATTTACCCAATTTAATTGTTAGCTTTGTCCGAAATAGCAGGTTGACTGTGCCAGAGTCTGGGTCACATTGATACTACCTTTCAGGGCCTTGCTCAATTTTCTAAAGCATATTTATTTTAATTGCATTGTTTTGGAATCAGGTTGAACCTCATAACTTGGATTCTCCTGCTTTTAGATAGCTTTACAAAATTATCAAAACTTGGACCAAAATCAATTAAATTAAAAGACTTTTTAAAAATACAGTGAGTTTTCATCAAAAACTTGGATGAAGGCTTAGAAGGCATGCTGATCACATTTGCAGATGACAGAAATCTGGGAGGGATAGCTAATATGATGGATGTCAGTATCAACATTCAGAGTGATTTCGACAGGTTGGAACAGGATGGGCTGAAGCCATCACGAAGAAAGTTAACAAAAATAAATGTGAAGCTCAGCATTTAGAATTTCAAAACATGGGAGAGCCTTGGCCCATCAGTAGTTCTTGTTAAGAGGATCTTGGGACTTTATTCCATACACTCTCAATATGAACCAACAAAATATATGTGTGGTGGAAGGAAGGGATGCTGAATTACCTTAGGTTGCAGTAGTAGAAATACAGGACCAGAACCAAGTTGGGGGTGGGCCCACAGGTTCTGTCCTGTGAGACCACACTTCAGGGGTTAAGTTCATTCCCAAACTGGAGTTTAAGAGGGACGTGGAGACACACCATTTCTGGAAACGTGTAAGGGATGATTGGAGGCAACGAAAATATCTAGACAGAAAGCAAGAAGGTTTGGCAGGATTAGATTACTCTTTCACCCTGTGGAAAGAGGACTGTAGCTCCCAAGAGCAGATCTAAAGGAAGAAGAAGGGGGGTTCCTTCTAGCTCATTCTGAAGATAAGGATGAGCTCTCTTAGCTACAAGAGTTCCTGTGGAAGCATGAGTTTATCAACACATGAAGTTAATAAGGAGAACACATAACAGAATTTCTCACAAGCAGAGAAATTATTTTGAATATTGAATTCCTTACAACTCTAAGATTTTATGATTCTGGGGTTTACCTTATTATTCCTAAGTGCAAGTAATGTTATGTTTATGTGATTTTATATATGTGTATGTGTGTGTGTGTGTGTGTGTGTGAATATATGTTAAGAAACTTGTTATTTAATAAGATTGAACTTGCTTTGTTCTCTAAAAAACATTACCATAAAATGAATGAAGCAAAATGAATTTATTGAGTGCCTACTTTGAGCTAGGCACCATCACATATGTTCTTACATAATTTCTCTTAAGCCACAGCTTTATGTGCTATAATTTATGGTTTTTTAGGAATGTCATTCATTGAAACTCAATTTTCACAATATCTGATATACATGCAAATGTATAGAACTAGAGGTGACTTTGAGAGCATCTAATCCAACCTCCATATTTTCAGAGATGTAAATAAAAGCTTCCAGGGCCTAAGTGTCTTGCCTAAGGTCAGAGGCAGAGCTAGGGCTAGATCTGAATCTCATCGCTCAAGGTATTAAGTTTCTATTTCACCATACTGCCTCATCTCTATAATGAAAATTTACTAGTTTTTTTAATAGAAGTTTTACTAGGTTTTTAAAAGTTACAATAATAGTAATATATACCCATTGGTTTTTTTTTAAAAGGCAAACCATTTAGAAGAGGATGAAGTGAAAAATGAAAGTCCCCTTTTCATTTATTCCTGACTAATCCCACCCTTCAGTGGTAACAAATATTAACATCCTAGTGTGTGTCCATAGTTTATTCCATTTTAAATAAGAATTTGCCCTGTCGGATTTAAATCAGACAGTTGATCTGACCAAGACAATTTATTGATGATGCCAGTTTCCCCCATGAATCAGCCAAATTGAGAAATGAGACAATGTTTGCCAGATAGGTATGTTCCAACCTTGTTCCGGCATGTGTGCCTCTAAGGTCGTGAGTGGTTTTCCTCGTTTGTGGGAAAGGGAGGTGGAGGAGTTGTGTTCCAAGTCACAGAGGGAATGCATGCGTGTGTTGGGGCCAGAAAGAGAGCTCCTCGCTCTGGGAAGTGTTCCTGGCTCTGGGACCTTCACTCCTCCTTTGGGCCAAATTCTCTCCTTCAAAAGTGAGCTCAGATCATTGTATATCAGTGCAGTCAAAACATGTCACGTTTGATTTGTTTCTCCTCGAAATGTAGCTATTCTCTGCCCCACAGTTGCTTTTAATTTAGCAATACAAGTATATATAGATACGGGGTTTGGCTTCAGAGCCTGCATTATTACTAATGAGAAAATATACTTAACGTCCTCATTAGTTGGTCATTTCAAGTATTCTTCAGCAAACTGGGATGTTTCTTGGTAATCGGTGTCACAGGGTAGTAACAGACTCCAAATATGAGAGATGTTGCTTGGATAAAACCAGGCACCAGCAAATGGCATTTAAATATGTTAACAAGATTTCAGACCAGTTCCTGTGCCACAGCGGGCCTCAGCTCCCTCGTCTGAATGGTGAGGAGATCGGACTAAATGCCTAGCCGTAATCCCTCCCAGCCTTCACTTCCTCTGACCATTACCCCTGCTCTAATTCCACTATAGGTTGAGCTCAGCATTTCCCAGAGTGTGGTGCCCAGGAGGACCCAGTGTGTTTGCTTAAAAATTCAGATTCCTGGGCCATACCCAGACCTACTGAATCAGAACTGGGGGTGTGGGGGAGAGACAGACAGGAATCTGCATTTTAACAAGGGCCCGGGTGACTTGTTGCCCTAAGGTTTGAGAACCAGCAGTATAGTTTAATAAAAACAACCCAGTTTTACCTCAAATCTCCTGTTTCCCAGCTTTTTTTTGAGGCTGGGAGGGAATGAGCAATAGACATATAAATTTTCAGAAAGTAACCAAGTCGTGTAACAGATATTTATGGAATGGCTACTGGGTGTCAGGCACTGTTCTATAGCAGTGGACACACTGTTGAAGAAAATTCCCTGCCTGCTGCTGACAAAACCTGAAGGAGAGAGAAACTAAGCGAAGGTATCACTGTGGTGATGCCATTAGTGGGAGGAGAAGAGGGCTTTTTGGTTTTTTTTGGTTTTTTAGCAGGGGAGGGAGTTAGAAAAGAAAGATGGCGGGGGGAACATACTTGTTGCCAATTTTTTTTAAGTGTCATTTCCTAAAGTGTAAGAACCTAGGAATAGGTCTGCATCGTTGGCTCATATAATGATCACATCTAAAACCTGTAAAGAAATAGACCCAGGGAGAAGTAACGTTCTGAGGGGAGATAAAAGGTTCTTAGGACATTTTACATATTCAGCCTGGACTGGCAATGAGGTAGAGTAAATATCAGATTCCATTCTGCTCTGAAAACCTCACATTGCTAACGTGCCAGGGCTGGAGTTCACGGAGGCTCTCACTTAATTCCCATTCAGACAACTTATTTTAGGCTTTTAAGGTTGTTGGTGAAGTCTGACCTGCACAGCCCTAGTACTGTCATATACAAAACGGAGACTTGTTCCAGTAACGTCTGTGGATATTTTCAGCTCTAGATTGTCACTCCAGGTTATTCAGAGAAACTTCCACCAGATATTAGCTGCAGGCTCTTCTAAATAGTTAGTAAATGTCATACTGTGTCTCTGACTAGAGGTAAAGCCAGATTTTAGATGGATTGATTATTCACATAGGTTGAAATAAAAAGTCTAAACAGGAAAAGAGATTCGTTTTTTTAAAGTCTTTCTCTATTTGGCCTAAACTCGATGGGAATGATCGATAAACGAATGTTTCCAGATTTTCTCTGGTGAACCCCAAACCTGCCTAGCCCAGAAACAGAGTAATGTAGGGGAGCCCAGAAGCTGAGAATGGGGATCTGATTCTTCCACCTGCAAATCCAGTGTTCCTTGGCAAGGTTTTATAATTCTAGGCCAGGTGAGAAAGGATCCAAAATGTTTTGTTCTGTTCCTTTAAATCTTACGTTCAGCAGAGGGAACACTTGGCTTGTTTTTTCTCCTGGCATTGGGTACTAAGCCCCCAAGTTACTGGTGGCTCAGGCTGAATCTTGTTTGGCCCCAGAATTCTCGACCGTGGGCCAGAATCACTGCAGGTGAAGCCCAGAGGGTCTGGCTGGAGTCTGGCGTGCCGGGCTGCTGGCTTTTCTCCTTGCTGGACTCCATCAGAGACAACTGCACAAGCCGGGTAGGCAGGGCCTGCACCTCCCTGTGTGCAGGACGCATGAAATGTGAGCCCAGCAGGGATGGAGGCCTGCAGAGGATGTTGGGTGGAAGCTAAGCACTCTGGAGGATTCTGAGCAAATATTGAAAGCAGAGAGATTACTGAGTTGTGAGCCATGGTTTCAGGGAGGTCAGTGCAGAAGGGAACTATTAGGTCCCAGGGACAAGTTTACAACCTTTGGTCTTTTCCTCTCCATTTAACACACTATTTTAAGACAAAATAATGCTGAATCAGTGCCAAATTCTAGGCAGTAACATCATACCTGGTGTGATTAGCAACATTTAGAATCATCAAATGCAAGAGCCATCCTATGGAACATTTGCCGGGATAGTTGATAGTCTGGGCCATAAAACACACCTAACAAATTTAGAAGAATGGAAACAGGCGATGTCTGCCATCAAACCACAATGTAACTAAACTAGAAGTCAATAGAAGAAAGATAGCTGAATGCAGAGAGCCAAAAGGAATCTTAAAAATCAGGTAGCCCAGTCACTTCCTTCTCCAGAGAAGTTAAGTAACTTGACTAAGGCTGCACAGCAAGTCAGTGCCAGGGCCTGGAGGAGGACCCCATGACCTGCTGCCTGGTCCGACATTCTTTTCTCTACCCCAGATAGCACTCGGGAGTTTCACATGTAGTGCGGTCGGCTTTCTAAAGGGGTGTTCCGCTCTAATTCTCCTCCTGTCCTTGGAGAGTATTTGCAATCAGATTCATATAAGAAGAGAAAGTAAAAAAAAAAAAAAAGTTAAATAAAATCCCTATTTTCACTCTCTTCCAGTTGGTACGGTATGTGCTAAAAGGAGGTGGGGGGAAGTATCATAATATCCTGATTCATGCCACCGTCCTTCACTATCTGTGGGAGGGAGGACTGCTTCCTTCTCCCGGACTTTGCTCCCAAGGAGTCCCATCACAGCACAGAAATATCCACGGCTTCACAGAATCCAAGCTCTGGATGGGATTATTGAGAACAGAGGAGCCAGGACTCTGAACTGGACCTGATGCTATAGGATCCTAGAAAGTCAGGGCTGAGAATTAGAAACCTTCCAGTTCAACCCCTTTCTCCCATTTTATAAATACGGAAGTGGAGGGACAGAGTTAGTTCCAAGTATCGTAATCGTTAGCAATACCATAGTTGCCATCATTTGTTAAATATCTTCCTTATGTCGGGCCCTTCAAGTATATCATCACATGTAATCCTCACAACAGAATCTTGAGGAGGTTATTATCCCCATTTTACAGAGGAGAAAACGGAGGCTCAGACAAGTCAAGTAATTTATCCTAGGTAACTACAGGCAGAGCTACATTCTTGCACAAATTAGGGGTCTAGACAAATCTAGGATTAAAGCACCTGGGCCCCTTGTGTGATGGTGTCTTTAGTTATTTCATGATGCCTCTTGGGAATGCACAAAGGGGAAAAAGAGAGAGAGACCCAATTAAGACAAGTACCTCATTTCCTCCTAAGTATTTCCTTAGTCAGCTCCTGGTGCTTACTGGCTGTTCCTCCAGCAGCCAGGTTAGGGCACTGTGACAAACCTAGGCACTCCCCTGACTATTCTTTCACTGAACAATATTCAACAACTTACTGGAGTCAATGATGTGCCAGTCACTGGGCTGCTGACAAAACATGCGACCAAATACACACGCGGAGACCTCCGAATAGAGCAAAGGAAAATGCTTTTTAAAACTACCCCACAGGCTACCAGCTAGGAACAGCACACATATTAATAGCCAGGGAATGTAGAAGGGGGAGTCACAGGGCCATGTTTAAGTCTTGGCTGGACCACTGTTAGTTGTGTACCTTGGGAAAGTCTTCACCTCCCTGAGTTCCTCTGAGCCTCGTCCTTCTCACCTGTAAAATAGGGATTAAAATCCATATCCGCAAGAACTGAGACAAAGGACACAAACATGCACAAGTCTGTGTGAGGACGGAGGAAATGATGTGTGTACTTCTATGAGTATTTCTGCAGATCTGTTAAGTTTCTGTTGTTGATTGTCCCTTGATTATTATCTTGCTCTATTAATCTTCCTGCCGAAAGCAGGAAAGACTTTTTCCTCCAGTGATTCAAGCAAAACTCTGACTCTACCAGAATATCCAAAAGCTGGACGAGGACTGTAATCCAACTTGTACCTTTCTTCCTCCGGGATCCTTTAGATTAGCGCCGTCCAGTAGAATATTCTGCAGTGATGGAAATATTCTACACTACACATGGCTTTGGAGGACTAGAAATATGGCCAGTGCAGCTGAGAAACTGGGCTTTTTATTTTATTTCGTTTTCATGAATTTATGTAGCCACAAGTCCTGAGTCTGGTGGCACATGACTGCCTAGCCCTGCTAAAGAGACACAACCCCACCCCAACCCCTGCCCCGGCCTGGTTTGTTTTATCTTACAGAAATCCACCTGCAGCAAGCAAAAAACATTCTCTTCTCCTATTAGTTAGTCCTGTGGTTCCCGGACTCCAGTGTGCATGAGAATCTGCTGGAGATCTCGGTAAAACAGTCTCTCCCACTCTCAGAATTTCTGCTTCTGTAGGTCTGAGTCGGGGCCCAAGATGTTCATTTCTGGCACATTCCCAGGCGTTGCTGATGCTGCTGGTCCAGGGACTAAACTTTGAGAACCATGGCTGAATTAGCATCCTAGAGAGAGCTGTGCTTAAGTGGAATCAGTAGACCCTGGAGGCCTGTTGGACACAGACCTCAGGGGTAATGATTCTTCTCAACAATGGCTGCTCTTTGGAATCGCCTGGGAAGCCTTTGAAATTCCTGATGACCAGTCCCCACCCCAGACCAGTTAAATTCAAATCTCTGTTTGGATGAGCTAGACATAGTGTTTTGTAAAACCTGATTTCAGTCTTACATCGGGGTTGAAAACCAATGCACTAATGGGACTTCACCAGGTTTCTTTTGTCTGTTAAGAGGTAACACAATTTGCTCTGTTTACATTGTGAGAATCAGATGAGACTAAATACGAAAAAAAAAAAAAAAAAAAGTTTTTATAACCATGGGACCTAAAAATGAGGATTTAGGCCCTGACTGTCTTGGAAAAGCCAATTTGCAAATGGTGCTGCCATGCCCGTGGACATGCGCTAACACGGCTCTCTGCGGTTTGCCTCCTAGTACTGTCCGGCCGAGCAGGCCGCTGCAGGCACCGATGCTGAGCATGTGCAACAGTTCTACAACCTCCTGACAGCCTCCATCGATGTGTCCAGAAGCTGGGCCGAAAAGATTCCCGGATTTACTGATCTCCCCAAAGAAGATCAGACGTTACTTATAGAATCAGCCTTTTTGGAGCTGTTTGTTCTCAGACTTTCCATCAGGTAATTACGATGATTTTATCGTTTTTTTTTCTTTTTTTAAATTCTCCCCCTGCTTTGAAGAAATTGGAAACCTGCTGGGTTTGTAAAGGAGTCATCGATGAAAATTTGCTCGGGAGGGAAATAGGAAAGATGGTCAGGCATGAATGAAACTGGGCCATGGGTAAGAGCACTGGCCTGGGAGCCAGGATTCCCGGGTTCTAGTCTCAGTTCCAACACAGACTTGCTGTAAGACCCTGGCCTCCCCTGAAATTCACTTTGCTTTGTGAAATGAGGAGGTTAGATCTGTTGATCTCTGAAGCCCATGGAAGCTCCAACATTCTATGATTCTAGGAAGATTCTCTCATGGTGCATAAGGTATTTCCTGGCAGGCGAGTATTTGTTTTGCACATTGCATATACCTCATGGGTTTCTATTTAACAAGTGACTGTTCGAGTATGCCAGATGGGGCTCTAAAGGGTTCCCACAGCTTCTCAACCCCACATGTTTACTCCAAGAGAATAGCTTTTTGGTCCAACCTATCCTACTCAGTGACACCAAAGACAAAGAGGCAGTGATTTTCGAAAAAGGAAAAAGGTGGAGCCTGGGATCCAAGCTTCACTCTAAGCTTTTCATACCATGTTACCTGAAACTCTTGTTTAAAGGGCAGACTCCCGTGCCTCATTCCCAGCTATTCTGGTCTGGAGCTACTTTGGGAGAAGTCCAGAAATCTGCATTTTTAACCTATGCTCCAGTGATTCTGATGCCAGTGGCCTGAGGTCCGGGTTTTAAACTCTGAGACTGAACCTTTCTGTCCTTTGCGTGCCTCTGTGGCAGGATCTGCAGGAGAGACAGAGTTGGAGTTACGTGGCAGTTACGTCATTAGCATAATGACAGCCAATCTGGTGTGCACAGGAGCCAAGCCAGCAATGGGACCGTCCTCTATTGAGCAGGCACCAAAGGATTAAGTAAGGGATAAGTTGATGCGGGCAGGTGCCATGTATATACTATTCAAATTTTCTCTAGTGCCTGGCTCCAGGAATGGCATGTACCTGGTGCTAAGGACATCATTGCTAAGTGAGTGAATGAATAAAGCTACTCATCCAAGAAGCCCAAATCAAGAGATATTAACTTGTTAATGCAATAGGCTGAAAGAGAGAAATATGTAGCAAGAGACTGGAAAATTAAAGGAAAGGTAAGATTCAAGTAAGGACCATAGAGGAGTCAGAATTAGTTACACCTAACTCGTTGAGCTCCTCTTCTGTACCAGACCCTGTGCATGGGCTTTCAAATCCTTTGTTGAGTTCCCACAACAATCTCAGGAGGTAGTAATCAGAATTTCTAGTTTATAGATAAGGAAAAGGAGAGATGAAAGGAGTGCCCAGGCCCCATGCCTAGGTGGTGACGTCTCGGTGTTCCAGGGCGTGGGGATGGACAGAATATAAACTATGAGGCCAGTTTAGAAATAGCCCTCTGCAGTCCCACTGTTAAAAGTACAGGAGACTTAACGACTACTTGGACTTTGGGTCACTTTTTATTTCTGTGATTGACTTCTGGCAGTTGCTAGGACTTGGTGTTCTTAGAGTCTGCACAGTGGAATTGTAGTGTCTAGGCTCAGGTCTTATCAGTTTTTGACATTTGAGAATAAGAGGGAGAAGTCCTGGCCAAGGAGCCCTGAACAGAGCAGGCTCGCGTTCACGACAGAAAGAGGCAGTGGCTGGGGCTTCACATCCATCCTCCCAGAGTGCCTGCCGCCCCCCATCCCACCCCTGGGGGGACAGCACCTGATTCAAGTAGTAAGAGAGCAGGTGTTCCACCCCCTGCTCTCCAGGGCTGCCGCTCACCGAGAAGGTTCACGCAGACAAGCAGCCATGGTCGTTGGTGCCAGGAGCACTGTCTTGTCCATCAAGAGTATCCGGGAAGGTTCCACAGCACCATGCCGGGGGTTGGGGCCATCTGAATGCCGCCCCACGGCTGTTGGGTGCCTTTGTGTTCTGATGTTGGACTGACCGAACACACCTGTTTGATGTGCCTCTATCTCCCACCCCCTCATGACTTTGTCTTATAGGTCGAACACTGCTGAAGATAAGTTTGTGTTCTGCAATGGACTTGTCCTGCATCGACTTCAGTGCCTTCGTGGATTTGGGGAGTGGCTCGACTCCATTAAAGACTTTTCCTTAAGTTTGCAGAGCCTGAACCTTGATATCCAAGCCTTAGCATGCCTGTCAGCACTGAGCATGATCACAGGTAAGCGCCACCCTGGTCACCGAGTTGACTGTGTGCCCCTTCCTCTCCTTTCCTCCTCTCTTTTCGTTAACGGTGGATTCCAGCTTTGGCAGTCAAACACACACACACAACCAGAAAATTGGGGAAATGACTGACACTTAGAGCCAGCCTTGGCTGGCAGTAAATAAAACCAGCACGTTGCCACATCCTTGTGGAAATGAGTGTTGAGTCTAGCGAGTGAGTCAACAAGTGTTCACTGATCTCAGCCCTCTGCTCACATTGGTGGGTCTTCAGAGTTGACAGCATGTGTCCCTGGAGGAGTAGAACGTCCACACGGAGGCATGTGAGACAAGGCGCTGTGCCAAGGCGGGGTGTGGGCGTGGGCACAAAGTGCCGAGACATTGAAGGTGGGGGTGTGCTTCTCAAAAGAGGTAACCTGTTACAAGCGTGGATGGTCCTTGATGAAAGCACGGGAGACCGCTAGGCTAAAATGGAAGGACTGAGAATTGTAGGGATACATAATAATTTGCCAAACCCATTGACTATATAGCTGTTATAAGTTTCAGGAAGGAAATGAGTAAAAAAAAAATNAAAAAAAAAAAAAAAAAAAAAAAAAAAAAAAAAAAAAAAAATGAGCGCGGGGAAGGGAGACTGGCCAGGCAGTGAAGGGTGGGGCGAGGTACAAAGGGTCTTTCGTGCATCAGTGAGGAGGTCCGAGTTCATTCGGGGAGCAGTGGGGACCCGTGGAAAGTGTTAAACAGGGGAGCATCAGAGCCAGGCTTGTATTTCAGAAAGAGCCACCCCAACAGCTGGTTTTGAGCACCATTAAGAGGGAAAGGGCCAGTCCAGGTATAGGAGCTGTGGTGTAAGGGGAAAGCCACTGAGGCTTCCCTCTTTGTGTGTTTGTTTTACTCACTAAGTAGAAATTAAGAGATGATGATGAGCCCGAGACACGTGAGTGCCAGACAGTGCCCACTGGAGACATTGGGCCGAGAACACAGGGAAGGAATTAGGAGAAGGCGGTGCCGGTCCCGTCTCTGCCCCCAGCCTGCTGTGTGTCCACGGTTACAGCTGCCCGGCCCACTGCCCTCTCTGTGGAGGTTTGCTCAGGGAGGTTGGCATAGCAGAAGCAGCATGGACTATGGAATCCGGCACCCCCAAGTTGTAATGGGGGGCCCCGTATTTAATAGGTGTGTGCCACTCAGTAATGCATTTCATTTCTCCGGACTGCAGTCTGTAAAATGGGGGTAACAGCACCTGTTCTATGAGGCAGCAGTAAGGATTGCGGGAAAGTAGGTTTGTGATGTAGCCGGACTGGATTCGGAATGGGCACTCAATCCACCTACATTCCATCCTGGAATGATGGTGACAGGGACCCCCTCGAAGCAGTCCTATGCCTGCCCCTCCCCCTTGAAAACCCACGCGAGTCCAAAATCAAACTCAGTGGCATGAGGAAGCTGGTGGTGACCTTAGGAGGCGTTATGTTTGGTGAGTATCTCCTTGGCTGCTTGAAAGGCTCCAAGGAGGACACTGGTGTTTAAAAAATGAAGCCGATGGGACACCTGGGTGGCTCAGTTGGTTAATCAGCTGCCTTGGGCTCAGGTCATAATCCCAGGGTCCTGGGATCGAGTCCTGCATTGGGCTCCTTGCTCGGCAGGGAGCCTGCTTCCCCCTCTGCCTCTGCTTCCCACTCTGCCTGCTCGTGTGCTCTCTCTTTCTCTCTCTCTCTCTGACAAATAAATAAATAAAATCTTTAAAAAAAAAAAAAAAGTAAGAAAAGAAAAGAAAAAATGAAGCCGCACTCGCCCATCGCTCAGGCACCGGGGCCCCGTCCTTCATGGGGAAGTCCCGCTCCCTGCCCTCGGTCCTGGCAGCCGGTGCAGAGCTGTCCTAGGTGCTGTGGGGACTGCCCACAGGAAAAATAAGCTCCTCTTCTCTCTTTTCTGCACCTCGCAGTACTTTGTGATTTGCTGGTTGGGAGGGGGCTTGAAAAGTATGAAAGCATCAGGAAATGGCAGAAAAGGTGACGTCTGGCAAACAGCGGTGTGCGTTGTTGCAGATCTTTGTTTCCATTTGACTATGGGCTCCCAGGAAATCTTGACTTTGGAATAAGCTCCACTGACAGTCCCGGGTGATGGTGAAGCTGCGATCAGCTGGGCTTCTTAACCCACTGAGCCACCCAGGTGCCCAGCAATATCATTTTTTTAAAAAAAGGTTGGGGATTGTCTTGGGATTTGGAGATTGGAGATCTGAGTTCAAATCCTCACTCTGCTACTTCCTAGCTGTGCAGTCCTAGGCTAGTTTCTTATGCACACACTCTCTTTTTTTTCCCTTATACTCTCTGAATCAGAAAACTCATCCCAAAACTGTCTGCTCCTAAACCACAGGGAAGAACTCTTGAAAAGGAAACAGGCCGTTAGAAGTTTAACCAACCTCTTTTCCAGGAAAATTAAGAATCTGGGCAGTATTAGAAGTTGACACACACATGGCTTTTGTTTTCTACTTCTTTTTATCTGCCTCTTCCACCTGTCTCTAGGCCTCCTTGTGAAAAACTAGGTGGTGAGGTGGGGCAGGAAATGGTTTCTTTCAGATCGCTCCCATGCCCCACAGTTGTGGTTGTCAAATGTTTTTAAGTCCCCAGTTTATCTGCCCTAACTGTCTTCTTTCACCGGTGCCCCATCCCTGACATGGGAGCAACATAAATGCTTTGCTTCAGATGGGATCCTGGGTGAGGTGAGGTCTGGTAACAGTTCATTATGTTTCATACATAAGAAGACCCCCAAACAGAAAGTTAGTGTGGAATTACCATTTTACAAGTTTCCATTCATTCACTAAATATTGAGGGGCCATTATATCCCAGACCTGGTGTCAGTCTCTCAGGATGCAAAGATAAGTCATGCATCAATTCTACTGTTAGAAAGGGTAGAGTCTTCTAGAAAGTCATATGTAATTAGGGATGCAATGAACCAATGTGTGGCAGGTAGCATCCAGGGCCTTAAAAGCCATAGATTCAGTGCAAGAGAAGTCCAGATGACTGCTCACTTTTTTCGGGCAGAGAAACATGGAGGTACTGGTCATGAATGGCTTCCCAAGGAGGTAGGATGTAGCCATGGGAAGATGCAGAGGAAGGACGTTCCAGATCAAGGAAACAGCATCACAAGGGCTTCAGCACCTTTGGGGAGAAGCAAGTAGAGCGGTGTTGCATTACACGTGTGTTAAATCCCACATATTATCTGGATAGAAAGAAGAACCAAAAGAGTCCAGGCTGTCATACTTGAAGAGTGTCTATCCTGGAGTAAGCATGAGACAGAAGACCTCATGTCCACAGTGGGTCATGGGCTCTCTGCTTCCCGTGGTGAAAGCTGCACTTTGGGGGAATGTAAAGGATTATCAGGGAAAATATTAATTCAATGTAGTATTTATCTGATGATGATGATCTAGTGTCAGAGTAAAATGCCTTTCCCATGCAGTGAAAAGGGAAATAAGATTGGAAAGGCCATTTTAGACCAGATGGTGGGGAGGGAATCTTGAGTGCCCAAATGCCATTTGGCATCACTACACTGAAAGAATGTTCTCCATGGCTTTCTTCTCCCTCTCAGGTCTTCTGTCAAGTGAGAAAATAACTCCTTTCTCCTATGCCTGTAGTATTTTTCCTGGTCTTATTGGAACATGAAATCTAAGATCGAAGAGCGGGAAGGAAGGCTGAACCAAGGGCAGAAAGCAATGAACAATGACATAGAAGGACCAAGCAGGTGGCTGATCCTGCTGTGCCCTCTGCCCCGCTCATTCTAAATGGTTACCTGGTTGCCCTGTTTTTATATCATGTATAGCCAGCCATCAGCTGCACTGCAAAGAAAACTAAGTGCAATACTTGGCAATATCATTTTTTTAAAGATTTTATTTATTTATTTGACACAGAGAGAGAGATTACAAGTAGGCAGAGAGGCAGAGAGAGGAGGAAGCAGGCTCCCTGCTGAGCAGAGAGCCCGATGCGGGCCTCGATCCCACGACGCTGAGATCATGACCTGAGCCGAAAGCAGAGGCCTTAACCCACTGAGCCACCCAGGCGCCCAGCAATATCATTTTTTTAAAAAAAAGTTTGGGGATTGTCTTGGGATTTGGAGATTGGAGATCTGAGTTCAAATCCTCACTCTGCTACTTCCTAGCTGTGCAGTCCTAGGCTAGTTTCTTATGCACACACTCTCTTTTTTTTCCCTTATACTCTCTGAATCTCAGTTTTCTCATTTTTCGCAGAGATAATTGTGTGTACTTATAGGTTTCCTATAAAGATTAAGTGAGCTAATGTGTACTTTGAAGAGAAAAAAAATATTAGACCAACCTTCATTATTACTATCCTAAATGTTATTTTCTTACCTCCAGGAAGAGCTAGCTAGTCTCCTGAGAATCTATAACAATTTCCTGCATCCCTACAATTCCACATACACATTATATTAAGTAATTTATTTGTGTCTCTTCTTCTCTAACTAGACTGTGGGTTTCTTGAAGGGCAAGGAGAGTCTTATTCATCTTTATAATTACTTTGGCATTTAAAAGTGTCTGGCACATGCCAAATATTGGTTAAATGAATGGGTTAATTGTGAATTGCAGAAAGTATCCCAAATTAGGAAAATTAATTATTTTTAGCCTACCACTTTGTTATTAGAAAATAGTCTGAATTCCTGAGGACTACCATATTTCAATTCAGATTAATTCAGTAATATTTGCTGAGCATCTGCTATGTGCCAGGCACACAATCCTTCATCCTCAAAGAGTTTGTGGTCTCCTTGGGGAGACAGACACATACTCTAGTAAACCAAAGACAGACAGACTGGAAAGCACTATTACAGCCTCAGCACAGACTGCTGACCAGCTTGTGGCTTCCTGATCAGCCTGGGCTCGGTGAGTCTGGGGACTGCCCGCCAGTAAAGGATGTTACGTATGCGGTGAGAAGTAGCAGTGAGATGAATTCCCCAAGAAAGAAGTAGAGCTCAGAGCGGAGCAGGAAGGTCCTGTTTGTTGGTTGGTGTAGTGCTCCTCTTTGGCTGGAACTGGATTACTGTTGTCTCCAAGTTGGCCTGTGCCCCGAGACCAGCTCAGAAAGAGAAGGAATTGCTTGTCATTATTGGGTCTCCCAGTGGCTATCATCACCCTGTCCTCAATCCCCTGTTGCTTGCCCGGAGGAAGAGAATTTGTTTCTTGTATGTGCCCAAGAGACAGAACTGGGAACTGTAAAATCCAGCTCAACATAAGAAAAACTTTGCGATAGAACTGTTTGATGCTGGGACAAGTGGCTTTGGGGAGTTAGGTTTATGGAGACTGAACGGATGCTGGAGGTAGACAGGCTCAGGCATCTTGCAAGGACCAGGCTTCCCAGCTTCCATGGGCATGAACTCACTAAGCATCTTGTTAAACTGCACATTCTGATGAGGCCGGTCTAGGGCAGGGCCTGAGATTCTGCTTTTCTAGCAAGCTGCCAGGTGATGTTGATGTGGCTGGCGCAGGGACCGCGCTTGAGTAGCAAGGGTCAGTGAAAGTTACTGGTAATTAGGATTCCAGGAAATTAACAATAACTACCATTTTAAAATACGCAGTGACAGGCAGTGTGCCAAGGGCTTTACCTGTGCTCTTTTGTTTAATGTTGTTTAGTGAGTAGATTTGGAAAGACCTGGGCTAGATTACAGCAGAGAGGGGAAGCAGAGGGGCCAGCCAAGAGCTCTGGAGACAATGCAGGTAGTAGTTACGGAAGACCTAGCCCAGAGGCAGTGAGATTGAGAGGAGGAGCTAGACGCAAGGAACATCACAGAGATGACATTCAGATTTCTTGCGATGGATTAACTAACTATGATGGCCAGGGGGGAGAACTCAGTAGACAGGGTTATGAGAGCTATGGGAAGGATGGCAAAATCTTTCATAGGCAAACTCAGAGAAGTGGCTGACTTGAAGAGGATGTTAATGAGTTGAGTTTTAGACAGGATACTTGCTAAGTTTTTTAAGTACTTAAAAAATGCTGGCACTGCCCCAAATACTTCACGTGCATTAATTCCCATGGGTAATTAAGTCCCACCACAACCCAAGAGTCAGGTACCTGTATCTCTTTAACAAACGTGGAAGCAGACCCAAAGTCACCGGGCTCATAAGTGGCAGAGCCGGGTTTTACATCTGGGAAATCTGGCTCCAAAGCTTGTAACGTGGTAGGTGTTAGAGTTTGGGAAGTTCTTTACCATTGTGTGCTGCTCATTAACTCCCAACTGGTATATTTATTCTGAGCAACCCACATGTTCAGTATCATTTAGTCATATTTTACAGATCATTGTTCCTCCATGTACATATTCATTGAACAGATAGTTATTGGTGTCTCCTATGTAGTAAGCTTCGTGCTGCGGATATAATGGTGGGCAAACACAAGCCATGCCCCCATGGAGCTTGCATTTAACCGAGGAGGCAGGCGAGAGTCAGGTGAATATCTGATTTTGCCCTGTTATGTCCTTCAGAGGGAAGAAATAGAATGCCATACGAGAACATGATCTAAACTGGAGCAGGGACAAAATACAAAGTAGGGGGCCTGGGTGGCTCAGTTGGTTGGGCGGCTGCCTTTGGCTCAGGTCATGATCCCAGGGTCCTGGGATCAAGTCCTGCATCGGGCTCCTTGCTAGGCAGGGAGCCTGCTTCCTCCTCTGACTCTCCTGCTGCTCTGCATGCTTGTGCGCTCTCTCTCTCTCTCTCTCTCTCTCTCTCTGACAAATAAATAAAATCTTAAAAAAAAATTAAACTGGAGCAAAAAAGGAAATTTCCCTTGAAGAAATATTTGATCTACAATCTACAGGATGAGTAGATCTTAACTAGGGAAAAGGGGAAAACTATGAGCATGGACCTTAATAGCTCTATTATTTCCCTCCATCTCTCCCTCTCTCTCCCTCTTTCCTCTCTCCTGTTCCTTCCCTTTGCCCCTCCCTCTCTCCTCTCCTCTCCCACCTGCCTCCCTTCCTCTCTCAGCCCATATAGCTAAAATTGCATAGGAATCCAACAGTTTCTTCAGATACTAACACCACACAGGTCAGGAATAAGATCTGTTGTCTGTCTGTTTTGTTCACTGCTCTACCCCAACGGCTATAACATTGCTAGGCACAGAATAGGCACACAGTACATATTTGTTGAAACAATCAATTAGGTATGCAGAAAGGAAGGAGTTACAGGGAGGCCGAATTCATCTCAGGATGAAGAACATTCTAATATGATGTTCAAGGCATCCTGGTATAATCGAAACATGTCTGGATTTGGAGCAGAAGAAATTAGCCATTTGCTAAATTTAACTCTCTGAGTCTGAGCCTTCTTATCTATTAAATAAAGATCATCTTTGTCCTGCCCGATTCACAAGGATGTTGAGAGAGTATGATAAAATAATCTAAGTAAAAGAGTATAATATAAAGTGCTACTAAGTATATTATTATCTAGCCAGTACCGGGCCCTGTCTTTGTGACATCTCAGTAGGGACTTTTGTCTTGGGTGGGAGTGTGAACGAAATGACTCAAATCCTTTCCAACTCATATGTACTATGATTGTGACACATAAATCCGTTACTTAACCGTTTCTGTAAGATGTGTCTTAAAGTTTTGGATACAGAAAGTGGAGTTAAAATACGGAAGTATTAGATAAAAATGATGTAAATCAAAGGGCAAGAAAAGCCAAAGAGCTTGCTTTGTTTAATGGTGGACAAAGCTCTTACACTAAAATCTGTGTGTGATTCTCTAGGAAGGGGGAAATCCCAATGTCCGATTTCCCCAGATTTGTTGAAGTCTCTGGCTATCAGCACAGCAGCCATGTTTACCAGGCACCAAAAAGAAAGGAGGTCCCTTAAACTAACACGTCAGTGATTGGGGTTTTAAGGAATTTCACATTACTAGGAAGGTCCCCACCGCTCAGTGAGTCCCTGGTGATTTGGAAATCTTGCTGGCTGCTGGCAATAGTTTGCATGGAGACCGAATTTTATCTCAGCCCTTTTGAAAAAGTAAAGAAACCACAAATCCAGTAGCTGTTCAAAACAACAAAGAAGGTGCCTTTGGCTTCTAACGGGAGTGTCTCTGAATTCCTCAAGGAATTCCAGGGCTAGGGTTGATCCAGCTGGCAGGGAGGTATCGATCTCCACTTGAATTCACTGAATAAATAATGGTTGCCATAGTTATTGAGCGGTCACAACTGGTAGGAGAGCAGGGAAAACTCTGAGGCACCTTCTGTGAGTTTGGCCATGAGAAAGTCTAGTTATAAGGTTCCATAATCAACCCCCTCCCCAAATCCAGCCAACACTGCGCTCTGTTTCTTTATCCTGAAGATGAACATGGGGTCTTGAATATAATGCAAGACATGGGCACTGAAAGCAAGGCAAAGTTTAAATCAACGGGTTGGTATTTTATTCTTGAAAAAGCATCTCTTCCTGGGTTGTGGACCTAATTTGAGATAGCTTGGTATTAATAGAATTTACTATCAGCAAGATGACTGTTTGACCATGTTACAGCTGCTAGAGAGACCAAATCCTAGATTGTTCTATGCTAACAGTTTAATATACAAATACTGCTAACTTGGAAATTTTAAAAGAAAGGAAAAGAGTTAGCTGACAATCTCATAAATATTCTCACTTTTCTGCTTCCTTTCACCATTCTCTATATGCAGAAATAAATTTTGCATAGATGTCATCACAGCTTAGATACCATTTTATATTCTGTTCTTTCTTTAATGTGATATTATGTATTTTTCCATGTTGCTTCATAGCTGTTCCATTTGTCCTTTCGGATGTCTACAGAATCTTCCATTATGTGCATATACCATTTAGCAGTTTCCCTATTCTTCCACCCCTTATCTTTCTCCCAGGTTTTTTTTTAGTAGATATTGCTGCCCCAAATGTCTTCGTGCATACAGTTTTAGTCTTCTGCTGAATTTTCCCTTCAGATAAATTCCCAAGAGTGGCATTACTTGGTCAGAGGCTATGAACATTTTACAGCTCTTCAAGTTACTGCCAAACTTGCAGTCTGCTTTTTTGCTTTGGTGGGGCCGGGGTGGTGGTGGGCGGGGGTGGAGGCGGGGGGGGGCGCTGAATAAATCTTTAGGAAGGACACCGTTGCAGGCAGAATTTCTCTTGAAGTTCACTCCTGGGTACATCTTTTGAGACTAAACAAAGGGCCTATGTATGCAGCAAAGATAAACGTAGAGGACAGGTTTGCACCTGGGCGGATTAGCTCATAGTTTCCTGGGAAAAGCAGAACCATGCCCTGCAAAGCTTGGGAAGTAGGGGACTTCACTGCTTTTTGTCTGACCCTGCGGTTGCCCCCCATTTGCCGTGCGGCAGGCACCGCTGTGGGTGCTGACTGTACCACGCTTGTAGCACGCTGCAGCTCACAGAGGGTTTCAGGTGGCATCGTCTTAGCTAAGCCTGACAACAACCCAGGGAAGTAGGTTTTATTATAATTGAGCTTTTTTCTTTCAATTTATTGTGCAATATTTTGGATACACAGGAAAGGGGCACCTGGCTGGCTCAGTCTGTAGAGCATGCCACTCTTGATCTCAGGATTGTGAGTTTGAGCCCTACATTGGGTATATAGATTATTTAAAATCTTGGGGCACCTGGGTGGCTTAGTTGGTTAAGTGTCCAACTCTTGATTTCAGCTCAGGTTGTGATCTCAGGGTTGTGAGATTGAGCCCCACGTCAGACTCAGCGCTGGGTATGGAGCCTGCTTAACATTCTCTCTCTCTCCCCCATTTCTGCCCCTCCCCCGCCAACCTCCTCCCCCCCCACACCTACATGCATATGCACATACACACTCTCTCTTTCTCTTTAAAAATAAAATTTAAAAATCTTAAAATAATAAAATCTTAAAAAGAGAGACAGAAAGGAACAGGACGGAAGGAATGAGGAAGAATATGATAAAGACTTGAATGTCTATCACCCCGTAAGCCCCATTTTCCTAGAAGGACATTGAGCCTCAAAGAGTTGATGTCACATGGCTAGTAAGTAACAGAACCAGACCTGGAACCCAGCTCTGTCTGGCTGCATGTCCAGTGCCCTTTGCTCTAGATTATGGTCCACAGAGATGAGACGCCCACAAGTTACAATCCAACAGAGATGCTGCTGGCGGTTTTCATGGTTGTAGTTTAATGTAATTATAACACATCAGAGCTGGAAGGGACCTTAGAGGTCATTAAGTCCGACCTCCTCCCTTTAAGACAAGCCCTAAAGAGGGAAGAACTCACCTAGGTCACACACAACTAGCCAACCTAGGGAGGAGTGCAGATCTCCTGGTCCCTGGGCCTCCTTTGACTCAGGGCAAGTGAAGAAATGTCTGGATCTTGCTTCATTTTGCTAATTGCCTTTTTTTGTTTCTGTTTTAAGGGAATAACTTCCCTAACAAAAATATCCCCAGCTGAGGATTCAGAGTATACTTACCTTGATGAGCACTGAGTAATGCATAGGATTGATGAATCGCTGAACACTTTTGTACACCTGAAACGCATATAATGTATACATTAATTATACCAGAATTTTCAAAAAATTAAAAAATATATATCCCCAACTGAAAACATAAATACAAGAAAAATTAGACACTGTTGCTTGATTTCCCTTTGGAAGGATGTCTTCCATCTCACAAGAATTACTGTTTTACACGTAAATATACTTAAAGATAAAAAACCCTGACTGAGGTAAGTAGGGTCAAGCCCTTCTCTCAGGAAAGGCACTTTGGTATCTAAACGCTGAGGGAGAACAAAGTGATTTGTACTGGACATGAAGCTCCTTTCTGATTAGAGATGCAACATTGCTCTGGGGTAGGAGGACAGAATCTTTGCGACTTTGGGAAAATCACTTAACCTTAAAATAAAATAGGAGATCATAATATTTAACATGGGGATCCCTTTATATATTGTTTTATAAAATACGAGATACAGGTGTTCATGTCTTGCTACATCGTAAAATGCCTGCAGCGCCTCTTTCTGGGCCTCTTCCCTTCTTGCTGACTTTTCCATCTCCACAGCAGGAAGACATGTCTTTTGTACAGAGCACCAGGTGTAGGTCAATAGGTGTTTCAAGGGGGGGCCAAAAACAAGGGAAAGGAAAGCTGGATTCTTCTCAATGCTGGTTAGCATGAAAACACAAGAAATGTGTTTTGTGCTGGATCTCACGGGGCAGCCCTTGCATTAGTAAATGGAACTTACAGAGCCCCCCCCCCCTTCCCTACCTCTTAAGATGGGAACATTAATTCGTTTGCCCAGATGTTGTTTCTTTGTCACTCTGATAAAGAGTTGCTTCCTGACCGGGCATTTGTAGGATGATGTATGCAAAATAATTACCATTCTGTCATTCATTCAGTGTGACTGTGTCCCAGGAACTGTGTGCTTCACCTAAGCTCATACTCCCAGAAACTCCCAGAAAATTAGGGACGATTATTATCTTCATTTTATAAGGAAACTAGGGCTCAGAAATTAAGAGGCTAACTCAGGGGAGCATAGCGAGGAAGTGGCAGGACTGGGATTCAAACCCTTTTGCCATTTGATACCAAAGGCCATGAGTGACCTCTAAGAGAAGGCACTCAGATTGTAAAATGCCATCCCAACTGTTGGAAGAAGACACGGGCCTCAATTTGGGATTCAGAGTCTCTTAAGATGGGGGTGCCTGGGGCACCTGGCTGGCTCAGTCAGCCGAGTATCTGCCTTCAGCTCAGGTCATGATCTCAGGGTCCTGGGATCGAACTCCACGTAGGGCTCCCTGCTCAGCGGGGAGTCTGTGCTTGTTCCTCTCTCTCTGCCCCTCCCCCTGCCCCGACTCATGCTCTCTCCCTCCCTCTCTGTCTCTCCAATAAATAAATAATATCTTAAAAAAAAAAAAAAGAAAGAAAGAAAGATGGGGGTGCCTGGTTGGCTCTGTCGGTAGAGCATCTGACTCTTGATCTCAGGGTCATGAGTTCAAGCCCCATGTTTGGCATGGAGCCCACTTTTTAAAAAAGAAAAAAAAAAGCCAAAACAGAAAACAACAAAGTCTCTTGAGATGTAACCACCTCCTAAACTTGCCCTTTCCTATCCCTCTGCAGAACGACATGGGTTAAAAGAACCAAAGAGAGTGGAGGAGCTATGCAACAAGATCACAAGCAGCTTGAAAGACCACCAGAGTAAGGGACAGGCTTTGGAGCCCAGCGAGCCCAAGGTCCTGGGCGCACTGGTAGAACTGCGCAAGCTCTGCACCCTGGGCCTCCAGCGCATCTTCTACCTGAAGCTGGAAGATTTGGTGTCTCCACCTTCCATCATCGACAAGCTCTTCCTGGACACCCTGCCTTTCTGAACAGGAGCAGCCGGAGCGGGGAGCCACCTCAGTGGCCAGCACCTTCTTGCTAAGCAGCAGAGGAATATGTCTGGACACCTACCATTTTCTGTCCTTCCTTAAAGAGAAAAAGCAGCTCCTGTAGAAAAGACTTTTTTTTTTTTTTTCTGGCACTTTTCCTTACAACCTGAAGCCAGAAAACTTGCAGAGTATTGTGTTGGGGTTGTGTTTTATATTTAGGATTTGGGGTTGGTGTGGGAGGGGAGGGTATAGTTCATGAGGGTTTTCTAAGAAATTGCTAACAAAGCACTTTTGGACGATGCTATCCCAGCAGGAAAAAAAAAAAAGGATAATATAACTGTTTTAAAACTCTTTCTGGGGAATACAACTATAGTTGCTTTGTATTTAAAAACAAGAACAGCCAAGGGTTGTTCGCCAGGGTAGGAGGAGTCTTGAGGTTGATCTTTAGAATACACTTCCTGTATCAAGGGTATGTAAGTGATGCAAACAAGGCAGAAATTCTCTCTTCTTAATTTCTCTCTTCCTTTATTTTATTTCAACAAATGGTGAAAGATGACAATTACCTAGAAATCAGACATAGCAAAATGATAATGGCTGTTCGCTTCCATATACAAGTGCAATTTTTAAAGTGCTGTCTTACTAAGTCTTGTTTATTAACTCTCCTTTATTTCGTATGGAGATAAAAAGGAGGCAGTCGCTTTGGCAAATGACACATGTTAATTTTCCTAGCAGAGGCTTTGTCCACCTGCCCTGTAGAACCCTTCTGAGGTATGGTCCATCCAAGACTTTGGGTCATTCTTAATGGATCCAGATCTTTGCCCTGACTGTCCAACTGACCTGCAAGGGGCTCAGATCATAAACTAGATTGATGTACAGCTGTCTCAGCTGTGTTCCGTCAACCCGGAGAGAGTTCCTAAACTTGCTTCAGTTAATAGCAGCTGACCGACTCGTTCATTCACAAGCCCCGGGAGCTTTCAGTGAGTCTCGATTGCTTGATCCCTAAATAAGAACATGCAAATAAGTAGGAACTGATCATACAGGGTAAAAACCAGAGGTAACAAGATTTTTAAAATCTATATAATTTAATTTTTGTTGTTGGTTACAAAGACAATTTTGGAGATCAAGCGAGTCTTATTTAAAAAAATAATAGTATGAGTGTGACTACTAGACAGGATTAGTGGGCTGCGGTTCAACATTCCGTGTTCGTACTCCCTTTTGTATGTTTATACTGTTGATGCCATATTACTATGAGATAATTTGTTGCATAGTGTCCTTATTTGTATAAACATTTGTATGCACGTTATATTGTAATAGCTTTGCCTGTATTTATTGCAAGACCACCAGCTCCTGGAAGCTGAGTTACAGAGTACTTAAATGGGGTGTTCACAGTGACTTGGATACACCAATTAGAAATTAAATAAACAAATCTATATATAAATATAGCAGGTTACATATATATATATTTATAATGTGTCTTTTTATTAACCATTTGTACAATAAATGTTTCTTCCCATGCAGTTATTTTATGATTCATTTGCAGTGACTTTTAAGGCAGTACTGTTTAGCACTTTGATATGAAAATTTTGCTTATGTTTTGCTAAATTCGAATAATGTTTGAAGATTTTTAGGTCTAAAAGTCTTTATATTATATACTCTGTATCAAGTCAAGGTATCTTTGGCCATTTTGCTAAGAAACAAACTATGAATGTGAAACTGATGTCACAGTAGTTTTTGTTAGCTTTAAATCACTTTTGCTTTAGTCTTTTTCAAGAAAAAATAACAAAACTATGCTGTTTATATTGTCATTAAATTATAAAATCAAACAAATGCCAAATGAATTGCCGAATTGCTGCAAAGGATAACCCAGATAGCAAAGCATATATGGTTTTTCCCCCCCAAGAGTCGTTCTGATATTTGATCATGTATTATGTTTGTGTGAGCTTTTATGGAAGATTATTATTTTTATATCCAGGTGGTAGGGTCTGCAATGTTCGGCTCTTGGGACTTTAGACTTGTCAACTTCTCCCCACACCTTCAAATCTCATAGAGGGAAAAACTGGGGCCCAGCGAAAGTAAAAATTGCCCAAGGTTCAACAGGCTAGTACCAGAATCAAGACTAGGACCTAATTCTCCTTTCCATAGTGTTTTTACTCAAATTACTGCCTCTATAGAAAAACAGGCTTTTAAAAATAACCACTAATATTTACATTTACCTGATAACCATAAGTAAAGTAGTACTTTTGCATTAATTTTTTGAGCTTATATTCAAACATAAGAGACATTATTAAATATCAGGAAAGCTAACATTTCGTACAAGGTAGCTTCAGACCAAATTCAAATTGAATTTGAATAAATTAGAAATACTGTGCACACATAACCCTTTTGTGCACCATTAGTATTGGAAAATTAATCCTTGTTTTCTGTCATGTCCATAAAAGAAAAACAAAACAAACGGGAAAACCAGAGCCCTGGAGAAATGCTGTTACTTTTTATTTTTAAACCCATCAGATTTAAGGAAAAGACTTTTTAGCCGTGATTGGTTGGCAGAAATGAAGGTTTTTAGTTCTAGGTCCAGACACTAGTGTTGAAAATAAAGGTTATAGCCAGTGTTCTTCTGTCTTCCATAGTTGTAAGAACTATGAGAGCCTCCCACATAATCCATCAATTCAACTCTCTTCTTTTGTCTTAATGTTGACACACAAGTTTATACAGAGTGGATGACCAAACTAGCTCAGAAGAGGACAGCAAGAATTAAAGCAGGTGATTCTTCCCTTGTGGGAGAGCTCTCTCAGTGTGAACATGCCTTCTAGGGGCGGAAATCAGGAATCCACCAGCTGTTAATGGAGAGTGCCTTGCTTTCATTTCAGACAGCAGAGTTTTCCAAAGTTTCTCTGCTCTTCTAACAGCATTGCTCTTTAGTGTGTGTTAACCTGTGGTTTGAAAGAAATGCTCTTGTACATTAACAATGTAAATTTAAATGATTAAATTAAATTACATTTTATCAATGGCTACCGGTGTGTTGAATAAGCATGCTTCATTTAACAGTATTCTCTTCATCATGTACATAATGGTATTTGCTGTGAACTCTTAAACACATCCCCAGATGGATTTTAAAGGCTTACTAATTCTGAAAAATTAATAAGCATTCTGAATTGGAAATATATTAAACCTCACTGATTGGAAAGAAGGACATTCTAAATTCAATAACCGTGTATTGACTACTTCCTGTGGACAAAGCACTGCTGTGTGCTTTGAGGAGATACAAACATGCACAGTGTTTGAAGCTATTTTCTTTCATATATATATATATGAAATATATATTTAATAGAGCTAATAATTTCTTGCCTAAAAATCTTCTTTAAGGGTATGAAGGATTTATTTCTATATCAAAATGATGGGATATTGATTGTTTATGAATCAGAATTTACAAGAATCAGGATTAGAGTTCTCCAAGATTGATCAGTACTCTTTGCTTTTTTGCTGACACCACTACTTTATATTGCCTAGAAAGCCCTCTCTGTGGGCAATGCAAATGCAACTTTCATTCAACTCTGCCCTAAATATCATATATTCTGGATTAGGGCAAATGTATTTAGTGTGTGCGTTGATGGCTCAAAAAGAGAAATGTGGACCTAGTTGATCAGTTCATACACAAAGAATTTTCTGGGACATCTAAATGCCGTGTTCAGTCTAGGGGCCAAGCCCTTCTTCTTGCTTCTTCTCAGCAGTGCCTTCATTTCCTGAACGATACAGTGTGATTAGTAAGAAAAGAATGAGAGATATGGTGGAGCTCCATCTTGCATATGGATTTAAATATAGGTGCTTAGCCAAAGGGTACTCCAGAGGCAGAAGTCTGGTTTGAACGAGGAAGGAGGTGGGAAGTTCAGGACTAAATAAGGGGCAGATGCCTGTAGTTGCACAAAGACAACAAAGGAAGCTAATTGTTGACTTTTTTTCTTAATCAAGTGCACAGTTCAGTGATGTTAAGTACATCCCCACTGTTGTTTAACCAACGGCCAGAACACTTTTCATCTCACGTGACTGAAACTGTAGCCATTAAAAAACAACTCCCTGTGCACTCTTCCTACAGCTCTGGTAACCCCCATTCTCTCTGTATGAATTTGACTACTATAGGAACCTCATATAAGTGAAATATTACTGTATTTGTCCTTTTGTGTCTGGCTTATTCCACTTAGCCTCATGGCCTCAATATTCATATTATAGTATGTGTCCTTTTTAAGGCTGAATAATATACCATTGTATGTCTATACTACATCTTGTTTATCCATTCATGTGTCAATGGAAGCTTGGGTTGCTTCCTCCTTTTGGCTATTTGAGTAATATTGCCACAAACACAGGTGTGCAGATACCTTCGCAGGACCCTGCTTTCAATTCTCTTGCCTAACTGTTGACGTTTGAGCTTAAGTATATCAGTGCTTTTCAAGGATAATCTTGATTATAAGTGATTTTTTGCCGCAAGGACTGATACCAGACCTCCCCCATTTCTCTCTCTCAGAGGGCTCCTGAGGTTATTCCATGAGCAAGCTGTTTGTAAACCTTTGTTCTAAGACTAGGCTAAAAATAGGACTAAAATCTAAGAGAATTAAGTGGTCCATCATCTTGTCCAAATACTTTTTGAAAAATTCCATACTTTGCCCAAGGGGTTGAAAATCCCATCAAGTTTCAAAGAGGGTTTTTGCACCTTCTATTATCTGACACACTTCACCATGAACAAAATTCTTCAAAAAATGCTTCAGAAAATTCTTCCTCAGAGCTATCTCTGAATTGTGCTGTGACACTAACAGACAATATTTTTTGTTTGTGTGCGTGTTCTGTTTTGCTAGCATTGCAAGGACAGTGTCATTTCTGTTTTATTTTTTTCTTTGTCTCTGCCCATCTCATGGTTCCATCAATGAGCCCAAGGATCACTGGCCCCTTCTCTCATCACCTGCTGTGATGCTGACCATCCCTCATCCTGGGCTTCTAAGGGGATGTGATTTGAGGGGAAGAGAAGTAAGATCTAATATTTATTAGGCATCTATTGTGTGTGTCAGACACTCTGGTAAATACTTTCATACATAATCTCATTTAATACTTAATACTTTTGAGATGGTGTTGTCATCCTTGTCTAAAAATGGGGAAAGAGTCTGGGAAGGGTTAAGCACCATGCCCAAGATCCTATTAGTTTTGAACACATGTCAGTATGTCTCTATGACCCCTGGTTGACCCCTGGCTGCCTTCCAGCATCTTAGTCTTTAGACTCCTGCTCCTCTCTGGAGCGCAGACATCATTTACCCTCAGTGCCCTGCTCATCAGGAAGTGCTGAGGAATTCTGCACAGGCACCAGAGCGACCATCCTATACGCAGACTCAGCCTCATTTCCCTTCCTGTCAAACTTATCACCTGTCCTCCTCATCCCTCAGACTCTTTGACTCAAGGTCCGCACCATTTTGTCTCTAGGTCTAACTTTGTCCCTCATCAGCCTTATACCCAAAGAGTCTTATAATAATGAAAACCTGCTCCACTTCTGAGAACATTTCTGATGCTCTCCCCCTTTCAACACAAATGCTCTTTACCCTCAGAGCCAACTTCAATCATTTGAACCCTCCCAACTCTTTCCTGCCTCCAGGCAACCTCCCAGTTTCCAGGTATTTTAAAACTTCCACTCAGGTTCTAGAGTCAATAGCTGTCCTCCTTTGGACTCTACAACCACCTCTCTGTCCCTTCCCAGCCACATTCACTAAACCCATAAAGACCAGCCTCCTCACACCCAGAATCTACTTTCGTTGCCCCTGCCGAGAGACGTCAGAGCATTGCAGAGGACCAGGTGTCTTTAAGCATCTCAGGCTTGTTCTCTTCCCAGAAGCCTGACCTGCATTTGCCCATTGAATATACGTATCTCCTAACACACTTCCCACCTTTGATTCCTAAAATCTTCATTTCTTTCCCCTCACCATCTCATCCTTGCTCATTTTTTCCTGCCAGTTTCTAATCAATTGTTCAGAATCACACAAAGACGTTTTTAAGTATATAGAAAAAACACACATGTAAGTATACTACCTAACAAAGCTGCTTGTGTCTGTTCCATTGTCCATTTGTACCCACTTAGGGTTTCTCTTGTTTTAAAAAATAAAGAGTACATTTGTACTCTTTATATTTGTATTTTTGCTTTTTACATCGCCAAGATTCCAAGAGAAATTAAAATAATATAAAGTGGGAAAAATAAAACTGATGAAAAAGAACAAAGTATACACACAAAAAAAACTGAAGTGATTTAAAGCCAAAAAATAATTATAAAAATTATTTTCAAGGTCACCGTTTTTATTTTATTGCCACTTTTTTTTATCATTTTTTTCCCCAACATGGTAAGTAACATTTCCGCTTAGTTCCCAGGCGATGCTGATGCTATGGTCCTGGGACTACACTTTCAAAACCGCTCGTCTAGAGAGATTCTTGCCTATGTTTATCAGAAGATGTGTACAAAAATGTTCATCCTCTATTCTCCCACCACTGCACCCACCTCCCTTTGGTAAACATTAGTTTGTTCTCTATTGTTAAGAGTCTGTCTTTTGGTTTGACTCTCTCTTTCTTTCCCCCCATGTTCATTTGTTTTGTTTCTTAAATTCCACATATGAGTGTGATCGTATGGTATTTGTCTCTGTCTGACTGACTTATTTCACTTAGTATTTTATATTAGAAAATGATTTAAACATATAAAACAATAATATAACAAACATCGATGAACATACAATCCAACGCAAGAACAGCTGGAGTCTCTTTGATTCCCCAGTTGGATTCCCCTCTCTCCCCATTAGCCTGAATTTTGGTTTATCGTTGAGTTTGTTTATACATTATACATTTTGTTTATACATTTAGGAATGTATACATTCCTAAACACCTTATTGTTTAGAGTTACGTTTTTAAAAGTTTGCCTTAGTGGAATCATAAAACACATACTCTTCTGCAACTTGTCTCTTTGCTCAAAATTATATTGGGATTTATCTATGACATCATATAGCTCTAATTTATTAATTTTCACTGCTCTATAGTACTTCATTTAGTACATTGTAATTTCTTTATTCATTTTCCTGTCAAGGGGTATCTAAGTTGTTTCCATGTTCTCACTATTACAAGCTATAAAACTATGAACATTTTTGTACACATCTCCTGATAAGCATAGGCAAGAATCTCTCTAGACTGGTGCTTTCAAAGTATGGTTCCAGGACCATACAATAGCCTCAGCATTGCCTGGAACTTGCTAGAAATGCAAATTTTCAGGGGCGACTGTGTGGCTCAGTGGGTTAAACTTCTTCCTTTAGCTCAGGTCATGATCCTGGGGCCTGGGTTGGAGACCCAAGTCAGACTCCCCGTTCAGTGGGGAGTCTGCTTCTTTCTCTCCCTCTGTGATCTCTCACTCTTGCTTTCTCTCAAATAAACAAAATCTTTCAAAACAATGAAATGCAAATGTTCAGGCTCCACCCCAAACATACTGACTCAGAAATTCTAAGGGTGGGGCCCAACAGTCTCTGTCTCCACAAGCCCTCCATGTGATCGTGATGTATATGAAAGTTTGAATCACTGCTTTGGGCTTACCAAGAAGTAGAACTGTAAGGCTATGGGATATACAAATCTTCTCCTTTACTAGATATACCAGTTTGCTTCAAAACGGTTTGTACCAGTTTACGCTCTCAACAGCAATGCACGAGAATTCCTACTGTTCTAGATCTTCCCCCACACTTGGATTCATCAGAATTTTTTTGTTTATCCAATCCAGTGGTTATAAAATAGCTTCTTGTTGTGCTTTATATAATTATGAATAGAACTGCCATTGGCATTTATCGACAGGTCTTTGTGTGAACATGTTCTACTTCCTCTAGAGTAAAAACCTAGGAGTGGAATCACCAGGTCGGTTTAAGCTTATAAGAAGCTGCTAAAACTTTCTGTGTAGAAACAGATTATCTGGGCGCCTGGGTGGCTCAGTGGGTTAAAGCCTCTGCCTTCGGCTCAGGTCATGATTTCAGGGTCCTGGGATCGAGGCCCGCATCGGGCTCCCTGCTCAGTGGGGAGCCTGCTTCCTCCTCTCTCTCTCTGCCTGCCTCTCTGCCTACTTGTGATCTCTCTCTGTCAAATAAATAAATAAAATCTTTAAAAAAAAAAAAAGAAGTAGATTATCTGACCAAGCACATGGTTGCTCAGGATAAATACATTTCTCAGACTTCCTTGCAGTGAGGCATGGTCTTGGACCATGTAATTGGAAGTAAGGCAAAGTGTCATCTGGTTACTATCTCCTATGTGTCACTCTCTCCTTCCAGATGGCATTTGACAGTGGGCCTTCTAGAGACATCATTATTGTCTGGCCCAATGGGAGGAAATTTCAAGTTGGAGAAGAATCAAGAGTAGTCTCATGATAGGTTATATTTTAGGATGGCTTATACATACTGCCGGTCTTGGAACAGAGCTGACGTGTATTGTAACCCACATGTTAGCTGGGGCCTCTTCTACTTAGGATCTAGAAGAGATTGTTTCAAACTCACTAATCCACAAAGAGAAAAATCCAAAGACTCCCTGAAGATACCTGCAAATTCTGCCAATTTTTACATTAGTTCTAGCTTTGGGGGTCCCATGTCTGTTTGTTTAGCTCTGCTAACGCACTGTCTTGCTGTACATCTCTGGTCTAATCAGCTATGGTTAAAGAAGAATATGCATTGACCCTTCAGAAAATATTCTGACGTGGGGCACCTGGGTAACTCAGTCAGTTAAGTGTCCAACTCTTAATTTCAGTTCAGGTCATGATCTCAGTCAGGGTTGTGGGATAGACCCCATGACCAGCTCTTCACTCCAATAGAGAGTCTGCTGAAGATTCTCTCTCTCTCCTTCTCCCTTCCTCCACCCCACCCCCACCCCACCGCCTTCTCTCTTGCTCTCTCTCTAAAATAAGTAAATAAATCTTAAAAAAGAAAGAAAGAAAATACTGTGACTTGAATAGTCTCACTCTGAAAGGACTGTAAATATAGTGGTACCGTGACTTTCCTGTCTAGTATTGTAGGAAGCTTGACTTGGCTAATGGGGCCAGTTACGGAGGACAGCTTTGGTAGAATCATTCCTTCTTGATCTCCTTAGTGCCTAGTACAATGTCTGGCTCCCTACAAACCCTTAAAAAATGCTTCTTGAGTGAAATCAAGGTGGATATTCATTGGTGGGGGTGAGAGATGGAAAACACCTCAAATCCCCAAATTCCATATGTCATTTCAAGGTTGGTATGTAGAGCCAATGGTCTAGTTTCATATTTTTCTGAACTTCAGTGTTAAAAGAAGAGAGAGAAAATCAACACCAACCCAGGGAAGGTTTGTTTTTTTCCTTTCCTTTAGAAAGCAGCTGTCAGTTTAACTTATCCCAAAATACTGTCAGTGATGAGCATGACTGAAAATGCGTTTTATCTGTAATTAGAGAGATTACATTAAACACTATTATTTGCAGACACACATTGAATTAACCCTAATCGAGGCTAGCAAATAGTAGAGCCTGCCTATTTTTTGCCCCAAAATTTTTAGAAAATTGTGACAGTTGACACACGAGGGACAATGCTGACTAGATTTCTTTCCATCAAATACCAGACAGTAATTGTAATTGCCTTTAAAAATGTTTTAAGCAGTTTTGTTAGTAAATCAGAAGTTGCCACAAATCATGCTGAATAGTTTCTAAACATGGGGGTTGTTGACTGTGCATTCCAATAGGAGTTTAATGAATTGATTTTCTAAGGAATTCAACTTTGCATCTGTTTTCAGGTGTAATTAATTCACTCTGATTAATGTGATTAGCATGGATATCAGTGGATTACGCATGATGCCCTTTATTTATTCACTTATTTTTAATCTGCCACACTGTCCATTGGGAAATTATATAAGTGTTTTTGGGGGAAACATCTTGCTGGTGAGTCTGATCACATTGGATTACTGCAAAGTGGAATCCTGGTAGGAATTTACTAATTATTCACGGGCTGTGCAGCAATGTACTTTTGTTTGAGGGACCTATTAAAGTTTACACAGTCCTTGCTTTTTAAGGAGCTTGTAATTCAGAGGGGAAGATGAGACAAATGTCCAAAGTAAGTCACTTGCAAGGAAGAATGTCAGTCCTCAGATTCTTCTTTGTCTGAGCACCTCTCCCCCACTCTCCTTAAATAATGCTATTCCTTAGAATGGGCCCTCTCTTCTCTAATGCCTCCTGCTATCTTAAACAGTCCTATTCATACCTCAACCACCTCGAGTTATGGATACACCCAAATCTGTATGTCTACCTCCCAAATCTATATGTCTAACTCAGTTCTTCCCCATAAGCTCCAGACCTAGAGGCTCCAGATGCCTCCAGATATCTTCACTTGGACATTCCATAGGTATTTCAAATTTAATAAACCCAAATTCATGACTTCCAACCAACCTCCCCCCTTCCTGTCTTCCCAGTCTCTATAAATGGCTCCTCCATTCATGCAATCATCCAAGCTAAACTACTATTGTCTCAGAAAGGAAGGGGTTCATTTATTCTCCAAGGTTCTCAAAATTTAATGCTCATCTCCAGCACTCCTTGAAATCGTCTGGAAAGCTTATTAAAACACAGTGTCCTGGGGCACCTGGGTGGCTCAGTCTGTTAAGAGTCTGCCTTTGGCTCAGGTCATGATCTCAGAGTCCTAGGATCAGGTCCCACATCAGGCTCCTTCTCAACAAGGAGTCTCCTTCTCCTTTTCTCTCCTTCTGCCCCTCTCCATGTTCATACTCTCTCTCTCTCTCTCGGTCTCTCTCAAATAAATAAATAAAATCTTTAAAAATAACTAACTAAATAACTAGCTAAATAAATAAATCACAGTTTCCTGAGACTCTTGCCCAGAAATTATGATTTAGCAGTCTAGAGTGGGGATCTGTGAGTTTGCATTTCTAACAAGCTCATGGGTGACACCAGTGCTGTTCATCTAGGGACCACATTTTGAAAACAATTGCCTTAGAGAGTGAAAAGAATGTAGGCACATTTCCACAATCCACCAAATCACTACTATTACTATGATTACCGATTCCTTTGTGAGGCATCATTGTTGGAGAATGAAAGCCCAGGAAGAAAATCTCCTCTGTTTACCCAAAGGATACAAAAATACTGATTTGAAGGGATACATGCATGTCAATGTTTATAGCAACATTATTTACAATAGCCCAATCATGGAAAGAGCCCAAATGCCCATCAACTGATGAATGGATAAAGAAGATGTAGTATACATGCCATGGAATACTACTCAGCCATAAAAAGGAATGCAGTCTTTCCATTTGCAATGATGTGGTTGGAGCTAGAGAGTATTTATGCTAAGCAAAGCAAGTCAATCAAATAGCATATGATTTCACTCATATATGGAATGTAAGAAACAAAACGTTGAACATAGCAAGGGTGGGAGTGGGGATAACAGAGGAATAACCATAAGACAGACTCTTTGAACTATGGGGAACAAACTGAGGATTGCTGGGGGGGGGCCAGAGATAGGTTAAATGGGTGATGGGTATTAAGGAGAGCACTTGTGACGAGCACTGGGTGTTGTACGTAAGTGATGAATCACTAAATCCTACACCTGAAAACTAATGTTATAGTGTATGTTAACTAACTGGAATTTAAATAAAAACTTGAAAGAAAAATAAAAAGAAGGAAAATCTTCTCTGGAAAGAACATTTCTGCCTTAGTCAGAGGCAGTATAGATGCTACATCAAAAACTAATGATGTACTACTATATGTTGGCTAACTGAACCAAATAAATAAATATATAAATACGTAAATAAATAGACATAATGATACAGCATGTGATTTAGTATTCTTTCATCTATCAGTTATGTATTGAGTGCCTGCTCTCCTCTAGGCACAGCCCAAGGCACTGAGCTAGGCACTGAGATGTAATGTTGAGTAAACCCATGATATGATGATTTTCATTTCTTATATATACACATTTTTTTCATCAATTCATCAGTCGATGGACACTTGGGCTGCTTCCATAATTTGGCTGTTGTTGATAATGCTGCTAAAAACATTGGGGTGCATGTACCCCTTTGAATTAGTATTTTTGTGTCCTTTGGGTAAATTACCTGTTCATGCAATTGCTGGATTGTAGGGTAGTTCTATTTTTAACTTTTTGAAGAACCTCTATACTGTTTCCACAGCAACTGCACCAGCTTGCCTTCCCACTAACAGTGCAATAAATTTCCCCTTTCTCCATATCCTCGCCAACACTTGTTATTTCCTGTGTTGTTAATTTTAGCCATTCAGACTGGAGTGAAGTGATATCTCAGACACAGTGAACTTTTAAAATGTGAACTCAAGCAATCCATTTGGACTTAGATATCTCATCTGTAAAATGAAGATAATGATGCCATTATATAGACCTCACAAGAAATATCAAATAGAAGACTATGTAAAAGTCTAGTTCAGTGCCTGTCTCATTGACTCTCAATAAGGATATTCAACAAATGGTAATTAGTTCTTATTTTTATGTTTAGAACTAGCCACTCTAAAGGGCTATGCAAATGCTTGTTGTAATTATTTTTAGCATTATTTCATAGGTTCCTCATGGAGCTTACCCAGGTAGTCGGTTAAGCTTTTGCAATATGAGAAAAGACCCCAAACAACTGAAGACATGGCAGAACTTTGGGGGCTGTAGAGTGCAGAGTTTCTTCAAGATTATTGGGACTTAAGTATTAATAATCATTTCCAAACTTCCCTCCAAAAAACTTTTCCATGTTGGCATACTATTTGATTAATTGTAATTTTTTCAGACAAATTGGAGTTGGCTCAGAAGCCAAAAACAAAAAAACAAAAAAAAAATTTGATCATTCTTATGATACTCTAAGATTTCAAGTGTCACCTTGGTGGAAAGGAAAAGGATATGGAGATAAAAAGAAAATTTCTATTTGTTTTTAATAGCTAAATGAGGTTCCACCAAACAATGGAATGCTATAAATCCTATGGAAATGGTACAGATTTGAATTTATTGATATGAAAAAAATGACAAAGACAGCAGTATGTATGCATGTCATTTTTATTTTTTTTACAAAAGAATAAGGCTTATTTATGTGTCTCCACATAGAGAAAAGTCTGGAAAGATACACACCAGATTGTTAACAGTACTTCTTTCTCTGTGAAATAATTATGATACTAATTCAAAGATTAGTGAGAAGTTTCTAGATATTTTCTGATGACTATATACCATTGGCATAATAAGCATTTAGGAAAGAGAGACTGTGTCCACAAGTCCTACAAGGAATAAGTAAATCTGAGGAAGTCCTCAGGCAATAGTTCTCAATCTTGGCTGTGTAGTAGGATCACTGGGGGAGTTTTTTAAACATCTCAGTTGCCAGGCTGCCCCCAAGACCAATTAAATAAAAGTCTCTGCGGCTAAAACCCAGGTTTCAGTATTTTTTAAAGCTCCCCAGGTGTTTTCTTTTTGTAGCCAAGATTGAGGACTCTGCCTCAGGTGACTTTCTCCTGCATTTCCTTGTTCTTTGTAGGCCCCTAGGGCCCTGGCTTAGGGTGGAGGGGGCTGCACCCATCCCCCCAGCACAGCTAGTCCAGGAGGAAACACAATGCTACTTGGCTCACAATATCAATGCAATTTTATTAAAACTTCAGAATCATTTTGAAATGGAGCAGAGCGAGAAATGACTTCAGCCACTGGGTGGATGTAGGGAGCAACAGTGGAAAGAGGATATGAATTAGAATATCTGGATTTCTTGGGAGGTGTGCGGTCTAACAGCTGTGTGATCTTTGACAAGTGACTTTTCTCTTAGCCTCAGATTCCTCATAGCTCTTCCTCTCTGGGTTGCTACAAGGATTAAGTGAACTAAAACCCATTAAGAGTTTTGTAAAATGTAAAATACTACATAAGTATTATTATTTTCATTATTTTGTAGCAAATAATATGAAGACCATACTCAAGGAAAGATGATATCTGAGGAAGACACAAGAAAGGTTGACTTACTCTTCCTTGGAAGACCTGGGTCCCTGGATGGACAGGGAGACCTAAATTCAAAGACAATTAAATAGGGGGCAAATCCGTGGAATGAAATTAAAAGTGTTCGACAGGCGAAACACAAAACATTTCTTTCTGAGAAGTCCAGAGAAGAGACTCTGAGAAAGAACTTCCCTTTGCTTTTCTGATGACTTCCAGGAATTTATCCCAAAGTGGTGATGACCCTGAATAAATAGGTTTTCTTCTCACAATTAAGCCAGAGGTTCTGGGAATGGGCTGAGCACAAAACTGAATTCATTACTGAGATGGCTCACAATTTAATTCAGGTCCCAAGGAGGTGGTCCTTATGTGTCACCAGAAAAGAGTCCTTGCCTCTAGACAATAGTCCACATATGTCTCTATACTGAATTTTCCTTTTCCTCTGGACTTAATCTTAGTCTCTAAAAAATAATGGACCCTGGAAGGAACTTTACTGTAACACTGGTTGTGGGAGGAGCTCAGAGTGGGGGCCATTTGAGCTATCATTCAACATCAGTGGTGACTGGAGGAAGTTAAGAGCCCCTGAAGAATAGAGCCGAAGATTTTTTCACCTTTGTACTCCCTTCAAGTCACATAGCACAGAACCGAGGAGAAAAGTACACAATGAATCAATGCCTTGGAAACTTCTCCTGCAGTTTCCTAACAGTTTCCTCCTTTTCCTGCAGTTTCCTCCACAGTTCCTGGCCATGGTAAAGAGTAATAATTATTTATGGAATGAACAACATCTCCACCACACCTAACACACTGAAAATGTCCACTGTTGTGTAAGCATGTTTTCCTTTTGTCCACCTTAGTCCACTATTGGCTGCAACCTCTCCTAAATGAATGTATTGCTCCACATCTTAAGGGTTAATATGGAACTACACTGAAGATAAACCCTAGCATGTAGATGGTACATTCTCGCTGTGTAATTTCATTAGATCTTCACAACTTTGAGATGAATGACTACTGAAGCAGTCCAGGCAAAAGATAAAGGAAACCCAAACAAAGAGTGACAGTAGGAGGGAGAAAAGTGGGAAGCTTTCGAACCAGGTTTCTGGCTTGGACACCTGAGTGGATGACGGTGCTCTTCACTGACATATGAAGGAGGTATATTCTTAAGGGGAAATATGATAAGTTTAGTTATGGACATGCTGGCCTGATAGATAATATCCAGGTGATGGTGTTGAATAGACCACTGGGTATGCAGATATGAAACTCAGAGCAGACACCTGGATAGATATATTCTTGAGCACCGTCAGCATATAATAGCAATAGAAATTCAGCAAGAATGAGTATAGAGAGAAGAACAGTGAAAGCAGTTTTAGGGAGAAGGATGTGCCAGGCCAGTCACAGAGTAGTGAGGAGAATGGTAAAAATGGATACAACCAGCAGTAAAGAAGAGGGGTTAGTGTGGAAGGGGACATGAGGTCAAGGGAGAGATTTTTGAAGATGGCAAAGACATGTTCAAATGCCAATGGGAGAGAACAAGTTGGGCCAACTAAGCCCCTCTGCATCTGTCCATCAGCATACCAGAGCACAGTGACTCTCAGAGAGTACTGGCCACTACTTCACTTCTACCTTTGAAACCTAGCACAGGTTCTTCTCTTAGCCAAGTCTAACTCAGAATCATACAGTTCTCAGTTTATCCAAGTTGACACATCACAGTCCATCACAGTCTCATCAACTTGGTATCCACACACACACACTTCTTTAAACATATTTAATTCCCAAATGAAAACAGCAACAAGACCATGCTTTTATATAACATGATTAAATTACCCTTCCTACAACTGAAAACTTGTTAAGCTTCTCTTAATAAAAGGATACACCAAAGTCTACTTCATCTATCCCGAAGAGCAAAGTTTTGCAACCCATACAGCACTAAATTTAACCTTGTAAAGCTATTACATAATTCACCAGGTCCATTGCTTCCAAGGTGTAGGAAGATGAGTACTGCATTCATTCTCTGTAAAATGAGTTTCCTGGTAGAACCAAGGCTGATGGGATATGATTATGGTGAATAAAGCATTCTGGAAGTCCACAGATGAGTGGTTTTGGAAGAAACAGTGCAGGAAGGGAAGGCAAATCCACATCCAAAATAAGTATCTATTCTGGTAAGAACAATGCAATGGTGAAAATGGTCCAATGTAATCAGCCTGATGCCAGGTGACCTGAGAGATAATGCCATATCTCCAGTTGGTGTTGGACTTTATTGTTGGCAGCTGAGGCCTTAGGAATGGAAACAACCATACTGGCTTTGGTGAAAGAAAGTCTATGTTGCTGGATGACCTCTATCCCTGCAACTATGGCCACTTTATGAATCCTTAGGCAACTACAGAAGTGACTGGGAAAAGATGCTTACTGACATTCATAAGACAGGTCATCCTGTCTACTATTAAGATCCTTCTCTGATAAGATTTGTCTTTGGTGAGCATTCACCTGGGATACACACACCATATCCTAAGTTCATTCAAAGAGGTCTATCTTCATTTCTTTTCTCCAAAATTCATTGCCTCTGATTCTTCCATCATCTTCCTTCCAAGTCCATAAAGAATAAGCCAAACTGATAGCCTTTGCTCATGAATTAATGAAGATCCACACCTCTGGTCATTTTTTCCTTCCAGGCAATTTAACCAACCAGGCACACTGTTTTGCCTACTGGAAGAATTTCTCTTCAACACTGTCCTTCGCAGCCACACTTGAGTGGAACTGTAGTCCTGCAGACACACAAATTCAACTTCTGCTAACATTTTTGGTAGAAATATCTGTAAATCCAACCCATTATCTTCCTTCCTCAATCAACTGATCCTAAAAAACACCCCCATGAGGCCATAGATGCACACTGAGAGAGGAGAGACCATGTAGCAAAAGTGGGTTTCTCAGGAATCTGGGCCACTTACTGATGCAATTTCTTATGTCTCCAAGACCTGCTTGAGCCCGATCTCTTACATGTCACTCCCACCTGATGGTGAAGAGATACTGTGCACACCCAACATTATAGCTTATTGGGTCCGACATCACTCATTCTGTGATGAGCAGCTCAGTTTGCATGATGTTCCATAGTTGAGTGTTTAGTCTCTAGCAGGGCCTGTTTCTACATCGGAAGCTGTTTCTCCAAAGAATAGTAATCGGGAGAGGATGACATAATTTTATTTCAAAATCTCTAAAGATCTGTGCTATGATTCACCCACAAAGGCTTGCCAAATGTCTACAACGCATCTCTATCTGTTAAAGCATTTCAAGAACCTTTGGATCTGCTGAGTCGGACAACTGCTTCTGGTGGTCTTTTCTAATGGGCAGCGAGAAAAAAGCCCTTGCCATATCCAGAGTGTATGTCGTTTTGCTTCAGCAAAGAAACCACATCTGGAGCTGTAGGCGGGCAAGCAGTTAGAAAGGAGAGCTCTTGGCAGAGTGGAGGTGAGCAAGGGCAAGCTACGACTCGCTGGGAACCTATGCATCTGTCTATTACCACATCCAACTACTATGGCCTTCAGAGAATAATGGCTGCATCTCCACTTCCACCTTCCACATTTGCGCAAGTTTCTCTTTAGGTCAACTCTAACCATGAGTCACAGAGGAAAGGGAATACTGGGACACGGTTCCCAGCTTAACCAAGTTGATCCAGCATAATCCAGTACACTGGGGTTTATGATTGTTCTTACTTTCTATTCTGTAGTATGTATATATATACTTTATGTTTATTCTTTTGCATGTGGGGTTTAGTTCATAATTTTAAAAAAAAGATGTTAAAACCAATTTAAAAATTGATGTATAGAAGCTCTTGTTACAGACATATTTGTAAAAAAAATCATTTGTGACTGATAAAATTTATATTTTTTTGTACGCCACACTCTTCCCTCTCCTACAGAAGAGATTCATTTTCAGAGTGCTGAGATGAGTCTAAGGGTACACACTGGAGAGGGAACCACGAGATGGGGGTGAGGTGCCAGTTTGGGATAAGAGACTGAAGAATTTAGGAGAACAATTCTGGAGGGAGGGGGAAGGTTTTAAAAGAGTAAAGAAAATTGCTGTCCACGATGGAATATTGGGAAAAGAACAGAGATCTTGAAAGGGGATTTTTATTAAAGTTTAAAATATGATTTTGCAATACAAATCCTCTCCCCTGAATGTACAGAATTCTCAGCAAAATATCTATTTCTCATCCATGCATGGAAAAGGTGGATCTATACTGGGATTATGTCAAAATGCTGAGTGCCAGCTCAGTAGCAGTTCTCCAACCAGAGCTATGACTGCTCCCAGGAAGCCTGCTACCCTCCAGTTATATTGGTAAAAAAAAAAAACCAATCCAAAACACTGTTATTACATTGCCATAAGCAGTTTCTGCCCTGCCAGAAGACACTTTGAGGCAAATTATCCTTTCTTTCAAGGGATAAAACCCTGAATTGGCCCTTCAGTTACTCAAACATAAAACAAGTTTCCACTTATTGTTCTTGGGATGATCTGTGATGTAACCTGAATGCAGATATTTTAGCCAAAAAAGCCAGGTGACTATGGAGTAATAGAAATTGTCCTGGCTAGCTTTTAGCAGCCAAAATTATGCATCTACAGACCTTGTTGCTTCTCTGGGAGAAATGTTTATTTTCTCTGTGTAGAATTAAACTGGAGTTTCCTTACCTAGAAGCAGTTGCTTATTCTTGTAGAGATCTATGTGCCTTTATGTACAGAAAGAGGAAGCTGTAAGGAAGAAAAAAGCAGGAGGGATGTGTAAACAAATCTTCATCTCACCCTGGAATAGTCTTTTAAAAAGTTGGGCTCAGTTTGGTGCATGCCAGTTGTTTAATCTCCTTCCTGTACATGGGACATGTGGTTAAGAGCACGGGCTCTGGAGTTAGACCACCTTCATCTGAATCCCCTTCATCTGAATTTATAGGCTGTGTTACCTTGAAAAAATTACCAAACTTCTCTGTTCTCCATTTTATTTTAAAATGGAAGGGACGATAGTTGCTACTCTATAAAGTTGTTGAGATGATTGAAAGAAGTATACAGAGGGTTTAGCACAATGCTTGGCATATAGTAATGACACAATACATTTTAGAATAATCAAGGAAATTCTGACATTGGGCTGTCAATGATGTCATTGCCTAGTAGGAAACAGCAGGTCAGGCCATACCCCTATGAGGAGATTGGAGTCTCTTCAGAAGTATAATTCGCACTGCTATTCAACCCGAGAAACTGTGGATTACAGGGATAGATGATGGAACGAGAAACCAGGAATAGACAATGTGAGAAATGAGCCAGAAATGAGTGAGACAGAAATATTTACAATGAAGTCCCAGATCTCCTGGAAGAAACAGAGAAACTGCCTCTGAAATTAAAGAGGAGGCTTCTGAGACACCAGAAGCGAGACTCCGAAAACCGGAAGAGATAAAGCCTGCTCCAGCTCTGGTTAAGTGAGACATCTTAGGATGACAAGCAACTCAACGTATGAGACAGAGGAAGGCTGGGATCTACCCTCATCTCGGGGTACTTGCTCACCATTTGTGAGGAACACACTGAATAGGATACTCTTTCTATCAGCATCGCTGTGTAACAACTACCCACACATAAATACACACACACACACACACACACACACACACACACACACTTAGCAGCAGAACGCAGCAATTTTATTATACTCATGGCACCTGTGGGTCAGGAATTTGACAGAGCATAGCAGGGATGGCTTGTTTCTGCTCTCTGATACCTGGAGCCTCGTCTAGGAGTTTGGAATCATCTGGAGATATCTTCACAGTTGATGCTGGATGTGGCTGCAACCTCACCAGGGCTGACAGCTGGAAAAAGTACAAGTGACCACCCCATGTGGTATCTCCACAAGAGGTAGCTTGCACCTCCTCATCTTAGTGGCCCAGTTCTGAAAGTGAGTATCCCAAGAGGGCCAGGGAGACCATCACGTTCTATAATCTAATCTTAGAAGTCACACTGTGTCACTTCTTCCAAAGTCACAAACCCACTCAGCTTCTGGTGAAGGGAACATAGATTCCATTTCTCCAGGGGAGGAGTGTCAAAGTCACATTGTAAAGAAGAACAGGTAGGATGGGTGTTATCCTTTTGGTCATCTTTGGAATATAAAGTGTGCCACGTGGGAATGGGAACTCCTCTTCTTGCCTGAGTTTGGGGGTGTTCTTTTTACATCCCTCTACACCTGGGACCCTAAAGCTAAATGAGCAAAGTATTGCTCCACGTGGGAGTCCAATCAGTCAGCATTTCTTGAACAGTTCAGATTAGGAAAGGGTGGCTGTGAGATGTGTTATCACCTGGAAGGAAAAATCTCTTCCAACACAGTGAGTGGAAGAATATAAACAAAACATGATTTGGGAAAAGCCAGAAGCAAAAGAAACATCTCCTGCTTGGAGAACCAGTGGAGATTAGCGGCAGGATGAAGGTCAGGGAGAAACAGCAGACAGGTGAAGGCCATACAAGGAAAAATACTTTCTGTGAAATAGAAATAAACCTTGAATGGGACATTTGGCTGGCTCAGTTGGTAGAGCATGCAACTCTTGATCTCAGAGTTGTGAGTCCAAGCCCCACACTGGGTGTAGAGATTACTTAAAAATAAAACACTTAAAAAAGAAAGAAAGAAAGAAACCTTGGACAGAATTAGCCAATCTTAATTTATAAAGAGCAGATATCAAACTGTTTTCAATTGGGAAGCAGGGGGCATTAACTGAGAGAAGTTATTTGTTGTTAATGTGTATTCTGTCCTCTTCAGGAATGATATCTCAAATGGGGACCATACTTCTAAGAGAGGGTGATATCTTAGAACTACTCAGTACATTACTATTATCACTTCTTATAAATTTGTTGTAACAGATACACCACATTCATTTCTTATTATATTATGTTTTTTAATGTTACATCTTTTATTTATTACATTAAGTATCCAGTATCCTAATTCGTGTCATCTCTGAATCTAGGTTATACTTTCTGGAGTCTGTCAAACTGTTCAGTCATCACTACCTGGAACATTTTAGCACCAGGTGGCAGCAAAATCTGAGAGCTGAGATAAGATTCTTGGCAGGAAAGTAAACACCTAATTAAGAATCTACGTCAAACCTCAGGATCGTTAATCAGGAGTAGCAGATGCATTACTTCCCAGCTCCCCTAGTTTCCGTTAGATTACCCCCTCCCATTTTAGTGAGTGATTATCCAAATTGTGTATATACCCTACCCCTGGTCCCCATACGCTCACACACTCCTACAGACACAAAGAACAGCCAGCCAGCCAAGTGTACTGTGCTGGGAGCTCGCTTCTGAAGGGCAAGCACTAGCGTAGCCCAGAGCACAGAGAGCCTACAGAATAAACCATGTTGGGATCTATGAAGGAAATCCAGGGTCTAAAACAACAGAGACCAAGTTCAAATACCAGTCTCCAAAGGGCCAGAAGCAGACCCAAAGTCATGGACCTGAATGGGACAAAGAAGAGATATAAAGCAAGAGCAAGTATGAAGCCTAACAGTAACTCACCTTTAGAGGTCAGTGAAGGCAGCTGCTTGGTTATTTTGAGCTGACCTAAAGAGACAGAGAAAAAACTAGAGCCAGGTTCTCTTCAGTGTATTCAAGGGTTGGCTACATCACCTCGATAAGATTCGCCAGCTCTCTGGGTTGGCCAATGAACAGAGTTCTGGGATCTTTTTCTGCTTTTACCCTGTACTTGATGGACCAAACCATTATATTACCAAACCAGTTGGTTCCAAGCTTGAGGTGACTTCCTCATTAGATAAGAGTTGGTACATATGTAATCTTGCCAAGAGAGATGGTAGTGATTACGGATGGCAGTTCCAATTTGCTCTTATTTAAGAAGCACTGCTTTTGTCCCTTCAGTTTTTATCTGGCTGAGAGGCTTGGTAGCTATGCTGTCAAACCAGATAGAGGTGCATACATTTTAAACCAAATATAAAATCATTCTAAAGTCCATTAAGCAGATTTTTTGTTGTTGTTGGAGAGTAATTCAAAATGGCCAAGCAACTTTATTTTCAGAGGCTTCCTTAATCATGATTAAGTTCCGAATCGTATTTTTCCATAATTACATTTTGCAAGCATTTTTTTAAACGCAGGTATCAGAGCTTTTAGGCATTTTCAATCCTTTTTCCTACTTGTAAAGGCCCACATTTCCGCCCTTGGAACATGTATCAAACTCTCAAATGAGACATCATCATTTGAAGAATCTCTATAAGGTTTGGAAGTATTTTATAATCTTTCTTTATTCCTGAAGATTTCCATACAACGCCACGTTTCACTGTATGGCCATAAAAATGGATTTTCATGTCATATGTCTAAAGGTAGAACAATGGCTTTTTTTCCATAGAGCATTTCAGAAGATGTTTTAACAGGTAGCAGGATTGCAGCTTTTGCTCTTAAGAAAAGACCTGTTATGTTCAGTAACTGCCTCTTGAGAAGTAGCTATGTTTATTTCTGGCCTTGCAAACTAAGAGGTGGACTGTCTTCACAGAGCAGGTGTTTCTGGACAGCTAACAGCATGATGAAATCAAACTACCTCATGATGAAGAAAGGCCAGGTATCCAGACAGGCCTCAAAGTGGTCATACTGCCCGGTGTGATCTCCATGTTTCAGAGGCTACACCTCAGGAACCTGATTTAGCTGCATGGTGAGAGTAGATCTCTCATTTTCTCTCTCACTATCTCTCTCTCAGAGGGACATCTACTAACAAGTGCTGATGTATAAACCAGAGAACTCATTTATTTAATTATTTTTCTTTTTTCTTTTTGGAATCCCACTTACTAACCTATATCTTGGGACTAATATATTCTTCATCTATAGACAGATCTACACAGAAAACCAGCTTATTATCAAAAGTCTGCTGCACATAACCATAGATGCAGAACAAGGGAAATTAACACAGGATTCAAGTGTTCCATAGCATTAGCTTTGACATAGGCCAGTGTACTTATCTCCATAAGGAGCGAGACAGATTAAATCCCGTACTTATTCCTTTATCTGGACTTGATCTAATAGCTTTTTCTAGTTCTGACATTTTATATTCAATTTCAACTTGATTTCCATTTTCTTCTGGTGCAAATGGAAGCCTAACAGGAACTCAAAAGGGTCAGACAAAGCACAGTGGTAGAGAACTGTGGCTCAAGATATATGAGGAAGAAAGAGTGCCCTGAGCCACAGGGCGTGACTTCAAATATCTAGACCTAGATAAATTCTGTCCCACAACGTACAAGAAACACCGACACTGTTTGTCATCCTCTGAGATATTTTGAGCCATCACAGAAATGAGAAAAGGTGCTTATGTACTAGAAACAAGTACATGTTTTGCGTTTTTAAACTGAGAAATGATTTGAGCCTGAAAAGAAAGGACAAGTAAGCAAGTAAGTCTAATGTAAACCTCTGGAAAAGTTTAGGCCGATTACTGAGCATTGAAAAGAATGAAGTGACCCCCAGGAAGCAACGTGAGTTCACCACCCATGAACTGCCATTCATCCAGTTCATCCTTTATATTCTAGGCTGGGTTATTAGCAGGCATATTTGTTTATGGTTTATGAGATTTAAATGTAAATTGTATTTAAATCAATGAAAACAAATCCAAATTTAAATCATAAAATCAATTGGATGGCATTTAGTTTTCTTTCTACATTCCAAATGAGTTAACATAGCAGCAATTATTTGTTCATGAGAAGTCTTTTTTTCCTTTTAAGACTTTTTCTTTATTTATGAGAAGGAGCACAGAGAGAGGAGCAGAGGGAGAGGGACAAGCACACTCCACACAGGGCACGGAGCCCCTCACAGGGCTTGATCTTCCCACCCAGCGATCAAGACAATCGATCATGACGGTCATGACCCCAGCCAAAACCAAGAGTCCAACACCCAACTGACTGAGCCACACAGGCACCCCTCATGAAAAGTCTTAGTAAAACTCTGTAGTGAGTCCGTCCTGACCATGTGCCCACTCCACCTCCTACAGTCACCTCAGAGGCAACGTTTTAGTTCTAACACTATTGTCTCTATTTAGAAGATCTGTAAATTCCTCTTTCAGAATTCCCTTCTGAAGCTGACTCTCTGTCTTCCCAGGTAGAGAAAGTTATTCCCCTTTAGAGAATGTTTTTTTTTTTAACTTTTTCAGAAATGGTCAAGTCTATTGGAAACAAAAAAAAGTAAACTTTAATCACCTTGTCAATTAGATAAGGGGGTCGGGAAGTGAAGAAGGTAAAGATGAAGGGTACATGCATAAACCAAGGGAACTGATTTAGCAGGAGGTCTTGTAAATTGGGCCTGAAAGCCATCTTTAGACAGGAATTCTTTAATGGAAGAAAATGCTCTTAATATTTTCAAATTCTTAAAGATCGTCTTACTTTCAAATGTTTAAAAATGCATGTTTAAAATGGTAAGGGAGATTGAATATAGGAAGACTACAGACTTTTCTGTACTTTCCTTTTTTCTGATACAGCATTGTAACCTGAGCATTACAAATATCTTTAAGTAACAGAACAGATTTCATTCCACTCCATTCCATTCCATTTTTATACATACGATTTTTTAAATTGGATAACAGATTATCTTCTAGGGCTCTCTTAGGCTATAAATCTTAGTTCTTTTATTTAAACTTACATGGAATTTTTAAAACACGTAGGAAAAAACTTAATTTTAAGTTTGTATCTCTGCTTAAATTCTTTTGAAAACAAAACTCAAAATTTAACTCTAAATGCAATTTTTTTTTTTTACCCATAGACTCACATTATATTCATAACAATGTTACAGATGACTTTAACCAAATTTTGAAAGTTAGGAGATCAGCAGTAGTGTCAGAATGTAACTCTCTGTAATGTTACTTTCCCAATATGCCTCATCCATGCAAATTTTCCCAGGGGACATTTCAAATAATTGTCACCAGAAGTTAATGGAATAAGAAATTTTTAAAAATAAGAAATGATGTTTCTTTATAACATAACCTTATCCAGGAAGGATTAAATATGACTCACAAAACTATATATAATTCAACGAGATTTTTTTAAAACAAGGGAAGGATTAAAAAGAAAACGAGTGTGGGGAAAGTAAGCCAGGACTAAAGTGAGTTTTCACGGGGCGCCTGGCTGACTCAGTTGGTAGTGCATGCAACTTTTGATCTCAGGACTGTGAGTTCAAGCCCCACGTTGGGTGGGGACCTATTTAAAAAATAATAATAATAAAAATAAAGTAAGTTTTCAGTGCTATATACTTGCTAAGTTTGACTTAGACTTTCTAACAGCCACTACAAAGAAAGAAACAAGCCATCCCAAGATTCATAAAGTTAAAAAAAAAAAAGTCTATTTAGAGAGGGACAACAGTCTAGGTTCTAATCCCTGAAGGTGGAGGAGTTTAATCATTGGTTAACCTGGGCACCTAGGTGGCTCAGTGGGTTAAAAGCCTCTGCCTTTGGCTCAGGTCATGATCTCAGGGTCCTGAGATCAAGCTCAGCATCAGGCTCTCTGCTCAGCAGGGAGCCTGCTTCCTCCTCTCTCTCTGCCTGCCTCTCTGCCTACTTAATCTCTCTCTCTCTCTCTCTCTCTGTCAAATAAATAAATAAAATCATTGGTTAACCTAAAATATTTCCTGGTGGTAAATGTAGCTGGTTACCAGTAGAATTATGCAATTTGTCAGGAATACTTGAAATACAATTTGGACCATGTCACTCCTCAGCTCTGAAAAGTTGAAGAGCTCGCCATTACCTATAAATGAGCTATTATCTTCTTGATCTGGTATTTGGGACCATCCTCAAAACCAAATCAAGGTGAGCTCTCTGAAGGCAGACAGCACTTCTTATTCAATACTGTGTTATGGGCACTGCGTTATTGTCACAAGCCTTTGTGACAGAGTGAGTGTCAACAGAGGCTCAAAGATATATAGAGGAACACTCAACCAGCCATGAAAGTTGGTGGAAACCTCTCCAGTCCTCATCTCTGTTCTTGATAGGCCTCCCTGCCAACTCTTCCTGTTGAATGCTGACCAACATCTTCAGAATCAATAATAATAATAATAATAATAATAATAATATCTCCATCACCCATAATAGCCACACTACTATAACACTATACACTTATTATATTATACATAATTATCATATAGGCTTATTACATTATATACTTATTCCTAGACACTGTAATAACATCGCTTTGCGTTTGTATGGTGCTCTACAAAGTGCAGACACAACCACTTTAAACTGTTCTCACAACCAGCTTGCTCTGTGGTCTAAGTAGGGATCACAGTCGCTCCCCTACAATGCGGAAATCAATCTTGTAGATGTGCAATCTTTTTTAAGTGGTATATGCCATTTCCTCCCAATTTCCACAATGAGATGTAGTCTCTTCCTCTCCTTCAGATCCTGGGGGAATTTTTGTTTGCACATCTCTTATGACGCTTAATAGTAATTCCATACATTGTATATATAGTACATTACAGTTTGAAAACACTTGCTCATGCTAAACTCCTGTTTCTTTCTCATCCTCACAATTTCACTTAAAGAAAAATAATCATCTCCTTATCTTAAAGCCCTTGCTGCTCTCTCCACACTCCCTAAAAATGCAGAAAGTGAAAGCTGTTCAGTAGATTACATCAACCATCACCACCACCATACTCACTTCCCCATCTACCAAGAACTATGGAAACTAACATTTTTAGATCCCTCCTCTCTGCCAGGTGCTGGGATACTTTTTCTTTTAATAGATTATACTCCTTCAATTTACCTCTCCTTTGCCTTTAGATTGTTACATTTGATTCCCCTCCTCTCTGCCCCTGACCAAAAAAACTAAAAACAAACCCCAGCCCAAATCTAGAAATAAAATATATACTTTCCTTCTCTGTGGATACTTTGACTAATGAGGAAAAAGAAAAAGGCTGGAGAAGCTGAGAAGGAATTGACACCCTTTCTGAAACTCTGCTGCATGGACTGATTTAGGAACCAATTTTGGCTGGAGTTCAGCAGGATGGTATCACACGTGGGGTAGATCAAGGATGCGCTGACAAGAGCTGCCAGTTAGAGGAAGTTCTGTTGAAGACCCCATCAGGTAGAAAAAGACTCCAGGAGAGGTTATTTTGGTGAGGACGCTTTTCATCCTCCCCTTGGCGCAGAGTGACAGTTTCAAGACAGAAGGTGGCTGGGCAGCAGAACCAAGAAGGAGGCCACCACTGGAAATCTCCTGGTCTGTTTGCAGGAAAATCCCTGTACCAGGATGGAGCATCACACAATTCCAAGGGATACTCTTCACGTGGAATACAGTGGCCATAGTGTCCTTAGAGTCGTGCCACATGTGCTCTGGCCCTTGGTGTCTGGCTCTTTCCTCCATTCCATGGAGGGCCATAGAGGATATCCATGTTGGAGACCCTCAAGAGAATTGGGAACTCTCATGCTTTCGTAACTCATTTGGTGATCTGATGCTTGGTGGTTTGATTTCGGCTCATTTTATGGCTTCCTGTAACTTCCTACTAAAGGTGGGGCATGCAGGGAGCATAATGGAATTCTCCAGACATGCCGACTTGGAACCTGAAGGCCAGCATCATTCCCCAGCACGATTCCCCCCACAGCATGACTCAGACTCCTTGTGGCAAAGATTTCCCTGGAAAAGGTCGATTTTACCCAGACTGTGTGGCCGCCATTGTTGTAGTTATGTTTTCCTGGGGGAGAGCATGACCTCTTGAGAAAGTGAATTTGAAATTATATGAATTCACATGTAGGGCCTGGTGACTATTTTCTACCCCTTTAGGTCTGAAGTTCTCAAAACCGACTGCACTTTAGAATCAAGTGCCTGGTTTCCACTTAGGAACAAATAAATCAGGATCTCTGAAGGTGGAGCCCAGGCAGCTATATATTTTTTAAAGGTCTCCAAGTGGCTTTGTTGTGCCACCAGGGTTGGGAATCTATGCATCAGGTGGTTTTCTTTTTCTTTTTCTTTTTAAAGATTGTACTTATTTGAGAGAGAGAAAGATGTCTCGTGCACATGTGTGCAAGGGACCAAGGATGTGGGTGCAGAGAGGGAGGGAGAGGGACAAGCAGACTCCATGCTGAATGTGGAGACTGATGCAGGGTTCTATCTCATGACTCTGAAATTACCACCTGAGCCAAAATGAAGAGTCAGGTGCTCCACTAACTGAGCTACCCAAGCACCCAACTTCCCATCAGGTGGTTTTCTTCCTATTCCTCTTATTCCCTTATTCCTCTAATACCTCTGATCTCACCCTCACTGACAAACTGAGCTTCAGAAGGCATGCCCAGCTGGAGAAGCTCTGTTGTGAAACTGGAAAAGAAACCAATGAAATTGCAAAGGCAATGAGACACAAACAACATCATCTAAAACAAATATTTATCCAGTGCTACATTCCAGGCCACCAGCTGTGAACAAACAATAAATAACACAGGGTGCCTGCCCTCAATGAGCTGTGCCACCTCAAGCCACATGTCATTGCCTTTGACAATTGTCATTGTCATTGTCATGTAAAGACAGACATGTGAACAACTCTACTCCACGGCAAAATTAAATGAAGGTACTGTGGGAGCACAGGCTGGGGAACAAAGGGAGGGGTTTGGGGGAGAGAAAGGATTTGGGATGGATCTTCAGGGAGGAGTAAAATTTTCATCAACAGAAAGGAGGCAGAAAGCATTCCAGAGGTGGGAACAGCTTCAGCAAAGACACAGAAGCACGAAAGTGGATGGGCTATTAGGGAATTACAGGAACCTGGTAGAGATTCAGAAAATTGTGGGTGAGGTAGAAATTTATAAAATTTGGAGGCTGGAAATTTATAAAATTTGGAGGGACTCAGAAGCCCCCAGAAGGAACTGGTAGGTGTGGGTGAATCTGCTATGATGCATATCTTAGATGGAAGGAACAAGACACAAGGTCAAAATTAAATAGTGCCATGACCAGATCTGGAACATGGTCCACATGAATTTTAATAAATGTATCTGAGGTAGTTACTCCTCCTGCCCTTAGTCAACCCTCTGTCTGCTTACCTGACCCCACTACTCTGGAAACCTGAACATACCTCTGTTGCATTCTTTGTGTCTCTTACATCGTTCTTTCTGTTCAGAATGCACTTTCCTCCCTTTGTCAATATTTCCTATGTATTGAACAAACTCCGAAGTCATTTCCTCTGCACTTCTTTCTATAGCACTTTTTAAGGATAGCTAATAATAGCACTTGTCAATTATATTTACTGACATACCTGTCTTTCCTTCTAGATTATAAGCCCCTAGAAGACAAGAATAGAATCTTTAAACCCTCAGTCACCAGGACTAGACACAGTAGCTGGCTTGTTGGCTATATAGACTGACTGAATAAATGAAAGCACTTACAACGTGTTGGAAAGATTTAAACTTAGCCATCATGATGGCACCTGGGTGCCTCAGTCGGTTAAGCATTGGACTCTCAGTTTCCGCCTAGGTCGCGATCACAGGGTTGTGAGATCCAGCCCTGCGTCCAGCCCCCTATTGAGGCCCACACCTGCTCATGTACAGCGGGGAGTCTTCTTGAGATCTTTCCTTCCCCTTCCCCCTCCCTCCTCCTCGGTCCTTCCCCCTCCTCAAGCATGTGCTCTCTCTCCCTAAAATAAATAAATAAATGAGATCTTAAGCATAGCGATCATGTTCTTTAAAGTTTAAGTACAGGGATTCAGGAAATTTTTTCCATATTTAAAAAAACATATTCAGGTTTTAAACATTTCTCTTCTGAAGTGTTCACTTATGCAAGCAAAATGCTTCCGTGGGGGAAGCAATATTTCTTTCTTTGGAAATAATCTGCCAAAGAAATATTAAAGTTAATGTGTCTTTGGCTAGAGGAAATACAAATACCACTCAAAAGCCCCTGCAATCCATCGAGGCCTACAGAAGGGAAGAAATCCCCTAAGGGCTGTGACAATGGTATTTGGGGGCTTGCTGGGCTGGAGAGAGAGAGGGAGGGTGGGACTCTTTGTGAATTTTGTTGATTTCCAATTCCTTAAATGTATTTCACTAGTTGGGGGATTAAAAGGTTTACTGGTGAGAGTGTCAGTTGTCAAAGGATTGAAGACAGACTCTATAATCCTGTCAAAGAGAGCTCCGGCAGCTTCTCCAACAGGAATCTAGAAATATTTGGTATCTTGGAAATCATTTTGCCCTATTGTTAAATTCTCTTAGCTCTTCTATGACAATCCTGCTGCGCCCAGAAGAAATGGCAACTTTCAGGAACTTAATTCATGTTGTTCTCGTGCTCTCTTTGCAAGACACTCTTTCTCCTGGCCACGTATCAGGTTTTGCCTCCCGTACTTTGATGCTGTGTTGTTGGGTGCACACATTAAGGATTGTTATGTCTTCTTGGAAAAGTAACCTCTTGATCATTATGTAATGTGCTCTTCTTTATTGATGCTAATTTTCCTTGTCCTGCAATCTGCTTTGTCTGAAATTAATATAGCCATTTCTGCTTTCTCTTGATTAGTATTAGCATGGTGCATTTTTCTCTGTCCATTTACTTTTAACCTTTCTGTGTCCTTATTTTTAAGATGGGTTTTGTGTGGAAAACATATACTAGGATCTTGTTTTTTTGATCACATTGAAAATTACACTGACCCAAAAAATGGTATAACCAGAGAGCATACATGTTAAAGTGTTTACTGAGACAGTCAGTTTAATACATACCATGTTTGTAACTATTATCTATTTATTGCTCTTACTTCTCCCCAACGCCCTTTTTGCCTCCTCTAGTATATTGATTCTACTTCTTTTTAAAATTTTTAGTGATTATGCTAGAATTTATAATATGTATTTATAACTAATCTAAGTATATCTTCATTTATTTTAAAGTTTTATTTATTTAAGTAATCTCTATGGCCCCACATGGGGCTTGAACTCACAACCCTGAGATCAAGAGGCATATGCTCTTCTGACTGAGCCAGTCAGGAGCCCCTAAGTATACCTTCCAATAACACTATACCACTCTATGTGTAGTGCAGGTACCTTCCAATAAGAGTATTCCCCAATTCCTCCCTCCTATCCCTTAAAATATTGCCACTATTTATTTTGCCTAATACGTTGTTACTATTACTTTGAAATATTAGCTCAATGAAGAATAAGAAAAGTAAAAGATTTTATTTTAATTTCACTTATTCCTTCTCCCGGGCTCTTCTTTCTTTATATAGATCCAAATTTATGATCTATATCATTTTCCTTCTCCCTGAAGAACTTCTTTTAACACTTCTTACAGAGCAGATCGACTGAAACTGAAGTCCCTCTTTTGGGGGAGGGAGGAATCTGAGAAAGTGCTTTTTCTTCACTTGTGTGTAAAGGATAATTTTGCTTAATATCAAATTCTAGGTTTGTGTTTTATTGTTTTGTTTTGTTTTTACCTCCAACACTTAAAATATTTCCCTCTACTCTCCTCTTGCTTGCATGTTTTTTGATGAGAATTCTGATGTAACTCTTATCCTTGGTCCTTGTGTGAACCAGACTAACACCATCTTGTACAAATAGTCCACGGTGCCTGTCCTGTGACCTGAAACCCTCTTGAGCACAATCCCTCTCCCCTCCACATTCTTTCTTTTTTTTAACCACAGCCTGGAGATAGGACCTGGACATACACCCATCCTTTTTTTTTTTTTTTAGAGATCATATTTATTTATTTGTTTACTTACTTATTTCTAGCAATTAGAGAGAGGGGCAGAAGGAGATGGAGAGAGAGAATCTCGAGCAGATTCCACACTGAGAACAGACCCCAACTCAGGGCTTGATAGCATTACCTGAGCTGAAAGCAACAGTCAGATGCTCAACCCCCTGAGCCACCCAGGTGCCCTGACACACCTATTCTTATCCATCCTCCCCTTGGGGAGTCTCTTAGCAGTACTGCTCCCAGCCTCTAGGGCTAAGGGAGGTGGAGTTGCAGAGATATATTTGTCTTGTGGGCACCCAATCAGCCTTCTGTTTTAAGTCCCTTTTTAAATTTTTTTTTAAACTGATTCTTTTTTTTCTTTTTTTAAGATTTTATTTATTTGACAGAGAAAGAAAGCACAAGCAAGGGGAGCAGCAGGCAGAGGGAGAGGGAGAACAGGCTTCCCACAGAGCAGAGAGCCTGACATGGGGCTCAATCCCAGGACCCTGGGATCATGACCTGAGCTGAAGGCAGAGGCTAATCATCTGAGCCACCCAGGTGCCCTTCAGTCCCTTTAATAAAGCATTTTTCAGAAAGCTGGACTTGGCCTTTTTCTTCAGTCTTAGGCTTCTTCTGCCTTTGGAGGTCAGTTTGCATATGCTTCCTCTTCACAGAATAGTTTTCTATAGGTAAGGTTTTGTGTTTTTTTTTTTCTCTCTCTCTGGCTTCTTTCAAGATCTTTTCATTGTCTTTTTTTTTTTCTTTTTTAAGTTTGAGTATGATATACCTAGGTATCGATTTTTTGGCGTTTCTTTTGCTTGGTTTTCTCTGAGCTTCTTGCATCTGTGGTTTGGTGTCTGTCATTAATTTTGGAAAAAGCCGTTATTACTTCAAATATTTCTTCTGCTTCATTCTCTTTCTCTTTTCCTTCTGGTGTTCCACTAGTATATATTTCATCTTGTGAAATTGTCCCACAGATTTATCCTGTTCTTGGTTTTGTTTTGTTTTGTTTTGTTTTTGCATTTCAGTTTGGGGAGTTTCTATTGATGTATCTTCATACTCACTGATTCTTTCCTTGGGACCACGTCCAGTCTACTGACAAGTCCATCAATGGCATTCATCATCTTGGCATTTTCTTTTGATTCTTTCTTAGAGTTTCCATCTCTCTGGTTACATTACCCATCTGTTCTTGCATGTTGTCAGCTTTTTCCATTAAGCCCCTTGCCATATTAATCGTACTTATTTTAAATTCCGTATCTGATCACTATAGAACTTATATCATATCTGAGTCTGGTTCTGATCCTTGCTTTGTCTCTTTAGACTGTGTTTTTCTCTTGCCTATTAAGAGACCTTGCCATTTTTTGATGAAAGCCAGACATGATGTATCAGGTAGTAGGAACTGAGGTGAATAGGCTTTTACTGTGAAGTTTTGTGTTAATCTGCCTAGAGCTAAGCCATATTTAATGTCTGCTGTATGAGTAGGTATCAGAGGCTTCAATTTCTTTCAGTATTTTTGTTTTTAAACTTTTCCTAAAAACTTCTTATACAGAGATTGCAGAGCTGTAATCCACTATGATTATATTGGAGTGGTAGGGTAATGGTCAGATATAGGGAGAAGGGAACATCCTATAATCCTATGATTAAGTTTCAGTCTTTTGGTGGGTCTATGTCCTTGGGCTATGACTTTCACAAATGTTTCTCAACCTTTCCCCTAACCCGCCTTAGGAGAGATGGGAAGGTTAAGAGGGGAGAGTTAGGTAACTTCTCATCTCCACCCGCTGCTGCCGCCGCCACCACCACCACCACCACCACCACCACCACCACCGCCCGCACCACCCCCCACCCGGAGGTCTCAGGCTAAATCTTTTCCTTTGCAGAGTAGGTCTTTGTAGAGAAGGCCCTGGGTGTGTTCCAAAATGGTTTTTTTCCCTTCCTCTGCCAGAAACAGGAGTTTCTTATTGGCTTCAGAACTTGGTGAGGTTCCTAGAGGTAAAATCCATGGAGATGTGGGGTCCCCCCAAAGACTGCAGCCCCCAGGAGTTTCTCACTGTCACACAAGCCCACACTTCACTACTAACAGTTTGTCAGAATTACCATTTAGATGTTCCCACCACTTTCAGGTGTCCCAGAGGTTTCTGTTTCAGATAAGCTGATGTTGGCTGTGATTTTTTGTATTTACCTGTCTCTCCAGATTTTGGACGGCAGATTGCCCTTGCAACTTTAATTCTCTGATGAGTCCAAGAAAAATCACTGATGCTTAAGTTTGTTTGACTTTGTTCTTGTCGTAAGGAAGGGGGTAATGGCTTTCAAGTTCTTTACATGATGGAGCTGAAACTAGAAGCCCTCAAAAGTCTGTAAAAACAAACAAATAGCATTGTCATTTGTTCAATTATTCACTTATTATAGGGACAAGGCATTGAACTAGAACCTATGGATAGATACAGAGATAAGCAAACATGGATCCTGCCCTCGGGGAGCTTATATTCTTGCAGATTTCTTTTAAATTGAGTCTAGTTGATACACAATGTTACGTGAGTTTCATGTACACAACATAGTGATTCAACATCTCTATAGATTGTGCTCTGCTCACCATGGTGTAGCTACCATCTATCACTCTATGACACTGCTGCAAGATCATTGATTATATTGCCTATGCTGTGCTTTTTATCCCAGTGACTTACTCATTCCATAACTGGAAGCAGAACCTCCCACTCGTCTTCACCCATTTAGCCCATTCCTCCACGCTCCCCCTCCCTCTGGCAAATGTCAGTTTTTTCTCTGTATGTATAGGTCTGTTTGTTTGTTTCTTCATTTGCTTTAGACCTAGAGGGTATTGTGCTAAGTAAAATAAGTCAAACCGAGAAACACAAATACCAAATAATTTCACTAAAATCCAGAACCAGGGAGCTTATATTCTACCATGGGATGGTACAAGACAACGTCTCAAGCCCTGGGCTTGAATGTGTTGTAGGTGTGTAGAGGCATTAACTTCTCCAGCTTCCAGTGCAATTGGGCCAAGTGGCAGAAGCTAAAAGCAACTTTCTTAGTTTTGCTGTATAAATATCATCATTTTCTATTTGTGCCATGACAAAGGAAAAGGTTGAAAAGCATTGAAGATGGTGACGAGACACATACTGAATTACTGTAATAAAATGGAGACAGTGACGTGTCAAAAAAAGATCAGATTATAAGGTAGGTATTTGGAGGAGGCAAGCATTAAATTGAAAAATTCTAGAAATATGGGGAGAGGTCATATTTGGGGTAAACATGGAAAGATGAGTAGGATGTGCAAAGAAGGAGGAGCAATTGGTGGAAAATATTTCGCATGGAAGATACCATATAGGACTGGGGAAAGGATTGGCATGAAGAATATCAAGGAGTTTAATTTGATTAGAGCACAGGATGTGTGAAGGGGAGTAATGGGAGACGGAAATGGGAGATAGAAAGCAAGGTTGCACCCGTGCAGAATATCTATCAATTTGCTTGTCTGTATACCTATCATACGATATTTCATTTGTTTGTTTGTTTGTTTTTGAGAGAGAGAGAGAGAGAGAGAGAGAGAGAGAGAGAGAGAGAGATGGGGGAAGAGGCAGATGGGGGTGGGGAGAGAGAGAGAGAAACTTTTAAGCAGGCTCCACACCCAGTACTGACCTGGTGGTGCTGGGCTCAATCTCACAACCCTGAGATCATGACCTGAGCTGAAATCAAAGAGTCAGATGCATAACCAACTGAGCCACCCAAGCACTCCATCTATCATGTGATATTAACTGACATTAATGATAATAACTAAGGTACTATAAAATTCAAGATTCCTTGCAAATTGCCAAAGTTTAAATAACATTTAATATGATTCTAATGCTAAGTGTGTTTACTGAGTTTTGTTTTGTTTGTGAGTAAAGCCCTACAAGTTTATTAAGGGAAGATACAGAGAAAGCTCTCAAGAATAAGAGGCGTGAGGGGCCCCTGGGTGGATCAGTCGTTAAGCACCTGCCTTCAGCTCAGGTCATGATCCCAAGGTCCTGGGATGGAGCTCCATATTGGGTTCCCTGCTAGGCGGGAAGTCTGCTTCTCCCTCTCCCACTCCCCTGCCTTATGTTCCCTCTCTTGCTGTGTCTCTCTCTGTCAAATAAATACAATCTTAAAAAAAAGAGAGAGAGAGAGAGGGGTTGCAACGGGATTGCCATCGAGGGCTTTAGGGTTGTTCCTTTATAGGAAGCTAACTAGGGAACTTAAATCCTTTCAACATCTCTATTGATATCACCATTGTCATTACAAATAGAAATTTGCATCTTTGGAGGTGAGTTGGATAATGAGAGGTGTGGCTATGAGGAACTAAAGACCATGAATAAAGCAAAAATTAGAGTCAAAATTACCCTTGAAAAATGTTTGAATTGCCTATAAGGTCCATCAAGCATGTTTTTTTTTTTTTAAATATTTTATTTATTTGTCAGAGAGAGAGGGAGAGAGCACAAGCTGGCAGAGTGGCAGGCCGAAGCAGAGAGAGACGCAGGCTCCCTGCTGAGCATGGAGCCCAGTGTGGGACTCAATCCCAGGACACTGGGATCTGACCTGAGCTGAAGGCAGCCGCTTAAACGACTGAGCCACCCAGGCGTCCCCAAGCATGGTTTTATAAATACTACCTTATGCAATAATTCTTCAGCACACCAAGCTTTGAGAATAATTAAGGTAATTAAAAGAACAAAAACTGGGGTGGGTAGACATTTCTAGGCAGATGTCTGGGCATTTAAGATACTCCACATGTGAAATGATTATCAAATTCCTAAGTGGTGAATGGTTGATGAGTGGAGAATTCCAGAGTTACTATATACTCCTTTTGGTCTGATACGCGGTCTCTATCACCGTAACATACATGAACAAACTGTTCGGTGATGTGGTGTGTGTGTGTTCGTGTGTGGTGGTGGTGGTACAGGATAGGAAAGCAGCAAATGGAGAGGTTTAACTATGAAAGTCAACTGGAACCAGGAATTGGAATGTGCTCCAGACTCTGTTTCTTTTTTGTGCACTTTTCACCTCCGTCCCTTCTCTCTTTCATGGCTTTTTATTTTATTTTCAAATAGATGAAGGGCTTTAACAGGGGTAGGGATTACTGTTGCTAATTCACCACTATCTCAGGGAGAGGTAATAGAAATAATATTAAGGAAGGCTCTATTTCCTTATTTACTAAGAGGTTTTGTTTGTTTTAAATCAATAATTGCTAGCTCTTTATTTATTTTCCTTTTTTATTGTGGGATAACTTACATAAAATACATAGCTCTTAGGTGTACAGCTTGATGAATTTTCTTGTATGTAATCATACCGTGTCAATATATAGAACATTTCCAGCTCCCTAGAAAGCTCCTTACGCCCTCTCCCAGTTAAAGACATCCCAAAGGTAACCACTATTATCACTTTATTTTTAACCTTTCTTCATCTCGGTTCCCAAGATGGTTGGAATGATAGAAAGAACAAAGAAATAGAATGCATTCAGAACTGCAGTAGGTGTTTTAATAATTCATGGCTCAAGAAAAAACCTAGTGAGGATAGTGGATTTTAAATGTTTTTTGAGGGCTGCCTGGGTGGCTCAGTAGGTTAAGCACCTGCCTTCACCTCAGGTCATGATCTCATTGAGCCCTGCGTCTTGCTCCCTGCTCAGCCAGGAGTCTGCCTCTCCTTTGCCATCTGCCCCTCCCTCCATTCATGCCCACTTTCTCTTTCTCCAATAAATAAATAAAATCTTTAAAAAATGTTTTTTGAACATGACCTGTAGTAAACCCCCCCCCCAAAAAAACAACTTTTTAAGAGCACAAACTAGGACATACCTATACTCATCTCTCCACAACTACAAACAGGAACTAAGAGCAGCATGGCTTCCTCTGATTTATCAGTCTGTGGAGTGAAAAACAGGGCCACTAACAGCTCTGCTGTGAGCATCTTCTCCTTTCAAAACCAGTCAGCCTGAGGCTAGACTCCTAGCCCCAACCCCATATTCCTGGGAAAGGTATCTTATTGTTCCAGTCTTAGGTGGGTGTCTGCCCTTGGACCAATTCACTATTGGTCAAGGGCTTGCATTCGGGCTTGTACAAAATGGCTGCCAGAGGCTCATAACAGCATGCACCTCTGGTGGGGAGAGGCATTTCTCAGAAAAGGATTGGGCTGGGATGATAACCTCAGAAGCCTATATTATGGTGCCAAATCTAAATTTGATTCTCAGGTTCTCCATATACTTGCTCTATGATACTAAAAAAATATTTCTTAATTCATATAGTGAATATATATTTTCTTAGTCTTTTTTTTCTTATTTTGTTAGTCCTTTCAATGTTTTCATGTTCTAAGAACTGTGCTCGGTTCCAAGCAAATAATAATATATATGTTCTCTCAAGAAACAGCTTTATTCAGGTATGACTGACATTCAATAAACACATATACACATATTTAAAGTGTACAGTTTGGGGAGTGCCTGGGTGGCTCAGTGGTTTAAGTGTCCGGCTCTTGGTTTTTGGCTCAGGTCTTGATTTCAGGGTTGTGGGATTGAGTCCCATGCTCAGCGGGGAGTCTGCTTGAGATTCTCACTCTCTCTCTCTCTCCCTCTGCTCCTCCCCTGCTGGCACATGCTTTCTCTCTCTCTCTCAAATAAATAAATAAAGCTTTAGAAAATGCATTAAAAAAATAAAGTGTACAATCTGGTAAGTTCGATATACGTATAAACCCATGCAACTAGTACCACAATAAAGTTAATGAACATATCCATCACTGCCAAAGTTTCCTCATGCCCCTTTATAATTCTTCCCTCTGCCCTTACCCATTTAGCTATTATTCTTATTCTTCAAATAGGTCCTGTAATTCCTTATAAACACAAACTTGATTCTACTACTTTGAATGTGGTCTTTTCTCCTGCTACATTTTAAAATTGGCAATTTAGGAAAGCTATTTCTCTAGCTATCTTTTTGAACTTCGTTTCAATTTCATTTCATTCCTTTGGGTTTTCCAAGTAAGCAATTCTATATCTGAAAAGATTTTTCCCCTTTTTCTTTCAAATATACATATTCACTGTTTTATTTAGTTTTGCCTTCCCATTTCAGTTAGGACCTGGGAAAATGCTGGCTGGTAGCTGCAGTCCTGCCCTGACAACTTCGGGGCTCCCAGGCATGGAAGCAAAGAGTTCCACACACTGTATGTTTAAATATTTAGATATTATAAATCAAGCTAACAAACTGTTAGATTAAAAAGCTTTATCCTGCTACCTTGACACACCCAAATGATAGCAAACCTACAGATAAGAGCCCAGAAGGCTGGGTTCAAATTTAGAGTCCTTGAGTGCCACATCTCCCGACTGTGGTTGAGGCAGGTTTTCAGAACTTATTTTGAATGACCTTCATTGCAAAAGATCTTGTTTAACTGACTCTTGCATGAAAAACATTTTCCCATGGCATGGCTTAGTACTTTAATATTTCTTCTTAAAATTATAAATTTATAAGTCTTTCATTCCTAGAGTAAAACAAACATCAGCATTCATTATACCCACAAAGAATCTCCAAATTGCTTAGATTTTTTTTTTTTTTTGCTTTAGCTTAGAAACTGCTTTTTAAGATTTACTCACAGGCCCCTAATATTCTTTTGTCTACAATTTCTACCTGTACTCCCACTCTACTGGGAGACCTTAAGATCTGAATTTCCTGAGCTGGGTCTTGAACATCCTTATGACTTCTGAGGATAATACTGTCAGGGGATACATTCTAAATAAGTCATCTGAACATTCACAAACACATATGAAAGGGTGGGTCTGGAAGTCAGGCCATGTGACCCGCACCCGGACAAGGCTTCAAAGGCAGCTAGCCATCTGCTTGGTCATTGGTAGCAGCTGGTAGCTGGAAGAGCTTGAGGGAAATTAGGAAAACCAGTGGAGTTTCAACTCTGTTACTAACTGGCTGCGCTGGAGTGAGTCACTTCAAACTCTTTGTTTAACCTCAGCATCATCAATAAAATTGGGATAAGGACAGTGGCGTCAGGGACTCCCCCAGCTTTGGTGGGGACAGAAGTCACAACTTGTCTGAGCTTCAGTTTCTGTGCCTGTTACAGCTCTAAGACTTGTGTCCTGTCCATTTCACAGAGTTTGGGGGGATGGAATGGGAGAAGGCACAACCTTTGGAGCTTCAGTTTCTACATGTGTAAAAAGCTTAGAACATATGGCCAGCCTGCCTATAAAATTCCTGTTAGAACACGAAAATGACAGAAAAACTATGCAAAATGTAGAAAGCTATGCATGTGTGAATTATGTCGTACTGAAAACACAACATAGAAACCTAAAAGGTGATTGTTGGTCTCTCTCCTACTGGCTCCAAGGTTGCAACCCCACAACATAAACCAAGATCACTGTCTTAGGGGCGCCTGGGTGGCTCAGTGGGTTAAGCCTCTGCCTTCGGCTCAGGTCATGATCTGAGGGTCGTGGGATCGAGCCCTGCATCGGGCTCTCTGCTCAGCAGGGAGCCTGCTTTGCTTGCTCCTTTCTCTCTGCCTGCCTCTCTGCCTATTTGTGATCTGATCTCTCTGTGTCAAATAAATAAATAAAATCTTAAAAAAAAAAAAATCACTGTCTTATATCATTCCCGCGGCCAGGAGTCGTCACAGCGTCGGTGCCACACCCGGTAGGGCCCTAAAGGGCCAGGAGGGGGCGTGGTCCAGCCCGGCCGGGCCCTCACGACGCCCCGCCCCGTCGCGCCCGCGCCTGCGCCGTGCACACCAAGCGGCCTCGAGCGCCCCGGCGGGAGGTAAGGGGTTTGCGGGCGGCTGCCTCGGGGGCGTCAGGCCCTGACGGGCTTTGTGGGCTGGGCGCTGAGCCCGCGCGCGGTAGAGACGCCCGGTGGGAAGCCCGGCATTCGGCCCCGAGTGCGAGCGCTTTGAGGGCTCCTCCCGGCTCCAAGAAGTGGCGGTTTCGGTTTTGGAAGCTCTTTTCAAAGCGGGTGTTGGGAGGCCGCCGACAGGGCGAGCGCGGCGGCCTCCCGGGGTCGCGGCGTGGGAAAGTTTCCTGCACCTACCGTGCCCGTGACGCAGTGTGGGCCCGAGGTCGTCAGGGTCGCCCCGCGGCGTGGTTCCGAGACCGCCCATGCATCCGTTCTCTGGTGGGGGCGTCTGGTGCTTGTGGCCCAGGGGCGCCGTGGGCGACCCTGCGAAGGGTGACGCGAGCCTCGGGGGCAGTGAGGGGAGGACCGGGAGCCAGGGTCGGAACCTCCTGCCAGCCGGACCTGGACGTGGTTCTGGAGAAGGGCCCGCATCTGACTCCCTCCTGGATAAATTCGGAATCGGAGGGTTTAGGGAGGAGACCATATGGGAGGGACAGGGGCCGTGACTTTTCTTTCCAAAGTCAGTGTCGGATCTCCCAGTCAGAAGCACGGGGAGAAGTGCCTGAGGCCGTTTGGGGCCCCCGCTGGGAGGAATGTGGGATCTCTAGGCTGGTAGAAGAAGGTGTTCCTCGCTTTTCGGGGAGCACAAGGTTGCCGGCAGTTTTGGGACTTTTTATATATAAGTAATCTATGATAGTAAACCTCCCAGTACTTTTTCCTCACGGGAAACAGAACTATTAATGGTACTCAGCTGATGGTAGTTGTAAGCACAATGGTACTCAGCTGATAGTTGTAAGCACTAAAGGGTACTTTGTAGAGCACCTGGCACCCGGGCCCGTGCAAGTGTTAGTGCAGTTCTTAAAAATGTTTGAGCTGTCTTCTGTGAAACATCAATTCAGACATTTTTAGAAAGTCTTTTACTTTTGAAATAAGTACCATTACAGAGAAGTTGCAAAAGTAATGGGAGTTCTCTACGGCTTCCTTTAATGTTAACACCTTATGTAACGATAGTACAATTATAAAAAATTAGCAGGTATCATTGGCACAATTCTATTTAACAAAATACCACCATTTTTCAGATTTCATAATTTTTTATACTAATGTCCTTTTCTTTCTGTTCCAGGATCCATTATAAGATCCCACATTGCATTTAATTGGCATAGTCGATGCTTTAGTCTTTTCTTGTCTTCCCTGATCTTGACACTTTTGAAGAACCTGGTTAGTTATTCTGTAGAGTGTCCCTCAGGTTTTATGTGATGTCTTATGATTAGATTAAGGTTACGCTTATTCGTTGATAACCACAGAAGTGGATGCACCCTTCTCAGTTCGTCATATGAGGGGTTCATTTTATGACGTGCTGCTTTTTATATTACTGTTGATCACTTGGTTAAGGTGGTGTCTGCTAGGATTCTCTACTGTAAATTTACTACTTTTCCCTTGAAATGAATTGGTATCCTGGAAGAGTTTCTAAACTATGCAAATATCTTGTTTCTCCTCAAACTTTCTCTTGCTGATTTTGCCATCTATTGGTTGATCTTGCCTTCCTTCAGTAATTATAACTTTGATCTTCTAGTGGTGATTTTCTGTTTCCCTCGTTCCTCCTTTTATTAATTGGAGTTCCGTAAGGAAGAGCTGCCCCTTCCCCCATTTATTTATTCATTTATTTTTTTGTATCAGTATGGACTCATTTATTTTACTATTGGTTATTTTTGTTATTTATATTATGTCTCAAATTGTCCAGCTTTGGCCCTTGGGAGTTTTTTCAGGTTGTTTCCTTTTGACAGGCCTCCCGTAACTTTTTGAGAACTTCCTTACTTTCTGGCACCATAAGATGTTCCAGGCTTATCTTGTGTTTTCTCTGCCCCAGCCCTGGAATCCACCACTTCTCCAAGGGCCAGTGGTTTCCTTTTTTGGAGAGAGGTATTTAAACATCAAGATCAGGGGACTTAGGTGTGCTCATTGCTACTGGAGTATTATTGTTTGTGGTTCCTGGCGGAAGACAGGAATATATATAAATATAGATATATGTATTAGTTTTATAAATATTTGTCCTTTGTAAATCAAACATTTTATATTTATTATAATTTATGTAATTATAAAATACTAAATATTTTACTTATTTATATTCATTATGTTTATTTGTAAATGTATATACATTTCTTAGCTATATACATATATATCCACATAGTCCATGGACATACACACACATATATCCATTATCCATGCATACACAAAGATTTGTTTTTGTATTTATCTGTATATATGTATTCATACATCTGTGTATATATATATTTTTTTTAAAAAACAAAAATTCATTCTGAAAGTTCCATTTGTAAACCACCACAGGGTTCATTCTAGTCATGTCCCTTATTCCTTCTTCTGACAGAAATTTGGCTTTTGCGTTCTACAAAATATTTTATTTGCTCAATTCTCATATACACATAAAGGATTTTCAGGATTTCTAACCCATACGCCTATAGAAAACAAATTTGCTAATTAGAATATAGTTGTGTGTAGTTCTTTTTGTCTTTAGCTTCATGGTATCCCGTTAAAATAGTGTTTTCCAGAGTTACCTAGATTAGTTATTTTCTTCCCCTACTTTCAGTGTGGTTATGCTATTCATTGGTAATACAGTTTTGTTTTTATTAGTTTGTATTCCATTTTGTGTTCCTCCACATTTTGTTTTTTAGTTTTCAAAAATTTATTCTTTATAATAATATATAGTTCTGTGAGTTTTGACAAATGCATATAATTGTGTATCTACCACCCAGACTGTCATGACACAGAACAATTCTATCACCCCAAATATTCCATTACACTTAAAAAAAAATGTTACAAAGCAACTCTGCAGAAGTTTGGGAAATTAGGCATTTTTGTATGTTTTGTTTTGTCTTTTTCATAGGCATATTTTACACAGTGGTGATGTTAATGTACTTTTCATTCTTTTTTTTTTTTTAAGATTTTATTTATTTATTTGACAGAGAGAGAAATCACAAATAGGCAGAGAGGCAGGCAGAGAGAGAGGAGGAAGCAGGCTCCCTGCCAAGCAGGGAGCCCCATGTGGGCCTCCATCCCAGGACCCTGAGATCATGACCTGAGCCGAAGGCAGAGGCTTTAACCCACTGAGCCACCCAGGTGCCCTGTACTTTTCATTCTTGTCATTTCTTTTCTTTTCTTTCTTTTTTTTTTTAAGATTTTTATTTTTATTGACAGAGAGATCACAAGTAGGCAGAGAGGCAGGCAGAGAGAGAGGAGGAGGCAGGCTCCCTGCTGAGCAGAGAGCCCTTTGCGGGCCTTGATTTGAGGACCTTGGGATCATGACCTGAGCCGAAGGCAGAGGCTTTAACCCTCTGAGCCACCCAGGCGCCTGTTTCTTGTCATTTATTTATATCAGAAATATGTTCCAATTTTTTGACTGAAAAATCAAGAAATGCTGAAATACATTTACTTGTTTTTCAATTATATTTTAACACATTTTGTATGTTGGATTACATATCTTGCTTTAACAACTTACAAACAATTGCTGGACAACTTTCTGTTTCCGTAACCTCATGATTTATGCAATTACTTTAATGTTATGTTCTCATTTTAGTGTATATAGTCATTTTATTGTAATTTTATAAAAATGGAAATTGTGGAGAAAAGAAAAAAGTACTGGCTGTAAGGAGACCAAGAGTTGGAAAAGTCTCTTGGGAGGTTCTTGGGGCAGAATGTCTTCCCTGATAGATTGTCCTTAGGAGGCAGTAGGTTTTCCTTGGACACGGACAACTGAGGCACAGAATCATGCTCTTACCTGGAAATACACTTTTGGAACTGAAAAAATCTATCAGCATAGTGAACAGTGCAAACAAGTCAAATATCTAATAATTGGGGTTCGTTATGTATACTATAAACTGATTAGTGGAGGAGAAGACAAAATCATTAGAGTTGTATATCAAATGATACGTAAGTTTTAGAGGCATATGGGATATAAAAGGGCATCTGGACAGAGGGAGCATCACTGCAAAGCCAAAAGTAGAGATTGGGTGGTAATACTTAGATTGTGTGGATCTGTTTATGAACATTGTATTTTCTTGTTCAAACCATAGGGAACTCTAGGAAGTTTTTGTTCAGAGGAGTAGCATGTTGCAAATGGTGTTTTCGGTATATTAATTGGTGGGAATCTGCGAGGAAAACTTGGAGAGGGGAAGGAGTCTAAAGAAAGGCCAATTAAGACACTTGTAAGGTGCTATATATACTGCATTATTTGGAGCGTTGGGATTAGAAATGATGAAGAATGGATCTGTGGGGCACCTGGGTGGCTCAGTGGGTTAAAGCCTCTGCTTTTGGCTCAGGTCATGATCTCAGCGTCCTGGGATCGAGGCCCACATCGGGCTCTCTGCTCAGCAGGGAGCCTGCTTCCTCCTCTCCCTGTCTCTCTGCCTGCTTCTCTGCCTACTTGTAATCTCTCTCTCTGTGTCAAATAAATAAATAAAATCTTTAAAAAAAAAAAAGAATGGATCTGTGAAGAAATAATTTAGTTCCATCAACATCTATTGAGAACCATGTATGGTTAAAAAAAAAAAAGGAACAGTGGTAGATAAAAAGATATCTTCCTGTAGGATATAACCTGCATGGGAGAAAAAAAATGCAAGCAATGTGATAAACTGAGAACATTGTGAGACAAATTATTGATCATTTATGAGTCTATTATATGTTAAATATAAGCAAAAGATATCCCCTGTAGTAAAATAGATACATAGCACTAGCAGGCAATTCATAAGAAGAAATGCAAATGGATAATGAATCAATGCCACCAGTAATTTAAGGAATGCAAAATAAAACAGTACTGAGACACCATTTTTGAATGTCTAAGGAGAATGATAGTACCATGTATTGGTGAAAATATGGGTACTTGGATATTTTGATATGTTGCTAGTGCGCATGTAAACAGGTGCGACCTTTTGGGACATTTGGTATCAAAAGCCTTAAAAAATGTGTGTACCTATTTGGTTTCTAATTATTTATTTTGAAGAAACATCATAGATGGTAGTATGGATTTATGTGTAAGAAGGGTAATTACACTGTAGTGCAGTATATAATAGTGGAAAATTGGGAACAACCTAAATAGCCAATAATGCATCTATGTAATGTAACACTGTGCTGTTATAAAAGATGTATTATAGAAAAATAGTTATTTACATGGAAAGATTTGTATTATATTTAAGCAGGGTATTGAAAATAAATCCTTCCTTCATTCATTCATTTATCCACCCAGTAATAGTATACTTTATTATATTCACAGCTCCTTGGCATTCATCTCCCTTGGGTTTATTTTGTCATTAAAGTGTGCCTTTTAGTAGTTCTTTTAAAAAGGAGGCTTACTTATAAACTCTGTTATGTCTGAAAATGATTATTTTGCCTTCACTTCTGAATAATACTTTATCTGGGTATATACCAACTCTCTCAGCATTTTGAGGATATTCCTGTCTTTTGATATCTTGCTTTGATGAAAAGTTTGCTGCTTTTGTTGCTTTAGTTTATTTTTATCTCTGGTTTGCTATTTTAAAGGTTTTTTTTTTTGTTGTTGTTTTCCCTTCACATTCTGCTATTTCCCTTCCATGTGTTAGTAAATTTTTTTTAAAATTTATGCCTATTGGGGCTTATGTGCATTTTCAGTTTGAGGTCTTGCATCTTAATTCTCAGCATGTTTTCTTTGAATAATGCCTTTTCACCACTTTCTTTATTCTTCTCTTATGGGACTCCTATTTGTTATTGAGCTTCTCATTTTATCTTCTATGTTTTTCATCTCTTTATACCTCTGTTCTGACTGATATATCCCAATCAATAATTCTCCCTTCAGCTACATAGTTTATGGTTTAACCTATTTTTGAGGTTTTTATTTCTCAATTTATATTTGGTTGTTCGGATTAGCCTGCTACTATTTCATAGTATTATGTAACTTTTAAAAGGATTCTATTCCTTCCTTTATATTTTTGAATGTTTTTAACTGTATTTTAATTTTTTTAGATTATTATCTGTAGTCTCTTAGCTATGAATTTTCCTGTTTTGTTGAGTCTGTGGACTCTCGTCAGTGAACTTCTCTATGTATCTCCAGTTCCCACTCAACTACTGTAGCTGTTGAACTCTCTTTATTTTTGGTGTGTGTGTAGATTTCCCTTTTTTCTTTCAAGATTAAACATAAAGACCAAGTTACTAAGTTGTTGAGATATTCTTTATAACCAAGTCTTCAAGATTTTCAACTGTGAAAGAAAAACAACATTATTTAGATTTATAGTTCTTAATGCTTCTGCAGTGATAGTCTCTTTTTCTAATAAAAGCAATGGACTCTATCCTCTGAAATAACTCAAAAATACATTCACAATCATTCATAAAGGTTCAGGGACTCCATAAGGTATATTTGCGAACCTCTGTCTGTATGGACCCTGGTTTAAGACCCCATAACCCATTGGGATTAACATAGTCATTTTTTTTTTAATCCAGGAGAGGTTGTGAGCTAATGAGATGGCATGAAAACAAGGTTGCATAATGGTGGTTTTCAAGCTTAGTTAAGCAGTGGAGCCCTTTACTGATGTTAAATCTAATAGGCTCAAATTTATGAAATAGATATAAGTACATTTTCTCCAGTTGAAGCAGGCATGGGGTCCTGGAGCCTGCTCACTTGCTACCATCTAGCCTCACCTACTTTGGCCCCCAAAGGCATACTCTTGACATTCTGGAACACTGGTAGGAAACTACTGGTGAATTAGAAAGAGCATTTGATTATGCTCTCAGGAATCCTGGCTTCTTCTTACAGCTCTGTTGTTCACTGGTTATTCGTATTGGTTTTGTAAGAAGGGGAAAAGGCAGTTTAAAGGACATCAGTGAGAAGGGTTGCATATGATGTTATATATTTGAAGTATATAATTACATAGTTATATTATGAGGTTAGAAATGGAGTTTGACACAAGCAGAAACGTTATGAAGTTTTTTCTTCTGATTTTGCCATTTGACATCTTTTTAAAAAGATTAGTCATTGTCCAGGATACATTGGGAAATGAAAATTTGGACAGTAAACTCATAGTTTAAAAATTAAAAAACGTATTTAAGTGTATACATTCTTATTTGGAAAAGAATCTGGAAAACACATCAAAATGGAAAGATTAGTTAACTATGGGTGAGGAGATAATTGATTTTATTTTATCCTCTTTTTTGTATTTTCTAAACATTTTTAAGTGCATATACATCTGTAGAAAAAAAGTTTTCTTAAAAAAAAAGTCATTCAACATTTCTGCAAAGACCATCTCTAGATGGCCAACAGACACATGAAAAAGTGCTCAACGTCACTCGGCATCAGGGAAATACAAATCAAAACCACAGTGAGATACCACCTCACACCAGTCAGAATGGCTAAAATTAACAAGTCAGGAAACAACAAATGTTGGCAAGGATGCAGAGAAAGGGGAACCCTCCTGCACTGTTGGTGGAAATGCAAGCTGGTGCAGCCACTCTGGAAAACAGTATGGAGGTTCTTCAAAAAGTTGAAAACAGAGCTACCCTATGACCCAGCAATTGTACTACTGGGTATTTACCCCAAAGATACAAATGTAGTGATCCACAGGGGCACATGCACCCCAGTGTTTATAGCAGCAATGTCCATAGTAGCCAAACTATGGAAAGAACCTAGATGTCCATCAACAGATGAATGGATAAAGGAGAGGTGATATATATATACAGTGGAATACCATGCAGCCATCAAAAGAAACGAAATCTTGCCATTTTCAACAACGTGGATGGAGCTAGAGGGTATTATATACTAAGCTAAGTAAGTCAATCAGAGAAAGACAGTTATCATATAATCTCTGATATGAGGAATTTGAGGGGCTGGGCAGGGGATCATGGGGGGTAGGGAGGGGAAAAATGAAACAAGATGGGATCGAGAAGGAGATAAACCACAGGAGACTCTTAATCTCATGAAACAAACTGAGGGTTACTGGGGAGTGGAAGGGTAGGGGTAGGGTGGCTGCGTTACGGACATTGGAGAGGGTATGTGCTGTGGTGAGTGCTGTGAATTGTATAAGACTGATGATTTACATCTGTACCCATCATATGTTTATTTCATTATATGTTAATAAATCTTAAATCATTATATATTTACATATAAATCATATGTTAATAAATAATTATGTTAATAAAAGTCATTCAAGTTCAGAATTAAGTTGAATATATATTTAGAATAAATTATAAAATTGTTGGTTTTTAAGAATAATAGAAACTGATTAAAAACGTTCTTAAAAACTTCCCTTTTAGGTTTTTCTATGTGAGTGGAGAAGACAGTCGCTACAAGTAGAAGTGACGCAGCATTTTTTTAGGATGTCTGAAGATGAAGAAAAAGTGAAATTACGCCGTCTTGAACCAGCTATCCAGAAATTCATTAAGATAGTAATCCCAACAGACCTGGAAAGGCTAAGAAAGCACCAGATAAATATCGAGAAGGTGGGTTTTTTCACTTTCTATCATAAGAAACAGTTGTAAATTCTGATTTATACTTGTGCACTTCAGCTAAATTTAGAATATTAGATAAGAGGCTTTGGTAAAACGTCCATCTCCAATGATTTAGTAACATTCATTTTTTTCATCTGGGTTTTTGTTTTACAAATACATCTCATTCCTTTTTTAGGGAGGGATTTAAGAATAAAAACTATACCTTTTAAGTTGTACATACTGACATACTAGGTAGTTAATTAAAATACAAATTGTTTGATACTGCACCATAATGTGAAGGCAGTGAACTTTGGCTAATGGGCCTGCCTTAATTTCATTATCAAGTTTTTTGAACTTTGATGTCTACAGTAACTCCTATCCTCTTCAAGTGCACATAGAGTAAAGAGGTGAATCATTGTGTGAAGTGAGGGAATTACCCAAATTGACTTCTTCCCTTTGAGGAAAGCCCCAAATTGAGAAATACCACCTGGAGATCAGTTTAGGAAATAGGTAGAGGAAAGAATTAGTCTCCTGGATCTTGGTGAAGGTTGCATAAAACCTGGACTGGCCAGCGTCTGATGGAATAGTTGTGGCATTCATGGAAACATCAGGTTTACTGAGTACTGAGCATTGACTTGGCAGATTGTATTGTTTTATTTGCTATAGGACAGGTCAGTGGGATTTGCTCTTTCAAAGAGACTTCCCAGTATAAATTTTAAGCTGTGTGCCCCTCCATTAATGTTTTGTGGTTGGAGGTGGGGTGGGAGTGGTATTAAGCCTTTCAGTATAAACAATATTACCTTATATAACTAAGAAGTGTCAGCTTTTATTTTCCCTATAGATACCATCTATCTTCCTAGAATTTAAGTCTTTTCAAAAAGTATAGAAAATAAGCACCAGGAATATTAGGATGAAAATTTTATTGCAAATATGAAGCTATCTAGAATTCAAGATTGCTCTTTTGTCATCTCTTAAGTTTTTCTTTATTCATAAACAATAATTACTGTGACTTTCTAGGGTGGAGGGGTTTTCTGGTAAACTGGTTATTATTGTCACGAGCAGAAGCAAAGTACAGGGCTCCATGCTTTGATTAATGAGGAGGGCTCATTCTTTTTGCACTATAACAATATGGGAATTGACTTGTTTACTTTGGTTGATCATATCTGGGTGGCACGTTGATAAGGTATATTTGAAAGTCCTGAGCTCATATCAACGCACTCAGTTACAAAGATGACTGGAATTTGGCAGATGAATTGATTCTGAAAGCTAGACATAGGTGTACTATACTCTATTAAGATCATTTCTTTCCTTTATTGCCCTATATTAGCTTTGAGGTTTGGCATGTCTTAGATTTCCCTTTTCTTATACTTATTCTGTATAAAGTGCCTGCAGTCATACCCTCAGATCCTAGCCACATGTACCACCCAATCAGTCATCAATGGACAAGCCAGAACCCTGAGAACAAGGAAGGTGGGGCTAGGAAAGGATTTACTATTGATTTGATTAATTGTGTCAAACTTCATAAGAAAATTATTCCAGAGTTATATTGCTCTTTCTGTGCCATAACATTTTTCCTTTAGCATTTTGTGAAATTTTTACTTAACATGAAATTTTTAGACAATGTCAGAATAATTATAATTTGCAATATAGGTGATTTCTGAAGCTAAGCAAACTCATACTGATCTGTGTTTTATTCTATACTCTTGGTCATTATACTGTCTCTAGGATTTCTAGTTTTACTATAAAAGTGACTTTTATGTACATAAGATTGAATAGCGTATTTTAATAGTTTATGGCAATGTAAAAACCTTTAAAAGCTGCTGTGTTCACTGTGGACAAAAGAGTTAAGAACTAGGTTTGGACTCCAGGTGTTTGACAGTGCCTCACTTTAAAAAAGGCATATTCTTCCTGGGGGAAGGGTGTAGAAAGATAAAATATTTATTATGTTAGCCGTCAGTCATCCAATATGAATTTAAAAGAAGAAAGTCACACTGAAGAGAAATTGAAGGTAAGCCTTGGTGGAGTGATTCTGCGACATCCGAAAACAATGAGAGTAGTGTGCTGTGCACACCTGGGACTGTATTCCATAGGTCCTTCAGCATTACATTTTATTACACATGATAGACTTGATTAGTTAGAATGCAGTGCTGAAATTTGAAAGTGTTAGCATTCAGCTTTCTTGGATAACATAAGATAGGCTTAAGCATAGTTAATAGAAACAAGATCATATATTGGAACATAATTTTCTCTGTTTCATATTATAGGGTTAGGAGAAAACTTACTGTGTAGCATGTACTGTGTTAGTATACGGTTAAAATACAAGTGGCAGAAAACCCCAAAATAGTGTATTAAAGCAGATAGACCTTTTTTTGTTTTTGCTTTTATTTTTAACCACTCATAGTTACAGAGGCACTCTGGGGCTGCAGTGGCAGCTCAGCAGTCATTAAAGACCCAGGCTCTTTTTATCCTGCTCTCTGATCCTCATCTTGTTTCTATCTTGCATGTAAAATAGCAGCTCTAACCTCAGCTATTACATCCACATTCCAGCTAAGATGAAATAACGAGAATTGTATTTTTGCTAAGTTCTTTTTTCTGTCAGTTCTCTTTTTTCTTTTAAAGAGAATCCTCCTGTTCTTGTTTCATGGATGTAATATCATAGGATTTCTCTGGTGATTTTATTTTTTAAGTTTTTATCTGCTGCTTTGTCTGTTTTCCCTGATATTTTTTATTGTTTCTTCTCTTTTATTTTTTTATTTTTATTTTTTTAAGATTTTATTTATTTATTTGACACAGAGAGAGGAGGAAGCAGGCTCCCTGCTGAGCAGAGAGCCCAATGCGGGCCTTGATCCCAGGACGCTGAGATCATGACCTGAGCCCAAAGCAGAGGCTTTAACGCACTGAGCCACCCAGGCGCCCTCTTCTCTTTTAAATTTATTTCTTGCTCTCCCCCACCCCAGGCTCCCTTCCTTCTTTCTTCTTCGTGTCAGCCTGCAGTATTATGGGCATTCCTTGGCTAGGTGTTGATATTTTTTTCTTTGTATTTTTTTTATTAACATATAATGTATTATTTGCTTCAGGGGTACAGATCTGTGAATCATTAAGTGTGCTAATTGGAAGGTATTTGTGTGTGTAGCAGGAAGTAGGTGGGGTCTTGTTACCTGGAGTGGTGAGCGGGTGAAGGCTCTGGTTTTTTGTTTTGTTTTGTTTTAAAGATTTTATTTATTTATATGACAGAGAGAGAGATCACAAGTAAGCAGAGAGGCAGGCAGAGAGCTAGAGGAGGAAGCAGTCTCCCTGCTGAGCAGAGAGCCGGATGCGGGCCTCCATCCCAGGACTCTGAGATCATGACCTGAGCCAAAGGCAGAGGCTTTAACCCACTGAGCCACCCAGACGCCCAAGGCTCTGTTTTAATGGGGAAGCACCAGATACTCTTCTGGAATGTGGTCTTCTGTGAAGATAGGGGCAGTGTAGTTGCTTGGGACTGCAGAGAGAGCATTTGGTAGACTACCTCTTCCTTACATAAACTTTCATTTTTTTTTAAAGATTTTTATTTATTTATTTGACAGAGAGAGAGAGAGAGAGAGAGTTCACAAGTAGGCAGAGAGGCAGGCAGAGAGAGAGGAGGAAGCAGGCTCCCTGCCGACCCTGAGATCATGACCTGAGCTGAAGGCAGAAGCTTTAACCCACTGAGCCACCCAGGTGCCCACCTTACATAAACTTTCAACCAATCCTTCTGCCCCATCGTACACATCCTCCTGACTCCCTGGTAGCTGGTACCTCTCTGGTTACTGAGTCTTTTGGGAGTGGTGGTGTGCCTGTTAACTTGTTACTCCCTGCCTCTCAAACACCACTCACCCCTTCTGCAGCCTCATGGTGCAGTTTTCTCAGATCTTCTAACTCAGTTGCCACATGTCTGTAATCTTTCCAGCTTCTAAAATTTTGTTAAAATTTCTTGTCAACTGATATCTTCTGTTGTATTTTCATGACTCTTGTGAATGTATACCTTTTAAAGTTCTTTATTGCCATTTTAGTTGGGTTTTAGAAAAGAGCAGAGATAAATGCTTGTGTTCAGTCTTCCAGGCTTAATGAGAAGGGAAGTCATTAATTTCAAGAAATAAATACATGTTAGCTTTTCCTAAGTGTTGGTGTTTGCTGTCTTTTATTGTTAGCACTGAAAAGGTCATAAAAAATAGGTCAGTTTTGTTTTTTTTAATTGGGTTTCTAATCCTCAAGAAGTGTACAGTCCAGTTAAGGAAATAAATTAGGAAATATTCAGAGAATAGTAGTAACATATAATTGTGAAAATGAGTGGCATGGACTATTCAGGTTAGGTATAGATTACAAACTATATGATACAAAATCAAACCTAAACACACACACACACACACACACACACACACATANGGTTAGGTATAGATTACAAACTATATGATACAAAATCAAACCTAAACACACACACACACACACACACACACACACATACATATATATGTATATATCACTTCATGTATAAGAACCTTATAATAATATACTTCCAGTTCCTCTCTCAGGGTCTTCCTATAGTATTAATGTCATATAATTTGCTTCTGTGTATATTATTACTCAATACATTGTTATTTTTGTTTTAAACAGTTTTCTTTCAAAGAGATTTTAAAAATAAGGAAAAAATTTTTTTAAAGATTTTACTTATTTTAGAGAGAGAGAGTGGGGACAGGGACAGAGAGAGGGAGAGAGTCTTAAGTGGACTCTGCATTCAGTGCGGAGCCTGATGTGGGACTTGATCTCACAAACTCTGATATCATGACCTGAGCCAAAATCAAGAGTCCCCACACTTAACCAGCTGAGCCACCCAGGCGCCCTCCCCTCAAAATGTTTTATATTTACCATTTTTTCAGTACTCTTCATTCTTTAGTGTAGAGCCAGGTTTCTCTATCATTTTCCCGTCAGCCTGCAGGACTTCCTTTTTTTTTTTCTCTCTCTCTCTCTCTTAAGATTTATTTATTTTAGGGAGAGAGATTGAAAAGAGAGCACAAGCAAGAGTGGGAGAGAGAATCTCAAGCAGACTCCACACAGAGCCCATGGGGGAGGGGGGCTTGATCTCATGATCTGAGATCATGACCTGAGCTGAAATCAAGAGTTGGATGCTGGGGAGCCTGGGTGGCTCAGTGGGTAGAGCCTCTGCCTTCGGCTCAGGTCATGATCTCAGGGTCCTGGGATCGAGCCCCAAATTGGGCTCTCTGCTCAGCAGGGAGCCTGCTTCCTCCAAATAAGTNAAAAAAAATTTAAAAAAAAAAAAAAAAAAAAAGAGTTGGATGCTTAACTGACTGAACCACCCAGGCGCTCCTGTATGGGACATTTTCATGTTTCTGTCCTTTCATAGTATTTCTAGATTTTTTTTTCCTTCTTTTGACCTGTAGTATACCCATGATACACTTAATACCTTTTAATATATTGATTATTTGGATTTGTTATTTCAATCAAAAATAGTATGTGATGTTTGTGTTGATGTTTATATTGTATGTAAGTATTATGCTATAATGTTACCACATTTTTCTATGGTTCCTGTCAAATGAAGAATTTTCTATTATCACATTCATCAAGTTTCTTAGTTGAAACCCTGAAAGCTAAACATTGCCTTGGTAAAAACTAAAGCATGTATATTTAATGTTCATTCTCATTTTTGTGTACTTTCTAGTATGCAGTATTAATGTTACTTTTTCTCAAAGTCAGATTTTAGTTTTGAATACTTGACACCATCATTGACAAACTTTTAAAATTCTTCAAAATAGTAAGAATATTTCACGAGTGCTCTTAATCTTTATTTTTCATTCTTCTACATTCTCATTATTTTTTTCATCTCCAAAGAATTTGCAAGACAGAGTACACTGTCTTGTTTTCAGTAAATTGTATCTAGTGGTTTTTGTTTTACCATTTGCCAGAATTTTGTATGTAATGTTTTTGAAAATTTCCTACTCATATTGTCATTGAACCGTTAACTGACACTATTAAGTCAATAACTTTTAACTGGTATGTTTAAGTTTGGTTAGGTGAGTGGGGATTTTTGTGGTAACTATAAGTAATAAATTTAGTAATTAAAAAAAACCTAATAAAAAAAAAACCAAAAAACTTTTCCTCTCTTTTGTATAGTACCAAAGGTGCAGAATCTGGGATAAGTTGCATGAAGAGCATATCAATGCAGGACGTACAGTTCAGGTAAGGCTATTGCATTGTTTCTTGTTAATCAGTATGGAAAAGACAGTCTTAAGAAAATTTTGCTAAAGTAAATACCCTGTGGTCGGATCCTTTTATGCATGTGTATAATGATTTCTTTAAGGGTACATTTTTAAAAGCAGGATTTACTGAATCAAATGTGATACATATTTTTAAGATTTTGATTCATATTACTAAAATTTCCTCCAGAAACAATGTATCAACTTATACTCAAAATTAATGCATTTTCCAAAAACCTTACCACCATTAGTATTACCCATTTCTTAAAATTTGGCTGATTAGTAGTTAAAATAATGTTGTTTTGTTGTTTTTAATCTAGAGTTTTTCTTTTAATTGCTTTTAATGGTGAAAGTTTTTTTCATATGTGCCTTGGATGGTAATATTTCTTTTGTAAATTTCCTGTTCATGTCCCCTGCATATGTTATGTTGTTGTCTTTTGCAAGAGTTTTTAATAACTTTAAGGTAATTGTTCTTCTGTCTATAATACTGTTACAGTAACATAGTGTTGTAAATATTTTTTGCAGCTATTGGCTTTCTAATAATAAATGTTAATTATTTTAAATTAATTTTTAAAAATCGTGCATTTACATAGTTAAAAGCCAAATAAAGTTAAAAGGCTTTACCTTACCCTTTCTGTCTCCAAGTCCTACTTGCAAGAAACCACTTTTAATCATTTTGGCCATTTTCTCTGGTATTTTTCTCTTTATTCCTTAACATCATGTGTAGACTGTTATATCTCAATTAATTAGGTTCAGGCATTATCTCTTCTTGCCATAATAGGTGGAGATCTAGCTTTTTACTCTGCTTTTGTACTTCCTTTCCCTTTATACAATACATATACTGTAATTTTTGGTTAAATTAGAAATCAGTATTTCATTATTTTGATTATGAAGATGCTGTTTCCTTCTAAGCCAAATAGTGAAATAGTATAGTCTTTGCTTTTTATGAAGTTAGTAATTGTCTCTTTTTTTTTATTTCTTGGCTATCTGTGTATTTGTAGTTAATTTTTTCTGAATGTTTCACATCTCTGCTACATGCTATCAATAATAATTTTCATATGCTCAAACTTAATATGTTCCATTCTTTATCCTGAAGACTCCTTCCTATGGCCTTATTCCCAGTCCCAGTCTGGACTTACTTTCTAGGCTTGTTGTACAGCTGCTGTTCTGGGACTTCCTTCAGCCGCTCTTCCGTGTTGGGTCCCTGTTTTCCTGGATATCATGTCTTACTCATTTTTGGTTTACTCCATTGTTTTGTTGGAGTACATCTTTTAGTAGCTCTCTAAATAAGGGTGCCTTGGAGGTAAATTTTTATGTTACAATGAGTCTGAAAAGTACCCTTTTTCTCCCCTCTCATGTGATTACTAATTTCAGTAGGTATAGAATTGTAGTTGGAATTCTTTCAAATTTAAAGATTCTCTAGTTTAGTGTTGCTCTTACTAAAGCTGATACCTGATTTCCCAATTTTAATTTTTCTCTTTGGGAGCTTTTGTAATCTGTTTAATCCCTGGTGTTCTCAAATTTGATCATGGTGTGGTTAGTGTTAGACTCTTTCAATCTAAAAACTTAGTTCTTTATTAGTTCTGGGAAATTTATTTAATTATTTTTAAAAGACTTATTTATTTTAGAGAGTGTGCACTAGCATGGGGGAGGGGCAGAGGAAAGAAGAGAGAGTGCAAACCCCCACTGAGTACAGAGCCCTGCATGGATCCCAAGACCTTGAATATGACCTAGCTGAAATCAAGAGGCACATGTTTAACCAACTGAGCCACCTGGTGGGAAATTTAAATTATTTGATAATTTATTCCTCTGCTGTTTGCTCTTTTTTTTTTTTAACCTTTAATTGCAAGAGTCAGCAAAAGATGGCATTTTCCTTGGAGGAACTAGAGGTTTGTTCTGGTTTAGTTCTCTCTTTTTTTAAAAATATTTTATTTATTTATATGACAGAGAGAGAGACATTACAAGTAGGCAGAGAGGCAGGCAGAGAGAGGAGGAAGCAGGCTCCCTGCTGAGCAGAGAGCCCGATGCGGGACTCTATCCCAGAACCCTGAGATCATGACCTGAGGTGAAGGCAGAGCCTTTAATCCACTGAGCCACTCTGGCGCCCTGGTTTAGTTTTATAAAGAGGAATCCTCATTCTCCTAGGGCAAGTAGACACTTATTTTTCAGTTATAGAAGCAGACTAAGGGAAGGCTGCTACGCTTTCATTGCTCAGTACAAGCTTTCACATACATCTCTTTTAACCCCATGCCTGATGTTTCTGAATCTCTGCAGTGGTTTGTTTCTCCAAAGAGTGCATCTCTGGTCTTCTTGCATTTCGAAAGGTTTCTATAGCTGCAGAGTAGTGAATAGATTGGGATACAGTGAAATGAGTGCAAGAGATCCTTTAGGAGAGATTACAGAGATAGTGGAGATGGAAAAAAACAGATTGACTTGAGGTCTCGTAGAAATTTTACTTACCTTTTTATATATGTATTTTACTGCTCACTAACTAGACTGTGGACCTGAAGTTCAAGGATTGTGTCTCTGCTATTTGTGTATCCCACAGTACCTGGGGTTCAGCAAGATTCAGTGTTTATTGAACGGTATTAAGCATGTAAATGTCAATGAGATTATTATGACTAGGATTTCTTACCATCTTCCACTGTTCAATAGGTCAGTAAAAATCACTTATTTTCTTGAGACAATGGCTATAGTCAAAGTGTTTACTGAATAAAGAATATATATATATATATATTTACATTATTGATCTCCATCTGGCACAAAAGATTTTTGTGTGCCATTAAAAGAGTGAGACTTTGCTTAGATTAAGTATTTGCTTAGTTTTATTCATATATGCTCTGAATTTTCTGTATAGGCTAGTTCTTTGCTAGTTTGTGTAAAACTTATTTTTTTTGGACACTTTCATGAACAGTTATAATAGCTTTTCTAGATTTCTCATTGGTAGATATATATAATAAGAACTATCTTTTTATTTTCATGATAGCATGTTTGTTGAAAAGGAATTCTTAATTTAAACATACTTTAATTTGTCAGTCTTTTGTTTTATGGTCATGCTTTGGGTGTCTTATTCAAGGAATACTTCTAAGATCAAGAAGATATTTTCTGGGGCACCTGGGTGGCTCAGTGGGTTAAGCCTCTGCCTTCAGCTCAGGTTATGATCTCAGGGTCCTGGGATCGAGCCCTGCATCGGCCTCTCTGCTCAGCAGAGAGCCTGCTTCCCCCTCTCCCTCTGCCTGCTGCTCTGCCTACTTGTGATCTCTCTGTCAAATAAATAAATAAAATCTTTTAAAAAAAAGATATTTTCCTGTATTTTCTATTGAATGTTTTAAATATTTTGCTTTTAATATTTAAGTCTTTAATCCACCTGAAATTGGTGATATGAAGTAGATACAAATAATATTTCCTTTATTCCATTTGGAAAACCAGTTGTCTCACACTATTAACTGATTTCTACAGTTCTATTTACATATCACAATTCCATATATGTATGTGTCTGTCGCTGGTCTTTCTATTCCACTGGTCAGTTTGTCTATTTCTCCATCAAGTTCCACACTATCTTAATTAAGATAGCCTTATGATACAGCTTGATATGATAGGACAGTGCCTCCGTCTTTCCCTTCTCAGGAGTGTTTTGGCTGTACTTGGCCCTTTAGTCTTCCATATGAAATTTGGATCTGCTTGTCAAAGTCCATGTAAAATCTTGTTGGGAATTTGGGAATTACATTGAATTTATCCATGTATTTAGAGAAAATTGACATGTTTATAATGTCCAGTTCTCCTACCTATGAATATGGGATATTCTTGTATTTTAATGTATTTTTTAATATTCTGCATCCCAATTGTGGTAGATTTTTAAAGATACCTGCAAATATTTCCATCTAGTTGGTATTCTACGTTATGACCGTGGAGTATGATTCCCTTCCTGTTGAATCTGGGCTGAGGCAGAAATAATGCTGCTTGATTTCTGAGGCCAAATCAGAAACGTCAGATAGCTTTCAGTGGTTCTCTGAGGGTGCCTGCTCTGGGGAAGCTTTGCCATCATGTGAAATGTCTAGCTATCCTGAGACCCTTTTGAGGGAGAGAGCTAAGCCACAGCTGAACTCTCAGGAACTTGCAGCCTTAAGTGCCAGCCATGTGAGTGAGCTGTCTCAGACATCTAGTCTGAGTTTTCAGTTGAGCTTTCAGATGACTGTAGTCTCAGTGGGTGCCTGACTCAGCCACATGGGAGACTCCAAGTGAGAATTAGCCCACTGAGGATGTCCTAAGTTTATGGACTACAAAATCATTAGCAAAATCACATGGTAGTTTTAGGCCCTTAAGTTGTGGAGGAATTTGTTACAAAGCAACGAATGACTGGAATACAGGGAATACAGTTATTTTATTCATGTATTTCATTTATCTGGTGTTAAGTACTTTACAGTTTTACTGGGTATATGTGTTTGGGGAAGGTGTTAAATGTCTTTTTTTTTAAATTATGCTTTCCAGCTTGATGGTATACATAGAAATACAGTTAACTTTCATATATAGATCTATGGCTGATTAACTTTAAATTCTCATTATTTTGAATAATTGGTTTAAATCCCCTTGGACTTTTTATTTATATGTGTATGTATTTTTAACAATATTTTTCTTCTCTTGTAAGATCACCCATTTTTCCTGATTTCTTTCTAGTTTTGATCTCTTGTGTGGTTTTTTTTTTTCCCCAAACTGGCTTTCTAGTTATTGGAAGAAACAATTGGTGGTAAACAAGCTTGTTCAAGTTTATCTTTTTTTTTTTTTTTTTAAGATTTACTTACTTATTTTAGAAAGCAAGTGCACATGCGTGAATTGGGGGCAGGGCAAGGGGAAGAGGCAAAGGGAGTGGGAGAGAGAATCCTCAAGCAGACGTCCTGCTGAGTGCAGAGCCTGAGGCAGGGCTTAATCCCAGGACCCTGAAATAATGACCTGAGCTGAAATCAGGAGTTGGAGGCTTAACCAGCTGAGCCACCCAGGCACCTAATTGCTCAAATTTATCTCTTAAAAAAAGATCTTAGGGATCCTCTGGGTGGCTCAGCTGGTTAAGCATCTGTCTTCAGCTTAGGTCATGATCTGAGGTCCTGGGATTGGGCCCTGCATCAGGTTCCCTGCTCCCCCCTCTTGCCTCTCTCCTCACTTATGTTCTCTCTTGCTTGCTCACTGTGCTGTCTCTCTCTCTCTCTCTCTCTCTCTCTCTCTCTCTCTCTCTGTCAAATAAATAATCTTTTAAAAAAAATCCTATACATGACAATAGCTCCCTCTGCAGAAGAATTCTTAATTCTATTTATACATATCGCTTTCTCTGAAAGTAAAATCTTATTCTACTATATTCCAGGATGATTATAAGGATTGTTAATCATGTGTGCAAAGTACTTACATAGCCCTGTCATAAGTAGGTATTCAGTAGATAAAAGGAATTGGAATAAGCTTGTCTTGATACTTTCACTTTTAACTGCTAAGTCAAGCCAAGCAAAAGTGTTCGGTTTTTGTTAGTTTAACTTAAAACACATTGTAATTGCATCACTTTTCCCCATCTTGGTTCACTTGTCTTACAAAAGTACAAAATATATATTTTAAAAAGCTTAGCCTTTCTTGCCGCCCTCCCCAGGTACTTAACATATAATAATAATAATAATAGCTGATAATAGAGGATTCTGCAAAATATATCATAATTTTTGCTTTGAAGAAACTTACCTAAATGGGAATTCACAAAAAGTTAAATAAAATATTTAAATAATAGTTTAAGGCTTTAGTAAAAGAAGTAAATGAGCATATGATTGTCAAATATATTATAGAGACCAATAAGTAATATAGTGCCAGCTGGCCGATGCTGGATAAGGGAAGTGTTATCCTCATTTTTTAGATAAAAGAAGGCTGAAAAACAGTGAAACTTAGTGTATTAACTGCACAAGGCCTCAGTAAGTGGTAGTGTGGTAATCTAATCTGGAATTAATATTAACTTAGAAAGGGAGTACTGCACTTAATACCTATATATTAGATCCTCATTAGATACATGTTGAGTAAATGGAGACTTTTCTCCTTTGAGTTTTACTGCTTTTGGTAGTTAAGTTAGTATTTTTAAGCTATATACACACACACACACATAAATATAAAATACTATATATTGTTATATATATATTCTTTTTGGTGCCTTTGATATTGAAATAAAGTATACTTTATACTTTAGTATAAAGTTATACTACTATCAATACCTTAGTGTAGTTAGGTACTACAAGAACAGTCCAGATTTATTATCTTTAAGCAGTTATGACTCTGGAGCCTTTAATAATAAATGATATGTCTAGAATGTGTTTACTCTAAGTTGTTTAAATGTTTACCAGTGGACTTGTGCTCTGTGTTTGTAAGGAAGTCAGGTTATTATGATACCAAATGTTTTTAGCTGTACACAATTTGCTCACAAAATTACATGTTGTAAAAACACATTAGGAATCCTTAAATCAATATTTAACAAAAGCAAATATATGCATAGCCACTCTTTTAATCATTAAATACATAATTAACCATTTTTCAGAATTTTAATTAAGTCAGAATAATTATTTTCTACAATTATCAGTAAAGATAAGTATATGTTTAAACATATCTTTTAATCTTTAGACAGAAACTTCAGGATATTTCTGAAAGGCAAAAAGCCAAAACTAGTTATTAAATTTAGTTATAGAACTAAAGAGAGAGATATGTAACCTTCATTATCCTAAAAGTTTGGCCATAGTTTGCGGTTTACTACTCGCATACTACAATCTTGCTAATTACTGAGTTAGTATAATTTCTTGTTTTTCAACTTACTTCATTGACTGTAGACCCATTTATCTAACTTGTGGATATTGCTGTAAATTTTCAAAACTTGGCATATCAGCCTTTCTGACCTGATTATTAAAAGAGCAGAAACATTTGAACTTTTGCTATGTTCTAGATACTATTCTAGACCCTGGGGATATAGCTATGAACAACACAAAATTGTTGTCTTTGACAACATCCCCTTTTATTCTGGGGATGGTGAGTGGAAAAAGCAGAGACAGATAATTTTTTAATAAATAAATATGTAATGGGGCACCTGGATGGCTCAATTGGTTAAGTGACACAGACCAAGCCCTGTGTGTTGGGCTCCCTACTCAGTGGCGGGGTGGGCAGGCTGCTTCTCCCTCTTTCTCTGCCACTCCCCCTACTTGTACTGTCTCTCTCTCTGTCAAATAAATAAAACCTTTTAAAAATATATATAATATTTAGATGGTTGTAAGTGCCATGAAGTAAAAGTAAAGCAGGTTAAAGGGAACAAAAAAAATCACAGAAGNAAGTGACACAGACCAAGCCCTGTGTGTTGGGCTCCCTACTCAGTGGCGGGGTGGGCAGGCTGCTTCTCCCTCTTTCTCTGCCACTCCCCCTACTTGTACTGTCTCTCTCTCTGTCAAATAAATAAAACCTTTTAAAAATATATATAATATTTAGATGGTTGTAAGTGCCATGAAGTAAAAGTAAAGCAGGTTAAAGGGAACAAAAAAATCACAGAAGGTGGTGAATATTCTTATATACACAGTGATTGTGAAAGGTTTCTGATGACATTTAAGTAGAGACTTGAAGGAAGTTAAGGCATAAACCTAGGGAATCAAGTGGGAAGACTGAGGTGAGAGGATGCAGTGGCATATTCAAGGGGTAGTAAGGAGGTCAGTGTGGCTGGTGTGAGCAAGGAGATGAAGTAAGGGCAGTCACCCGGGTCTGATGATGGAAGACCTGGCAGAATGTGGTAATTTGAAGTTGGGTAGAGAGTCTTTGGAAGGACCCGAATGGACGATGACCTGGTATGACTTTAAAAGATCACCTTGACTGTTATGAAAAGGATAAATTCTAAGGGAGCAAGAATGGAAATAAGAATACCAGTTAGGTAGCTAATGTAATAATCAGGATACTATGGGTTTACTTTTTTTTTTTTTTAAGATTTTATTTATTTATTTCACAGCGGGAGAGAGATCACAAGGAGGCAGAGAGGCAGGCAGAGAGAGGGGGAAGCAGGCTCCCTGCCAAGCAGAGAGCCCGATGCGGGCCTCGATCCCAGGACCCTGAGATCATGACCTGGGCCGAAAGCAGCGGCTTTAACCCACTGAGCCACCCAGGTGCCCTATGGGTTTACTTTTTAAAGATTTCTTTTTTTAATTTTAGAGCACACTTGAGCAGGGGGTGGGGGGGCAGGGAGAGGGACAGGCAGACTCTGCACTGAGATGGAGTCCCAAGTGGGGCTCTGTGCTTAAGACCCTGAGATCATAACCTGAGCTGAAATCAAGAGTTGGCTGCTCAACCAACTGGGCTACTCAGGTGCACCTGGGTTTACCTTTTAGAAAAATGCAGATACACATATGTATAGACAATTTTGTATAGCATGTCAAGGACCTAATATATTAGGTTTTTACCTACTCTCTTTGTAGCCCTGGTAAATGATTATGAACTTACATACTTGGCAGAGGAATAAAGAACTACCCTGACATCAACCTAACCGATGAAGTAACTTTTTGACGAATTTCACATACACACTTCAAACATACAAAATATGGAACAATTATGTTCTCATCACCCAACTTTGTTAAATATTGACGTTTTTGTCACAATTTCTTCCTTTTTAAAAAATTTTATTACAATTATTATTTTTTAGAGGAGGGAGGGGCAGAGGGAGAGAGAGTGAGAGTGTCTTAAACAGACTCTATGCTTAGCATAGACTCTGTGCTATCTCACAACCCTGGGATCACGACCTGCGCCAAAATCAAGAGTGTGACACTTAACTGAGTCACCCAGGCACTCCTTCCCTTTTATTTTTTCCTAAGAAAACTTTACAAATACCACTGAAATCCCTCATGTACCTTTCCTTGATTCCATTTACTTTGTTCGTACCTTCATCTGAAGAAAATCTTTTCTCCTGATTTAAGTATCATTTCTTTTTTTAAAAAAATTTATTATTGTTGTTAATTTTTTTTTTTTTTAAGTAAGCTCTGTTCCCAGTGTGGGGCCTGAATTCACAACCCTGGGATCAAGAGTTGTGCACACTGCTGACTGAGCCATCCAGGCACCAAGTATTTATCATTTCTGTCCATTTAACTATTCATAAATAATAAATGATATTGTTTTGCATTTTTCTTTCTGCTTTTTTTCAAACAACTTTCTTTAAGTGTAATTGACATATGATAAAGTACACAATTTGATAACTTTTGACATGCGTATACCATGAGACCATCACTACAGTCAAGATAATATATCTATCACCCCAAAAAGTTCCTTCATACCCCATTATAACTGTCTTCTGGCTTCTGCCCACATCCCTGTGTACAAGTTCCCACTCTCTACTCTCCGTGTACATGTGCACACACACTGAATACCCAAGCAACCATTGTATAGTAGTTTGGATTTCCTAGAATTTTATATAAATAGAATCATGAAATAAGCTCTTCTTCTGTCTGGCTTCTTTCACTCTGCATGCATATTTTGGGGTTCATTCATGTTATAATGTGTATCAGTATTCATTCCTTTTCATTGTTTAGTAGGTATTCTGTTGTATAAATATACCACAGCTTGATCATCTGTTCCTCTGCGATGGTCATTTGGGTTGTTTTCAGTTTGTGGTTATTAAAAATAAAGCTGCTATGAACATTTGAGTAAAGGACTTTGCATGGACAAAGAATTTCAGTTCTCTTGGATAAATACTTGTGAATGGAATGGCAAGATCATATGGTTGTTATTCCTTAATTATTTAAGAAACTGCCAAGCTGTTTTATGAAATGATTGTACCATTTTACATTCCCACCAGTTCTTCATATCCTTGTCAACATTTGATATGGTTAGTCTTTTTTTTTTTTTAAAGATTTTATGTATTTGAGGGAGGGAGTGAGAGTGTGCCCCGCCCACAAACGGAGGGGCAGAAGGAAGAGTAGAGGGAGAAACAGGCTCCCTGCTGAGTGGAGAGCCCAACTTGAGGCTGGACGCCAGGACCCTGAGATCATAACCTGAGCTGAAGGGAGATGCTTTACCAACTGAGCCACCCTGGTGCCCCGATATGGTTAGTCTTACTAATTTTATCCATTCTGTAGGCCTGTAGTGGTATCTCATTTTGATTTTAATTTTTGATTAATGATGTTTCTGTTTTATTTTGAATTGAGTATTTTTTATTCTATGTTTCTCCTTGCCTTGCGAGCTATAGCTTTTTGTTTTATTATTTTAGTGGTCACTTTAGGGTTTATAGTATACATCTTATTATAGTTTATCTTCAAGTGATACTCTTATTTCCCATATGTTTAAGAAACTTAAAATATACTTCTTTTTCTCCCCTCTTAGTCTTTGTGCTATTTTTGTTGTATTTTTACTTATATATATGTTATATACTTCATAATGTTTAAACTCTCAACCATCTTTTTCAAGTGATACAGATATTAAGGGGAAAAAATCTTACATATTGTGTCATTTCCATTTCTGGTGTGCTTAATGCCTTATTTCCATCTGGTATAATTTTCCTTTTGCCTGAAAGATTTCTTTTAACATTTTTTGGAGCACAGTTATGCAGGTCATGAATTCTTTGATCTTTTGTATGTCTGAAAAGCCTCTTTTTGGCCTTTGTTTTTAAAAGGAATTTTGTTGTATATAGAATTCTACATTGACTTTTTTTTTTCTTCTAGTACTTTAAATGTGTTTTCAACTTGATTTTTTTTCCAATGAGAAATCTGTTTCATTCTTACCTTTATTCTCAGTGTGTAATATGTCTTTATTCTGTGGCTGCTTTTACTGTTTTCCCTTTTTCACTGGCTTTGAGTACTTTGATTATGATGAATCTTGTTGGCATTTTCTTCACATTTCTTGTGCTTTCAATTTGTAGAACATCTTGGATCTCTAGGTTTATAGTTTGCATCAAATTTGAAAATTTTTGGCCATTATTTCTTTGAATATTTTTCTGTCCTTTCCCATCTCTCCTCTTCTTCAGAAACTCCAATTACATGCATCTTAGACTGCTTGAAGTTATCTTACAACTCACTGATGCACTTTTAAATTTTATGGATTCTTCTTTCTCTTTGTGTTTAATTTTGGATAGTTTTATTTCTAAGCCTTCGTGTTTACTAGTCTTAGCAGCAGCAACATCCAATCTGCTGTTAATATATTCAAGGCATTTTTCATCACACATATTGTAGTTTTCAATTCTAGAACTTTGATTTGGGTGTGCCTCTCTCTTTTTATTAAGTAGACTCTACATCCAACATAGAGCTTGAACTAAGGACCCTGAGATCAAGAGTCAAATGCTCTACCAACGGAGCCACCCAGGTGCCCTGTTTTGGGTTTCTTTATAACTTCCATGCCTCCTCTTAACTTTTTAAACATATCTGTGTCAGTTCTGGGCCAGTTTCAATCAAGTGATTATTCTCCTTATTATGGGTCATGTTTTCCTATTTTTTTGTATGTATGGCGATCTTTGGTTGGGAAGCCTTTGCCTGGCTGAGTGCTAGATTTTTTTGTGTGTGTGCTAGGTATTTTCATGTTCCTATAAATCTTCTTGAACTTCATTCTGGAATGTAGTTAAGATACTTGGAAACAGTTTGATTCTTTCAGATCTTAATTTTATGATTGATTAGGCTTAATTGGAGCAATCCCAGTATTGCAATAAGACCTTTTTGAGTGCAGTAAAACCTTTCTGAATGCTCTACCCAATGCCCTGGGAATTAATAGTTTTTAGCTGGTGGGAACAAACACTGTTTAAAGATTTGAGTGAGTACTAAGCATTATTCCCTCTAATCTTTTGGGATGACTTTTTTTTCTTCCATCCTCAGGTAGTTTTCTCACATATGTTCTGGTCAGTTCTCTGCTAAATACTTGAAGGGTATTCCTCTGCATCTCTGGAGGATTCTCTTCTTGTGCAGCTCTCTCCTCTCCAGTACTTGAGTACTCGGTTCTGCAAATTGCAGAAGCAGAGGTCTGTCTGTTACTGTGTTTTGAAACTGCAAGTGCAATAAGTTTAATAGTTTTCTTCTCTGGGATAAAAAAAAATGAGCATTACGATAGATTTGGAGATACATTTTGAAAGTAAAGTAAGTGGAAAAGTTGGAAACTGTTACTACGGTAATGATTTACTAAAGAATATTAACATAGTTTTTATAGAAGAGACTTGATCAGCCTGGTCTCCGTAGCAGTAGTGATACAGAACTTGTTGAGAACACAGATTTCTGGGACTCACCTTAGAGATTCTTGATTTTGGCTCAGGTCATGATCTCAGGGTCATGAGATCCATCCTGGAGTTGGGTTCTGTGCTCAGTGCTCATTGCAGTGTGCTTGAGATTCCTCTCTTTTCCTCTGCCCCTCCCTGCACTTGTGCATACATGAGCTCTCTCAAATAAATAAAATCTTTTAAAAAGGTGGGGTGGGGGGAAGATGCTGCTCTACAGAGAGTCTATCCCAGTTCTATAGGCAATGAAAATAAGAAAATAAAATCAGCCTTGGAATTTATAGGAGTAAAACATGACTTTCATAATTTCACCACAAGAAATGTAGAACAGTTGAGCTATGTATTTTTAATTTTAATTTTTTTGGAGAATTTAAAAAGGAGAAACAGTAGAAAAGAGAGGGGATGAAGAGGGGAAACAGAAATGTGAGGATAGTAGATAGAAATTGGGAGAACAGAAGAAGAGATTAGAGTCAGGGCCAGGTAAGGAATGGGAGAGAAGATAGAATAGATTCCAAAAATGAATGCTATTAGAAGATAAATTATTTTAGATTATTTTGCTGAGCTTCAGTTGAATTTAAATTTAAATTTTGCCTTGAAATATTAATGAGGTGATTAATACTCTGATTGGCATGGTACTATAGAACCTCAGGGAAGAAATTAAATTAAAATTAAATCTGTTTTAAGACACCCTTGTTTTGTGTACCTCTAAGAAAGAAAAGTGCTGCCAGTTAAGAATGGCCCATTGCTTTTTTTAAATATCTATTTTAAGATGCATTCCAATTTCAAAGATGTTAGAATGTGGGAAAGATATTGTGTCCTAAAATTGATAAAATATAGTATTTTAGAAAACTTCTACCCTTGTTCTCTACCTCTGTCTTTCCCCAACTTGGCCTATTTAATATCTTCTGTTCTCCTATCTCTTGTTTTCCTTCTTCTTGAAGCCTGTCTCGATTATTACAGTAAGATATTTCAAGTTTCCTTTGAGCATATTTCTTATGCCCCTTTGAATTTTGATTATCTCTCCTTAATAGAGAATTAAAAGCAATATAGGAGTTTGGTAGTTCTGCTTTCTCTGCATCATCTGTTAACATTACACCATCTGCCCCAAGCAGTAGACCTAATCCTCCTTTCTTGTTCTTGCTCCACATGTATTTTTTAAATCCTTTTTATTGTTCTTAACATTTTTCTTCAGCCTCCGCTCATTCTGGGCTTCTACTTTACTTACATGAGTCTCCTTGTTTCACACCACCCTTTTGTATTCACCCTCGTTCACGCGCCTTCCTTTTTTTTAAACCTCTTAAAATTCTAAACTCAGACACAACCACATTGGATTCTTCAGATGCCCTTTCTTTACTTAGATTCATTTTTTTGCTTATAGTGTCAGAATTTCACCTTTTAGAAATTATCTTTCTCTTTCAAAAACAATCTTCCTATCACAATAAAATTTCTATGGCATCACACAGCTGTTTTTCCAGAAAAACGTGATTCACTTCCCTAAAGTATTAGTGTTTCCATTATTCCCTTTTTAGCTATTAAGAACTCCAAGATGGCATGGTTGCTTTTTCTCATGGGTTTCATTTCCACTTCACTATTTTATGCTTATATATAAGAATTAATTCCAAAAATATGGTGCCTTTCATTATTTCTTCCAGCTAATGAAAGATGAAATGTTTCATATGCTTAGTGACTTACATTATGCATTCCTAGGGAGCAAATCTAGTTGCATTCTTGAGAGTTGGAGATCTCTGTTGTTGGACTACTGCTTTGCCACTCTATGGAAAATATTAAGAAAGCATTCATTCAAATTTACCATGTTTATTGAATCGAACCATGTATCAGGGATCAAATATAGCTTTGAGGACACAATGGTAAAGAAATTAGGCATAGTCTCTGTCCCTACAAACTTCACAGTTTAGTCAAATGAATGAATGAATATCTTTTATCCAACAAGGTGGTAGGTAATATACTTCCACAATGAGATTGACACTCATTTTTACCCCTACCCAAATACTTTCACACTTGTTTCTATCCTTAGCTTAATTGACCATACAGGTTAATATAATATTCTTTTCTAAAAATGTTATTAACAGTTTTTACTGTGAAATATAACACATGTGCTATAAATGCATACAGTATAAATACACACCTCAACAAATTATTATACTGGGAACACTCATGTAACTACTGCTAGATCAAGAAATAGAAAATTGCCAGCATCCTAGAAACCCTTTATCGCCTCTTCCCTGTAACAACCACCTTTCTCTCCCCCAAAATAATCACTATCTTGATTTATATGGTAATTGCTTCTTAGTATTTCTGTGTAGTTTTACCACCAAAATGTGTCATTAAGCTATAGATTAATTTAGTCTGTTTTTGAACATTATGTAAATTGAAATAAACAATATGTCTTTTGTGTCCGGCTCGAGATTTATCCGTGTTGTTGCCTGTGGCAGTATTCATTCGTTTTCATTACTGTATATAGTCCATTGTATGAGTTTACCATAGTGTATGGTAAACATTTACTATGATATATTGATGGTCATTTGGGTTATTTTTAGTTTTTTTGTTTTCAGTTTCTATTACAGGTATATTAACATTCTTGTATATTTTTGTTGGTATACATGTGCATATATTGGTATACATGTACATACATTTCTGTTAAATGTATTCCTAGGACAGGAATTGCTGGTTCATTAGGCATCTTTATTTTCAACTATAGTATAATGGCAAACTATTTTCTAAAATAGTTGTACTAGTTTTACAGTCCTTCCAGCAATGAATGTGAGTTCCTGTGGTCTCCATATCCACACCCATATTTTAGTAAAGTCAAACTTTAATTTTAGGTGTTCCGGTGGGTAGCTAATTATGGTTTAATTTACATTTACCAGACTATTAGTGAGATTGAGTAACTCTTTGGGTTTTTAAAAAAGATTTATTTATTTATTTATTTGAGAGAGAGCACGCAGGAGCAGGAAGAGGAGCAGAGAGAAGGGGTGGGAAGAGAAAGAGAAGCAGACCCCTTGCTGATCGGGAACCTTCTTGCCCACAGTTCTACAGGCTTTTGTCTTTTTCTTATCTGTAAGAGTCTTTTATTCTGTCTGTGACCCCTTTATCAGTGTACGTGTTGCAGTTATCTTCTTTCACTCAGTGGTTAACCTTTCACTTTGTTGTATCCCTTAATGAGGAGAGTTCATTTAATTTTTTTTTAAGATTTTATTTATTTATTTGACAGAGATCACAAGTAGGCTGAGAGGTAGACAGAGAGAGAGAGAGAGGAGGAAGCAGGCTCCTTGCCGAGCAGGTAGCCCGATGCAGGCCTCGATCCCAGGACCCTGAGATCATGACCTGAGTTGAAGGCAGAGGCTTTAATCCACTGAGCGACCCAGGGGCCCCATTTAATTTTTTTTAAAAGATTTTATTTATTTATTTGACAGAGACACAGCGAGAGAGGGAACACAAGCAGGGGGAGTGGGAGAGGGAGAAGCAGGCTTTCTGCTGAGCAAGGAGCCCTCTGCGGGGCTTGATCCCAGTACCTTGGGATCATGACCTGAGCCGAAGGTGGATACTTAACGACTGAGGCACCTAGGCGCCCTAGAAGTTAATTTAACTTAGTATAGTCAAGATTATCAGTTTTTTCTTGGTGCTTTTTGTGCCACATTTAAGAGGTATTTCCTACCTTCACATCATAAAGATATTCTATTATTTTGCCTTTCACATTTAAGTCTGTAATCCATCCAGTTAATTATTGCGTATGGTGTCAAGTGGTGTGTCCAGTTTGTTTTTTTTTTTTTCCCCATGTGGATACCCAAATGACCACGCACTCTGTTGTGGAAAGATCATGCTTCCAATACAGTGCCACCTTTGTTGTAAATTCAGTGCATATATGTTTGAGTTGTTTCTTGGCTATCTGTCTCATTGGTGTATTTGTCTTTTCTTGCACTAATACCACACTGTCTTAATTCTGTGGTTTTATAATCAGTTGATATCTAATTAGGAAGTTTTATTAATCTTCTTCAAAGCTAGTATCAGCCCTATATGTGCAGTTCTGGATTCGTTTTAGAATCAGCTTGCCAAGTTCCACCAAAACAAAGAACCTTTTTCAAATTTATTCTAATTTATTGAATCTATATATTCAAACCCATCTTGTTCAAGGGTCAGCTGTACATTGTTTATTATTTTATCCTTTTACTTTGAACTATCTTTATGTTTTAGGTGTATTTCTTGAGTTTCATATTTTTTCCAGTCTGAAAATTTTTATCTTTCAACTGGAATATTTATCCTATTTATGTTTAATATGATCGTCAATGTATTTAGGTTTAGATATTACACTCTCTTACATGCTTTCTACTTCTTCCACATATTCTTTATCCTTTTTCATATCCATTTTCACTTTCTTATATTTTTTTAATTGATCCAACTGTTCTCAGTTAGTTTTGGAACTATATACTCTTTTAGAAATTATACATCCATAAACAATATAGATAATACAGGTACCTTGAAATAATGTAGTTATATATGTGTCCTCCAAAGTAAATGCTAATTTTAATGCTATTTTTATGTATTTTAATCTTACACATATATTTAAAATGTATTACTATTATTATTTTATTTTTATTATTTATTTATTTATTTTTAAAGATTTTATTTATTTATTTGACAGAGAGATAGCACAAGTAGGCAGAGCAGCAGGCAGAGGGAGAGAAGCAGGCTTTCCACTGAGCAGTGAGCCTGATGTGGGACTCGATCCCAGGACCCTGGGATCATGACCCAAGCCAAAGGCAGCGGCTTAACCGATTGAGCCACCCAGGCGCCCCACTATTATTATTTTAGTACAGTTGCTGGTCATATAGATATATCCATACTTTTACTACTTTTTTAATGTTCTTCATTTCTTTCTGCATCTCCAACTTTGTATCTGGGATTAATTATTATTCTTTCTGAAGGACACTTTCATATTTACTGTGTATTTGCTATAGACAAATTCCCTCAGGCTTTGTTTATCTTTATTTTACCTACTGAAAGATATTTTTGTCAGGTATTAAAATTTAGGGTGACAGTAATTTTTTCTCCATACTTCAAATGTATCATTCTGTTCTCTTCTGGCCATTATTGTTGCTTTGAGAAGTCATATTATAGTCTTTACTGTTTGTTTTTCTGGTCTTTTTTGTGGTCTTCTGGGTGTGGACCTGCTTTTTTTTTTTGGTCGTTGTTCAAGGTTTATTGGTGTTTTTGTTGGAATGACCTTTGGGTAGTTGGTTGCACTGTTTATATATGGATTTTTGTTTTTACCTTATATGGCAATGTATGCTATTCTTATAGTACACAAAATAAGATCCTTTAGAACAGTTATAAAAAATACATGTAATGTTGGATTTATATATTTGATCACAGAATGTGTTTGATTGGAGAGAAAAAGTTAGACTAGGCATGTTGGATGAAGGAACCAGAAGTTATGTAGCACAGAGTAAACACACATCTGGTTGGAAGGGTAACTGCAGCATGTACAACATTGGCAGGGGTGCCTCTGAGGTGAGTAGGCCTTTTTTAAGAAATTGTATTACCTCTAGTGCCTTTTTGAGCTCCTTCTAAGAGGTATTTCGCTCGCTCTCTTTTTTTTTTTTCCTTCTTGGCTGTATGTTTTTATTTACTCTTCTTGGGATTTGCCAACCTTCTTGAATTTGTGGATTGATGTCTTTCCTCAGCTATTATCTATTCAAATTTATTTTGTATCCTTTTCTTCTAGAATCCTAAATGTATGTATATTATATTATTTTCTAATTATATCTTATGTCCTTTACCTCTCTTCTATATTTTTTGTTTCCTTTTTACATAGTTTTTTCATATCTAGTTTTCAGTTTACTAATCTTGAGTTGGTCTAACATGCAGCTAAATATTTACTTGACAGAGAGAGAGAGAGAGAGAGAGAGAGTGTGTGTGTGTGTGTGTGTGTGTGTGTGTGTGTGCGCGTGTGCACGCGCGCACACAGCAGGGGAAGGGGAGTGTCAGGGAGAGGGAGAGGCAGGCTTCCCACTGAAGGAACCTGACTGGAGTTGATCCCAGGACCCTCAGATCATAACCTGAGCTAAAGGCAGATGCTTAACTGATTAATTAATTAATTAATTAACAGGTGCCCTGCGGCTAAACTCTCATTCATTTTTTTTCTTTTGTATACTTTATTTTTATTTTTCTTTTTAAGGTTTATTTATTTGGAGAGAGAAAGGCTATGAGTGGGGGGAGGGAAAGAGGGAGAGAATCTTCAAGCAGACTCCCCACCGAGCGTGGAGCCTAATGCAGAGCTCAGTCAACCCATGAGATCATGAGCTGAGCTGAAACCAAGATCAGATGCTTAACTGAGCCAAGCAGGTGCCCCTGTATACTCTATTTTTAAATGATAGAATATTCGTTCTTTTTAAAAACCTGTATTTTGCTTTTTGTAGTTTCCAGTGTTTGCTGAATTTCCAAGCTTGATTTTTTATATCTTTGGATAAAATAACCATAGTTTTTTAGGCTACATTTGCTATTATGCATCTCAGATGTCCCTTTGGATGTTTCTGTTGTCTGTTGTTTCTGCTGTTCTTCATCTTGTGTATGCTCTCCTGTGCTTGATTATCTTTGGTGGGCATTATATTTGAGAACTTACTTATAGAAATTATTTGAGGATAGGGATAATGTTATCTTACTCTAGAGAGGATTTCATTTACTCCCTCTAAGCCACTGGTGTACTAATTTTCCACAGTTATCTTTATACAGTTTCAGGGATCAAAGTTCTTATGCACTACCCAAAAGACTGGAAGCCAAACTGTAGTTATGTGAGTGCTGACTTATTTCAGGATTACCTAGGCTCTTGGCATACAGCTCTTCCAGATCCCAGCTCAAAGCACCATAGTGGTTATATTTAGCAGGCCCCAGCACTGAGTATTTTACCCAGAAATTTATGAGGCTGTCAAACACTCTGGTGTTTGGAGCAAGTACCTCCAAACAAATGTGGCCTTCGTTCAGGACTCACCTCTGGATTTTCACCTTTGTCTAATTCTTGGCCTACAAATTTCTTACTATCTTGTTTGCTTTTTGATGCCTTTGAATTTTGTTTGTCTCTTTATGATTTGTTTTATTGTCAGCTTTTTTTTTTTAAAGATTTTATTTATTTATTTGACAGAGAGAGATCACAATTAGGCAGAGAGGCAGGCAGAGAGAGGAGGAAGCAGGCTCCCCGCTGAGCAGGGAGCCCCATGCGGGCCTCAATCCCAGGACCCTGAGATCATGACCTGAGCCGAAGGCAGAGGCTTTAACCCACTGAGCCACCCAGGCGCCCTTATTGTCAGCTTTTTAATTATTCATTGGTGGGAGAGTTAGTTTGAATTATCTATCTTGCTACACCCTGAGGCAAAAACACCTACTTTGTATTTTTCACATAGGTTCCTTTTTTTTTATTTTGGAGAGATTCCATAGCTGTGCTGTCCAATATGGTAGCTCCTAGCCACATATAATTGTTGAGCACTTAAAATGTGGCTAGTTTGGGGGCGCTTGAGTGGCTTAGTCAATTAAATGTCTGACTTTTGATCTCAGCTCAGGTCTTGATCTCAGAAGTCATGAGTTCAAGCCCCACTTGAAAAAATGTGGCTAGTTTGAATTGAAATGTGCTGTGAATGTACAATATTTAATAATTTTTATATTGATTACATGTTTAAATGATAATATTGTGGATGTATTGGGTTAAATAAAACATTAAAATTAACTTCACCTGTTTCTTTTTACTTTTTAATGTGACTATTAGAAAATTTAAAACTATATATATGCCTTGCATTTGTTGTTTACATTATATTTCTGTTGGGTAGTATAGCTATGTAGAAAAATTGTTGAGAACATATGCTCTGTAGCCTGGATTTAATTCCTGGCTATACTTTTTACCAGAAGTGTAATCCTAGGCTTTTTTTTAAAAAAAAATGTCTTGCTTTAGTTTTTTCTTCTGTAAAATGAGAATAATAATAATGTTTGTTTCAAATGTATGTTATGAAAAAATAATAAGTCGTGAAGGTAAAACAAGACAAAGAAGGTAAATATGTAGTACAATGGACAACTTATAGCTTTAATAAAAATTTAGCCATTATTTGTGTTTTTGATACTATAGTATCAGATTTTATAGTTCAATGGGTATTTTCTCTCTTTCTCTTAATATTTTCCTTTCCACCCTTAGTAATAGAATTCTGGACACCATAATTTGACTGGGGACATATGTGCAAGTTCTATAAAATAGGAAGAATATGTCATAGGCAAATGCTCATTAGCTGCCAAAAATTAAATGCTTCTCCAAGATAATACTGCCTAAAATATTTCAATGGACTATGTGACAACTATTGAACCAAGCTTTACAACTGTAGTTCAGAAAGAAATTGTACAGCAAGGGTAATGTGTTAGAAATAATACTGTTCCAGCACTTGATAACTGGAAACTAGATTTAATTCTACCACTGTGTTCATCTGGAGTCCAGTTTCCCTCTTGTAAAATCATAAGTTTGGGCTAGATGATAACATAGGCTATATGTTCTATAATTTTTCCATATCAATGCTTGCATATCACATATTTTTAGTTTACAATACAGTTATCCTTAGGTTTTTTAGTTCATATAAGAGTGACAGATGGTTAAAGGAAGTATAGAGTCATGGCAGGATAGAAGCACAACTTTTTTATTCACCCAGAACATCTTACAAGATACATTAGGTTGTAGCCGAACTATTCTTTCCAGAATTGTTTTTAATTTTACTAGAATAAAATGGGTCCTTTGATTATATTAAGGAACTGTGTGTGTATATATGAATATGTGAATGAACATATATGAATATATATGAATATATATTATTGAACATATATATATGAACATATATATAGGAATTATGGTTACAGTTTAATGGAAAGATTGCTGGGCTTTTAAGAATACCTGGGTTTTCATAAAAATCCTAGAAGAGAGCAGCAAAGGCAGTAATTTTTCTGACATTGATCATAGCAACATTTTTCTAGATAGGTCTCCTAAGGCAAGGGAAATTAAAAAAACTGTTGGGACTACATCAAAATAAAAACCTTCTGCACAACATGAACAGATACTTCTCCAGAGAAGACATACAAATGGCCAACAGACACATGAAAAAATGTTCATCATCACTAGCCATCAGAGAAACTCAAATCAAAACCACACTGAGATACCACCTTACACCAGTTAGAATGGCCAAAATCAACAGCACAGGAAACAACAGGTGTTGGAGAGGATGTGGAGAAAGGGGAACCCTCTTTCACTGTTGGTAGGAATGCAAGTTGGTGCAGCCACTTTGGAAAACAGTGTGAAGATTCCTCAAAAAATTACAAATAGAGCTACCCTATGACCCTGCAATTGCACTACTGGGTATTTACCCCAAAGATACAGATGCAGTGAAAAGAAGAGCCATATGTACCCCAATGTTCATAGCAGCAATGTCCACAATCGCCAAACTGTGGAAAGAGCCGAGATTCCCCTCAACAGATGAATGGATAAAGAAGATGTTGTCCATGTATACAATGGAATATTACTCACCCATCAGAGAGGATGAATACCCAACTTTTGTATCAGCATGGACGGGTCTGGAGGAGATTATGCTGAGTGAAATAAGTCAAGCAGAGAAAGCCAATTATCATTTGGTTTCACTTACTTGTGGAACATAAGGAATAAAATGGAGAACTCTAGGAGAAGGAAAAGAAATGTGAATTGGGGTAAATTGGAGAGGGAGACGAACCATGAGAGACTGTGGACTCTGAGAAACAAACTGAGGGTATGGAGGGGAGGGGGAGGGGGGATGGTTGAGCCTGGTGGTGGGTATTAAGGAGGGCACGTATTGCATGGAGCACTGTGTGTGGTGCATGAACAATGAATCTTGGATCGCTAAAAAAACAACAACAACAAAAACAAAAAAACAAAGCAAAACAAAAAAACCTGCACAGTGAAGGAAACAGTCAACAAAACCAAAAGGCAACCTACTGAATGCAAGAAGATATTTGCAAATGACATATCCGATAAAGGGTAGTGTCCAAAATATAAAGAACTGATACAACTCAACAGCCCCAGAACAAGTAATCCAATTAAAAATGGGCAGATGACATAAACAGACATTTCTTCAAAGAAGACATCCAGATGGCCAACAGACACATGGAAAGATACTGAACATCACTCATCATCAGGGAAATGCAGATCAAAACTACAATAAGATATCATCTCACACTTGTCAGAATGGCTAAAATTAAAACCCAAGAAATAAGTGTTGGTGAGTTTATGGAGAAAAAGGAATCCTCATGCACTGTTGGTAGGAATGCCAATTGATGCAGCCACTGTGGAAAACAATAAGGAGGCTCCTCAGAAAGTTAAAAATAGAACTACCCTACAATCTAATAGTTGCTTTACTGGTTATTTATCCCCAAAATACAAAAGCTCTAATTCAAAGAGATACATGTACTCCTATGTTTATGATGGTATTATTTACAATTGACAAATTATGGAAGCAGGCCCTGTGCCCATGGATAGATGAATAGATAAAGAAGATGCTACACACACCAGAATATTATTCAACCATTAAAAAAAATGAAATCTTGCCGTTTGCAACAACATGGATGGAGCTAGAGAGTATAATGCTAAGTGAAATAAGTCAGAAAAAGACAAATACCATATGATCTCACTCGTGTGGAATTTAAGAAACAAAACAAATGAGCAAAGGAAAAAAGAGAAACCAAGAAACAGACTACTAACTCTAGAGAACAAACCAGTAATTACCAGAGGGGAGGGCGGTGGGAGAATGGATGAAAGTGGTGATGGGGATTAAGGAGTGCACTTGTTATGATGAGCACTGGGTGTTGTACGGAATTGTTGAATCGCTGTATTGTACACCTGAATAATATAATACTGTTTGTTAACTATGCTGGAATTAAAATTAAAACTTAATTTAAAAAATACCTGGGTTTTAATAGAGCTTTGCTGCTAGATAAAATTAAGTAAATCCTTAACAAGTTTTCTTTGTTCTGATTTTTCTATAATGTAATAATGTGGAATGTAATAATACAGGATATAACACTTCACCCAGAATAGGTACTTGAGAAATAAAAGAAATTAATACATTCTGTCCTGTTATACAGAATTTGCATTAGTACCTGTGAAAGTGCGATAGGGGAGAAGAATTTTAAAAATTATGTGAGAAATATTAAAATATAATCCTTTTTTAAAGATTTTATTTATTTGAGAGACAGTGAGTGAGTGAGCGAGAGAGAGTACAAATACAAGGAGGGACAGAGGGAGAAGGAGAAGCAGACTCCTTGCTGAGGAGGGATCCCGATGCGCTACTTGATCCCAGGACCCTGGGATCATGACCTGAGCTGAAGGCAGACACTTAACCGACTGAGCTACCCAGGCGCCCCAGAATATATTCTAAATTATATGATAAATATTACAGAGATCATCATTTTTCAGAAGCATCATACTCAGATCATTCTTGTAAGTTCTATTTCATTGTCAAAGAATACTTGGTTTTTATGTTTAGCAAAGTATAGACCATTAGAGAACATGGAAAGCTCCCCAGTTCATTCTGTGAAGCTAGCACAACCTTAAACTTGTTAAAATGAGTTTAAATCTAGTAAAGATAATATAGACACACACACCATTCATGTATGCACACCCAGGCACACACACATATAGACAGACATGTTTTGAAAGTCCAAATAAATAACTGATTGAATCCAAAAATTTATATATGTGACCAGGAAGAGTTTATCTCAGAAATGTAAAGATGGCTCTATATTATGAAACGTGCCCATAACTCATAATATCAGCATATTAGAGGAAAATTGATGATTATGTCAGGAAATGATTCTAAAAAGAGGGGGAAATCATTTGATATAAATCTGACAACTACACTCAGAAATGCAAATGAAGCAACAGTGAGATAACGTGTAGTACTGGCAGTATGTGGGGAAATGGGCACTCACACTGCAGTAGTAGTATGAATTGTTACTTAGATAAGACTGACAGTAGCTATTGAAATAAGTGCATGTGATCCTTTGAATACTCTCACTTTTGGGAATCTTTCTACAAAATGTAGCATAGTAGTATATACTATAATACTAATATAAATATATACTATTATGGTGTATTAGGATATATTCAAGGACTTCTGTTTTGGAAACAATGTGGATGACTGTTGATCACTTGCAGGGGTCATTGAATAAATTATCTTACATCTGTACCATGGAATATGGTACACTCATTAATCAAGAAGTATATCCATGATAATATTATTATTGGGGTGAGGAATAACAAATTATAGATTATTATGCACAGTGTAGTTCATTTTTTCTTAAAAGAATTAAAGTCTATATATGTTAGCGTTTTCATGAGCAGTGGGAAATGTGTGGAAGGGACTGGGTTAAGAGAGGTGGTTGTACCTGCTACACTGTTGGTGGGAATGCAAGCTGGTGCAGCCACTCTGGAAAACAGTATGGAGGTTCCTCAAAAAGTTGAAAATAGAGTTACCCTATAACCCAGCAATTGCACTCCTGGGTATTTACCCCAAAGATACAAATGTAGTGATCTGAAGGGGCATGTGCACCCCAATGTTTATAGCAGCAATGTCCACAATAGCCAAACTATGGAAAGAACCTAGATGTCCATCAACAGATGAATGGATAAAGAAGAGGTGGTATATATATATACAGTGGAATACTATGCAGTCATCAAAAGAAACAAAATCTTGCCATTTGCAATGACGTGGATGGAACTAGAGCGAAATATACTAAGCAAAACAAGTCAATCAGAGAAAGACAATTATACAATCTCTGATACGAGGAATTTGAGGGGCAGGGCGGAGGATCATGGAGGGTAGGGAGGGGAAAAATGAAACAAGATGGGATCAGGAAGGAGACAAACCACAAGATCTTAATCTTATGAAACAAACTGAGGGTTACTGGGGGGTGGGAGGGTAGGGATAAGGTGGCTGGGTTATTGACATTGGGGAGGGTATGTGCTGTGGTGAGTGCTGTGAAAGGTGTAAGCCTGATGATTCACAGACCTGTACCACTGGGGCAAATAATAATAATAATAATAAATATTTAAAAAGTTAAAAANAGGTGTAAGCCTGATGATTCACAGACCTGTACCACTGGGGCAAATAATAATAATAATAAATATTTAAAAAGTTAAAACTTGGGCGCCTGGGTGGCTCAGTGGGTTAATGCCTCCACCTTTGGCTCAGGTCATGATCTCAGGGTCCTGGGATTGAGGCCTGCATCAGGCTCCTTGCTCAGCGGAAAGCTGCTTCCCCCACCCCTCTCTCTGCCTGCCTCTCTGCCTACTTGTGATCTCTATCTCTGTGTCAAATAAATAAAATCTTTAAAAAAAAAAAAGTTAAAAATTAAAAAAAAGAGAGGTGGTTGTATTGGTGAAGGGGGAATCATTAAGTTTTTCTTGATATGTTCTACAGTGTCTGATTTATTATGAAGAGCATTTGTTACCTTTGTAATAATCCCATTTAATGAAGGAAAAAATGCTAAATAAATTCAAAGTATGAGGATATGAGTTCTCAAGAAGCTTGATTTGCCTAGAGACATGAAAAATAGAAAAATGTTATATACACCTTGTTTTGTAGAGAATACTTGAAATCATTTCCATTCATGACCATTATCACAGATTACCTCTGAAAATGAAGGTATTTTAGACTAACAGATGGTGGCTTTAATGATTTTTTTTTTCTTTTATAGCAACTCCGTTCCAATATCCGAGAAATGGAGAAACTTTGTTTGAAAGTCCGAAAGGATGACCTGGTACTTCTGAAAAGAATGATAGATCCTGTTAAAGAAGAAGCATCAGCAGCAACAGCGGAATTTCTTCAACTCCATCTGGAATCTGTAGAAGAACTTAAGAAACAGTTTAATGATGAAGAAACTTTATTACAGCCTTCTTTGACCAGATCCATGACTGTTGGTGGTAACGTACTAAGTCTTATTCTTGATCATAGTAATGCAGTTCATTAAAGTTCACCATCTTGTATAGCTATTGCAGATACTTAAGTTTCCAGCGATCACCTTCTGTTTCATTATGTTGAATTCTTGAATCCTGAGTGTGCCTAGATATGCATACCCTAGAAGTTTTATAGGATAAAAATTTTGAAGCTATGCTGGATAGAGTGGAACTTCCAGGCTTCAATACCTATTTGTCTATGTATTGAAAATAAAGGTTATCATATTCCCTAAGGAGAATGTCATCCCCGATTACAGAGGATGCCCCCTTCATGTCCAGGTGCACGAGTAGCCTAATCAAGCATGCCTCTTTCTTTGGCATTCTGATTTTCTTTCATAGGGGATGTTAGATCCACAAGCTCAGTTTTCTGAATTTAACTGACAACATTAAAAAATAAATATCTACATTGAGGGTCATGCTGTCAGCTTTATGAAGTGATACTCTAAGAAACAATCCACCAAAACTTGTCATTAAATTTTTTAAGGATGTAATTGATAATTGATAATTGCATTATAGTAGTGCCTTTATAAGGAACCCTGAAAAAAAACTTCTCGGTTTAATACATAAATAGTACTTGAAAGCATTTGTCTTTTTTGAATCCTGTGAGTATTGGATGGCATAACTGGTAAGGTTTCTCTTCTTGAGTTATTTACTGGAATGCTGACATCTGAATATTTTTCACTACCAAAAGCCAAACTTTTTACTCTCCTGGCTTTATTTTACAATTGCTACCTTCATATTTCCTTTTTTGTTTCTCTTTTAATTTATGTGATCTTGTTATATTTTACATATGTTCTAAGATGCTTTAAATCTTAATGGTAAAGGTGGGGTATAAATATAAATTAGAATAGAATCTGAGAGATGTTATACCTGCCCGGTTTTCATCTTTTTATTTATGTAGGAGGCTCCTGTACCATTCCCTGTCTCCAAAACCAGATTATTTTTAATGTTATATTTTCAGTGCTAATGGTCCAGTAATTTATAGGGAAGTCTAAATGAAAAAATTAGAGGAAACAGGCCATCATCCACAGTTTCTTGGTAATCTTGCTTTTTTTTTTTTTTAAATCTTGCTTTTCTTGTATCCTTAGTACCTAGCACTTAGTACATAGTGCCTGGCACATAGTGGACAATATGTAAATGTTTCATAAATATCAATGAATAAATATCCTTTTAGAGATAGTTTTGTAATTTCAGATGCACTATACTCACTACACTCTGTGGATAACCAGTACCTAAAGTGTTGTTTTGTAGAGAAGGAGATGTTAGCACTCAGCCCCTTGGCTGAAGAGTATTTGAGAAGAATGCTTTTTGATAGTTTGTTGTTAGTGTTTACATTATTCTGTCTGTATATATTTATCATCACCGTATTGATTAGGATAAATGCTGCTTATATCATTTAGTGTGAACTGATACTTTATGTGCATGTATAGGGAAGCAGCTGTCCTGCTTAATCACCTGGACGTTGGGACAATGTCTAACCACCTAGACACCTAAATTACCTAGACATAACAGTTGTGATGGAGTTAACAGCAGTGAAGATACACTGGAATTTCTGGAGTCCCTGACATCAGTCTCTCTTGCTATTTAGTTTTGAATTGCCCATCACCAGCAGTTCCCTAGCAAACAAAAATTTTGGGTTCTGAGAGTTTCTCACAATATGATATTATTCGAATACTTGCTTTAACTTGCATTTTATTATTGTGTTGAGTTTCTGGCAGTAGGACTGTTTGGGCTCAATAAACTTGGGTTTATATATCATCAGAGGAACTGGGGGATTATTAGTAGAAGGCAGTTGAACATTTTGCTGGCAATTAAATTTCTCTGTAGGAAGCTGACTGGTGTTAAAATATATGCTGTTATATATTTATACACACACACACACACATATATATAGTATATATAAAATCAGTATTTGAGGAAGCACATATAGAGAGAACATGAAAAAGATTGAGACAGAGCTAGAAGATGAAAGAGAAGAAATGAAGAAATTCATTTTCCAACTCTTGATTCTCAAATTTTTCAATTCATGGAACATCACATTAGCTAAAGACCTAATCACTTGCCCCTGGGAGAAATTGCAAGATTAAATCTCTGTAGCTAGTGCTGCTTTGATTGAGACAGTCATTCTATTTATAAAATACCTAAGTTACACCTAAAACAATGTATGGAATTTCAAATTCCAAATGGTGTACTTGTGAAATCGTGCTTCAACTTTGAATCCATTGCAAACATTAAGCAGTTAAAATGAACTGTCTCACCAAGTGCCTGACTATTTCACCAAATGTGAGAGTTTCTACTAGGTTGCCTTAAATCCAGAAATATTATTAACAAATAATTGAGAGGATAGGAAAGAAGAAAACAAAGCAACTAATTTATGTAAGACCTTAATAGCAGGGTAGGAATTGAGTTCGCTCCATGTGTGGTCTTCTAGTTATGGACTCTCTTTTTTTGTCATTCTACATGTTTTTATCCTGTGCTTTCTGGTTTTTCTTTGTTTTTGCTTTAGATACTCATTATAGTAGTGACAGCCTATACAGAAAAAAATGTGTTTGATTTGCATAGAAGTTAAGTGCCTTAAAATACTTCTTCCTTTAAAAATTCAATCTGATTCTAAATAAATTGGTTGGAAATATCAGCAAAGATTCAGGAGCAGTGTTGCCACATTTCCATGAGTAAGATCAAAATACAAAAATAGTTTTTCATTTACAGATAGAAATAACAAGTAGAATAGGACGTTTTATGTTCTCTGGAGAGTAAAGGAAGCTTATTAAGTTTCGGGGGAAGCTGTGATGATTTTGCTGCTGCTTTTGTCCAGATTCTGAGAGTTCCTAAAGCAAATCTTCTCTGCCAATCTTGCTTGATCTGAGAAACTCCCTTCTGTCTCACTTGTGTGTCTAGTTTCATTTTTAGCATATTGCTTCCCACCAAGAGAAGTGATGAACCTACAAATTTGATTTGTATTTAGAAAGGTGTATCAAGTCATATAGAGTGAATCAGTGCTTCTCTCTGTCTTTGTCTTTCTTACTCCCCATCCAGCACATACAGTTCACCAGTGCAATAGGAACAGAATCTTATTACATTTTAAACAAATATTCACAAAAGAAAAGAATCCCATCTTAAAACCGCTGGGAACTTCAGACCGCGTATTGAATTTGATGAAATATCAGATTTTATCACAGGTATATATACACATAGTGAACAGTTTTGTGAAGCACGTAGATAGTTTTGTATATTATTCAGAAAATATGTTTTCTGTTGGTTTTAATTTTCTTAAAAATCCTCTTTTGCAGCTAAGTCAAGCCATGATTTAGAAGTCATTTTATTTTGATAGATAGGTTGGTATAGATGATCAAGAGATTAATTTCATTATTTTTCATCTGTCAGAATATGAAAAATTCAGGAAATGCCTTTGAATTAATTTAGACTTATAATGAAACTTTCCTTAACATATTGAAGTTTAATGGAAATTTCTTGTGTGTTGTGTTATAATTCTTAGAATCCTTGCCTTCATGAAATATGGAGAGAAAGACAAAGAATGTTTGGCTGTATGGAGAGAAGGGAAAAGTCTTAGGTCTGTGTTATTAGCGTCAACTAAAAATATCTTCATGTTTATTTGAATTTGTAGTCAATAATAGGGTTTTAAAACTAGAGTTTGAAAAACAGTGGGAAGTGATATATGTATTCTGCATGCCCTTTACACTTGCAGTTGTTTGCATGTGGATGGAACTATCTTAAGATGATTCCATCATATAAAACAATAGCAATTTGGCTTCTGTGCACAGGATGAGTTCTTTGTCCTTCTTTCCTGCAGCTAGAATCTGTCTCAGTGTTTTCCCTCATCCTGTCTGTAGCAATTCCTTGAAGTTCAAAGTCAATGGATGTTCACTGAGGTAGTGATTTCTAATGTAAGCTGGAATAAATGAATTATGGAAGTTGTAGAAATTAAAGCGTTTCTTTCTTAATTGTTAGTTATGCCTCAAATTGATTAGTGATGTTCAGAGTTGTAAGTTTACAGCAGGATTTTCCATGGAATAGAACAGATTTCTTTGTTCTAAGACTCCATTTGAACTAAGATGCATATGCAGTTTGGTTTCAAGTGAGACATAAATGACTTAAACATTTCTTATTTTTTACCAGGGGAAATCTTTTATGTTTGCTTAAAATGCCAAACATTTCCCACCCCTTCTTCATTTTTTAGATAAAGAATTTATGTATGACAGTCTCCCCTTATTTTGTTATATACCCAGGCATACTTCATTTAAATCTTCTATAATAGTATAAAGGCTATGGCGTATAAAAATCCTTTGAGTGGATGTTGTAATTATAAGGTTCTGCCTTACATTTGGTCTGTCAGTGATGAAGTTATCATTATTCATCATCCTATTAAAGAAGTTGGAGTTCTTATTACAATAGAAATATTAAGTGGAAGAGCAGCCTTAAAATAATTCATTTATCTTGATTGATGTGAAAATGAAAGTGTCTTCATGTGATAAGTTAGGACATAGGGTAAGTAACTCTTTTAAATATTTGTAAAAAATAAGAGCGCTTTTAAAATATTGGATACCTGCCATAATGTTGTAATGTAAAACTTACTCTATCTGGTGTTTTTGCTCTTCCTTTAAGATAAGGAAATGTATTCAGAGAAGTTAAATTTCAAAATTAAAAGAACACTATCAATTCTGAAAAGTCTACAGAATATTTTTTAGTTAACTGACTATACCCATCCTAAACAATTAAAAGAGATTCTTCTCCTCAAGAGGTAAAAACATTCATAAATTTCAAAAGTAAAATAGCAATGCAGTTTTATAAAATAGGCTAGGATGAAAAAATTGAGAAGATGAACTTAGAGTTAGATCAGGTGTCACACATCATTATGTCCTGTCCTTGCATATAACACTGCAGTAGCTCTCCACTGTCAGCCAGATAAAGTCCAGAGTCTTTAACTGGTCTACAATAAGGCCCCTCCTAACCATCTATGTAATGTTCGGTGTTTGTAACTCTATGTCTTTTACTTTATCTTTTGGCAAGACCAACCTGCTGATTTTATGTTAAGCCTTATTTTTTCTTCTTCTTCTTCTTCTTTTTTTTTTTTTTTTAGATTTTATTCATTTATTTGACAGAGGGAGAGAGATCACAAGTAGGCTGAGAGGCAGGCAGAGAGAGAGGAGGAAGCAGGCTCCCCGCTGAGCGGAGAGCCTGCTGCAGGCCTCAATCCCAGGACCGTGAGATCTTGACCTAAGCCGAAGGCAGAGGCTTTAACCCACTGAGCCACCAAGGCGCCCTATTTTTTCTTCTTTGAGGGCCTTTTTTATGCTGGTCTCTCTATGTAGAATTTATATTCCTATTTTATCTCATAAGACCACCTTTTCTGGGGAACCTGGGTGGCTCAGCCTTTGGCTCAGGTCATGATCCCAGGATCCTGGGGTCGAGCCTGGTATTGGGCTCCCTACTCGGCGGAAAGCCTGCTTCTCCCTCTCCCACTCCCCCTGCTTGTGTTCACTCTCTCACTGTGTTTCTCTCTGTCAAATAAATGGATAAAATCTTTAAAAAAAAATCACCTTTTTTAGGATGCTATCTCATAAACTGCACCCCACACCAAGTTGGGTCAAATGCCTTCCCAAGCTTGGAACACCCACAAAATATTTTTGGTATCTATATCTGTTTATCTTACTGTTCTAGGATTGTCTCTATGTATGTCTGATTCTTCTAGAATGTAAGTTTCTTGAGAACATCTCCTTTGTATTATTCATTTTCTCATCTCTGGTACCCAACACAATATGTAACAGGTACCAGATAAAGTGGTAGGTATTTTGAGCTTGAAGTAAGGGGGACAAAAGTAATTAGACCTTCAGATATCTTCTTTCCATTTCCACTGCCACTGTCCTAGAGCAGACCATCATCATTTTGCATTGGACATACTACAAAGCCTCCTGACTGGTTTTTCATTCTCCAATTTTTTAAATTTATTTTTATTTATTTATTTTTTTACCTTTCAACTTCATCCTTAATCTGTTGTTCACACTACAGCTATGGTTCCCTTTCTAAATCTGAAATCTGATTATAGCACCCTCCAGCTTCCCAGTAGTCTCCAACTCCTTTTAATAGTTCCATATTGATCTTAGAGAAAAACAAAATTCTTTAGCATAGTTTATAGTACCATGAATAATGTCACCTTTGATTTCCTGAAAAGCTCAGTCTTCGTTTTTCTTTTTCATAGTCTGTATTTGAGTTGAACTCTTTTTAGTTCCCAAATCTATGCACATATTATTCCCCCTGTCCTGAGTACTTTCTGCTTTTCCCTCCATCCTTGCCCCAGTTCACCTGTGTAATTTCTGTTCGTCCTCAGGCTTCTGCTTCAAAAATCGCTCCAGCTACTCTCCCGTCCCCAAGTCTAGGTTAAATACCTCTCTCCTGTACTCACATAGTGTTCCGAATTTACTCATAGTTGTTATCAGGCTGTACTGAACTTGCCTGTTAATATAGTATATTGTACATAATACAGTAGGTTCCATTAATAATACCAGCAGTAGTAATGGCTATTTATTGTAGTAGTCACTTATACTCAATAGTTAAGCCAGACACAGGGCAAAATAAATACCTACCACCTTATTTTATTCTTACTTTTTTTTAAGGTTTTATTTATTCATTTAATAATCTCTACACCCGACATAGAGCTTGAACTCATGACCCCAAGATCAAGAATCACATGCTCTTCCAACTGTGCCAGCCAGGTGCCCCTTTCACCTTATTTTAAAAATGAGGAAAATAAGCTAGTCATTAGCCAAGCCAGGATTCTAACCCAGGTCTTTCTGACTAGGCCCATGCTCTTAACCACTGTACTATGTTGACTCCTTGGAGCTATTTTTGTGGTTTACCATTATGTCTGTAGTACCTGAGGACACTGATTGGCATTTAGTAGGCATTCAGTCCATATCAGTTTAATGAATAAATAGTTGGTAAAACCAATACAAGGAAATAAAGACTTAAAGGTGGGGTTTGGAGTGTTAATTAATTAACATCATATTAATTATGATTAATTCATAATTCACAATAATTAATTCATCATCATAGTAGTTTTACTGAGGAAGACCTTAGTGGGTTGATGACTTTTTCAAAACTCAGAAAAGAAATAGAAGCAACAGAGACATGGGCTAGAAAAATGACTCTTAGAAGAAGGATGACAATATGTACAACACAGTAAGAGGTGTTCATTTGATGACAGATTTATTGTTACCCCAAATGACTGATTTTCATTGCAAAAAACACACACTTTCCTACTTTTAACATCTTATGAATCTGATACTTACTACTAAAATCCCCAAAGAAAAGGTTAATGATTTACATTGAAAGTGTGAAACCTGGATGAATATGCAACTTTTGTATCAACATGGACGGGTCTGGAGGAGATTATGCTGAGTGAAATAAGTCAAGCAGAGAAAGTCAATTAATATGGTTTCACTTACTTGTGGAACCTAAGGAATAAAATGGAGGACTTTAGGAGAAGGAAAGGAAACGTGAATTGGGGTAAATCGGAGAGGGAGACGAACCATCAGAGACTGTGGACTCTGAGAAACAAACGGAGGGTTCTGGAGGGGAGAAGGGAGGGGGATGGGTGAGCCTGGTGGTGGGTATTAAGGAGGGCACATATTGCATGGAGCACTGGGTGTGGTGCATAAACAATGAATCTTGGATCACTGAAAAAATAAAGCGGAAAAAAAAAGTGTGAAACCTATTTCAAGTGGATGTCTCTGTGTGGGATGTTGGCCAAATAGAATAGTTTTCCTTCAGTGCTTCTTCCACATTAAGCTCTAGTTATTCAGATTGGGTAGCTGGCATTTGTAGCCATTTTTTTGAGATGACTTTGTAGAATTAAAAAAAATATTTATTAATCTGGAAATAATCTGCCCATAGATAATATCTATTTTTATAGAATAATCAATTTACTTTTAGCCTGAATTCAGTTAATTAGCATTTTACATGGGAATTGTTTTACAAAATTGATTTATGCTGTCTGCTTTCTAACAAAGCTCATAAACCCTAAACATGAGTATGTGTTCATCCAGGAACATTTCACACCACTGAGGCTGAAGCTGATCCTCAGAATATGACTCAGGTATATGCGTTGCCTGAAATTCCTCGAGATGAAAATGCTGCAGAATCATGGGAAACCTTAGAAGCGGTATGTTAAAAATTATTTTCATTTTGTAGCTGTGAGGCGTAAAAGTAACTTCTTTTCTTCTCTCTCTTTTTAAGGACTTAATTGAACTTAGCCAACTGGTCACTGATTTCTCTCTCCTAGTGAATGTAAGTATTGTAATTGTTTTTCACTCAGAGATGTTAGATTAATAGGATGAGAAACTTTTAATTCCTACACTTTTGATTAAATTTTAATAGAAGTTACAATTTTTAAATATTGAGCCATGAATAGAAGTCTAACAGTCCTCAACCTCCAGATCAATTTAATAAACATTTATCAAGCATTTGTTATATGAAACGTACTGTGTTAAACCTTGGCACCAGCGGTCTGACAAGGTTAGCTATAGAAATAAATGAGGCCTATTCTCTGCCTTTAAGGATTTATAGTGGGTGTAAATAAGTTTGGACTCCAAAAACTGAAATTACAAGCATGATTATTAAATGCAAAAATGAGTTACGAAGGAAAGTATTATCAGCTCTAACAGAACCATTTAATTCCAAGGGAGGGAGGCAGGGATTGTGAGGTGGAAGCATTAAGGGTAGCTTCACGAGATAGGTAGCATTTGCTTGAGCTTTGAAAACTGAGTAAAATATCCACAGATAGTAGTGGGGAAGGGGGCATTTGAAAACAGCTGAACAAAGACATGGAGTAGAGAAGTATGTGGCTTTCCAAGAATGGCAAAGCATGATATACTATGGGCAAGCAAAGTAAAGAATGTGAGGGCCTGATTGAGATGGCACTGAGGGCCATACCAAAGAATTTGAATTTAATTTGTAGGGATTAAGGAGCTGATACAGATTTTTGAGCTAGTTAGAGTGATATGATCCAGTCTGGTTGAGAAAGATTACCTTTAGCAGTGTGAAGAATGGCTCAGGGAAGGGGGAGAGAATGGCAGGATGACTAGTTAGGAATCAATAGCGAGAGTTTCACCAAGAACAGTGGCAGTACAAGTATAAAGGTAAAGGACAGCTGAGAGGTATTTCTGGGGTAGACTTAGTAGAAATTGGAGGAAGATGGAAGAGTTGAAGGTTAAGGCTTTATTCTGCCTAATTGGCTAGCCAGTGATACTGTTAACATAGATGACAGAACATGAAGTAAATTTGGTGGGAAAGACAGAATAGGTTTTCTGTCATTATTTTTCTAAATTATTCTTAGGTTTCCTTCCCAGGAAGTACAGGAAGGTTGGACGTATGTGTGTGTATCTGTATGCACATACAGGAACAAACCTGTGTCTGCTCATGCTTCTGTCTAGGGTTAGTTCTTTGTTCTTGATTACAGTTACAGTGCAGGGATACTTTATACTTCAGCCATTCCACTTGGAGACTCTGCCTCTTAGAAGTTCTTCCTTATATAAACTCTGCCCGATAGTAACTTCCCTCGTATTTTTGCCCTTTTGGAGCCATATACTGAACAAATTTTGTCATTTTTCCATATAAAATTTTTCAACTTTTTGAGACTAATATCCTTCCTCACCCTATCCAACCTCATCGTATTTTTTTCTTTTAAGAGCTCTCAATTCTTCAATGTGTTCCTTTTAGAATATGATTTCTAGGCTTTTCAGTGCTAGTCTCTTCATCTGATTGTTTTCTAGTTTTTGTATTTTTTCTTGAAATCTAACGCCTAAAATTGAACATCAGTGAATTGTTTAAAGCGTTTTCNCTGATTGTTTTCTAGTTTTTGTATTTTTTCTTGAAATCTAACGCCTAAAATTGAACATCAGTGAATTGTTTAAAGCGTTTTCCTTTTTTTTTTTTTAAAGATTTTATTTATTCATTTGGCACAGAGAGAGAGATTACAAGTAGGCAGAGAGGCAGGCAGAGAGAGAGAAGAGAGGAGGAAGCAGGCTCCCTGCTGAGCAGAGAGCCGGATGCGGGCCTTGATCCCAGGACCCTGGGATCATGACCTGAGCCGAAGGCAGCGGCTTTAACCCACTGAGCCACCCAGGCGCCCAAGCGTTTTCCTTTTTCGATGCTGCTAAATCAGAAGAAGCAAAATGCTTGAAGTTTCTAGATTAGGTATCCGTATAATCTATCCATATACTTGCATAAAAAAGGGAATGATACAAGAATCACCAAATATTTGTTGTTTAAGAATTAAGATTTATTCAGTTACTCTCTCTGATATGGTGTAGTTTGTAAAATCTGTACATGTGTATACAAATATGTGCATTTGTTGAAAGTCATTGATATCTGCATATTAAAATGTGTGAGTTATAATGTATGTAAATTATACCTCAATAAAGTTGATTTAAGAAACAAACTAAACATGTACAAAGTTCTTCTCATTCTAGACAAATACATTTCCCTTCCAGAGGGATAGGCACATGAAAGGAAAATCGAGGGCTTGTGGCCATTTAATAATTATATATCCAATTAGCTTACGTAAGCAGCTCCTAACCCCTAATCTAAGGAAGATTTGTGTAGGAAGACTTTGGCTACAGCCATAGTTCTATACAAATGTCCTATTTATAATAATCTGTGTGAGGACATGGAACAGAATGTATTAGGCAAAAGCTCAAAGGAGAACCACTGATTACTATTCCCAGGGTGATTGAGTTCTCATGATCATATGATCAGGACTCACAGAAGCTCCATTTAGGCACCAGTGACTTGGGAACATAAGCAGAGTGACCACATCCTTGTCACATGGACATGGTAATATCTAGACAAATTAACCATGTATTTTTGGAGCACTTTCTATGTGCATAGGACTGTGCTAAATAAGCTCAGTGGAGAGTAGAGAACAGTTAAAAAAAAAACTATAGGGATAGTCTTTTTTTTTTTAAGATTTTATTTATTTATTTGACAGAGAGAGAGATCACAAGTAGGCACAGAGGCAGGCAGAGAGAGAGGAGGGAGCAGGCTCCCCGCTGAGCAGGGAGCCTGATGTGGGCCTTGATGCCAGGATCCTGAGATCATGACCTGAGCTGAAGGCAGAGGCTTTAACCCACTGAGCCACCCAGGCGCCCTATAGGGATAGTCTTGATACTTGCATAACATTGTGAATGTACTTAATGCCACTAAATTGCACACTAAAAATGGTTAAAATTTGTAAGTTTTATATTATGTATTTTTTACCATAATGAAAAATGAACCTACAAAGACATTGAGAGATCCAGGTGTGGTCCAATAATAGATTAAGCACCCTGCTTCAGTTTTCTTCAACCTTTATTGCTCAAGTGCCCTGTTCTCTTCCTGTACTTATGGAACTAGCCCTATTTCTTGTCAAGGGACATTTAAAGAACTCTGGGCCTGTCACTCAGTGGCATGTCACCCTGCTGCTGGTCCAGTTTTGTCTCTGCCTTCTACCTTAATTCCCTATGCGTAAAAACTGGGTTGTAGTGGATTAGACCAGATCAATTGGATTTATTACCCGCTTGACCTTAAGGATGTTGTTTGACGACAATGAGCTTTGTAAAATTGATGAGAGGACTAAATGAGATAATGTTTGTTGCTTCCCACCCCTTTTCCTTCCTCTGACCCCAAATGCATTCTGCCTTTGTCCCTCTCTTATAGGATTCTCTCTTTGGCTCCTTGCTTAGAGTTCTACCACTATTACCTTTAGACATTTTAGTACTATAATCCCTGCAGTCCCCTCTCCTATTGCCAAAATCCCGTGATGTCAACATCCTACTTACCTACTCTGTTTATTGCCTACTCTAGGCCAGTCTAATCCTGGACTCTGTATATAGTAGTGTTTGTATGTTTCTGAGCTTTTCTGTGTGTATTATTAATTGCCTATAATTAAGAATTAGACAACATACTTTTGGACTTCAGAACCAGGATAGCTCAATGTTAACCTGGATTGGCCAAGATCTAAGAGTAGAGCTAGCCTTGAAAGATGGTTGTAATTGAGAGTTAGGAATAAAGGAAAATAACCACAGTTTTGGCAATAGCTTCTTAAACCCGTAGCTTTTAGCACATTAATAAAACTATACAACTACTAGCAAGATTCTCCAAGGGAGAGCATTATTATTGATGTAAATAGATTTGGGAATGGATTTGGTGAAAGTATTACTGTTGCTTGCTACAGAGGATGCTGGATATACAAGTGTCCATAACAAGCATTCAAGGGAAAAACGGTTCATTAGTTTTGACTCAAATGCTCAAATTGCATTCTGCTTAACCAACGTTAACTTAAAAAATCACATTTTTTCCCCAGAATCTTAGATGCTCTTATAACTGCATATTAAGATTCATTTTTTTTAAGGAAGACAAGGGGACCTAATTCACTATTTTTAAAAATGTAATCCAGACATATCCTTAGAATCTTTTGAGAATACTTTCCCTTTACAAAGGGAAGAATCTTTATGTCAGTATCTTTCATATATGGTTTAACTCCTTGTTAAAGGGATGCTGAGAACATATATGAGGGGCCAAAGTATAAATGTCAAGAAGAGTGTTGGAAGATTGTCAAGTGTGGGAGGCCCAGGCAGATGAAAGTAAACATAAGCAAATCAGAAGCAAAAAGGGGAGGTTAGTAGGTAGAGGAAAATTATTTGGGGCCTGAGAGAAAGGAGGCATACTGACTATTTTCCCTCTACCCATCAGCTCACCAAGATGTGGAGGTTGGTGATCACACCTGTGATTTATCTGCTAGCACAGACTTTCAGGCAAGAATGGAAAGTGTTAGGGACGTCCCAAATAGAAACAGTGATAGAAATTCAGTGTCAGAAATCCCAACAAGTTGTATGTTACTAGTGTTGGCACTTAAGCTTCTATGGGTTGGAAGAAGAAAGCTAACATTAAGTAAGTTTATTGTCTGAGGAAAATACAAACTGAATGAATGAATGGCTAGGAAAGATCTAATGTTTTAATGCCCAAGAATTTTCAGGCCTCATAGGAAAAAGTTTAATATACTTTTTAGAAAAGAAAATGGGAGTTAAACTTTCTTGAGAAGATCAGGATGACTTTCTTTCTTTCCTTTTTTTTTTTTAAGATTTTATTTATTTATTTGACACAGAGAGAGACAGATCACAAGTAGGCAGAGAGGCAGGCAGAGAGAGAGGAGGAAGCAGGCTCCCCACCGGGCAGAGAGCCCAATGCGGGGCTCAATCCCAGGACCCTGAGATCATGACCTGAGCCGAAGGCAGAGGCTTAACCCACTGAGCCACCCAAGTCCCCGACTTTTTCTGTTTTTCTCCTCACATTCTACGGACCCTATCTCATTTTATCCTCATTTCCACTCCATGAGGTATATCATTATCCTCACTTGTGAGATGAGAATATTGACACCTGGAGAGCTTGAGTATTTTGTCCAAGAAGGGCACATAGTGCTGGGATTTGAACATAGAACATCTGGCCAAGAAGGTTGTGCCCTTAATCTGATTGTGTACATATATTAGTAGTTTTTCAAGTGTGAGAATCATGGACTTGCAGCATCACCTGGGAACTCATAAGACATGCAGATTCTCAGGCTTCACCTGAAGTCTACAGAATCAGAAACTTGGGGTGGGACCCAGCAGTCCATGCTTTAGTAAGTCCTGTGGGTGATTCTGGTGCACACTTACATGTGAGAATCACTGTTGTACTTGTCTGTGACAGAAATCTTAAAAGGAAAACAGATAATGGACCTTTTTTAGGGGTTGTGTTAGAGATGTCAAGAAAAGCAGTGGAGAATACAGGAATGAAGGGATACCATGAAAGGTCTACCAGTGAAAAGGTACGTACTTGGGGTGTGAGAAGGGAAAGCTGTCAATAATGCTGATAGGAAGCACCTGTGGGGGGAAAATTAGCTGTGTTGTGTTTCATGATCTTGTATGATGTTTGGAGTTAGAAGAGTGTTATATCCGATTCAGCGTAAGTTAAGAGGGCAACTAAATGCTTCAGGATTAAAGTTGAATTATTTCACAGTTACTGTAGAAGTGGGATTTAGCTGGGATCAAAAAGGGATTCTCTTCTTTTTTCTGTGAATTAAAAAAAAAAACCTAGGGGTGCCTGGGTGTTGGCATCCAACTCTTGGTTTTGGCTCAGGTGGTGATCTCAGGATCATGGAATCGAGTCCCATGTTAGGCTGTGTTCAGCATGGAGTCTGCTTAAGACTCCCTCCCTCTCTCTGCCCCCCACCCCCCCCACCCCGTGCACAGGCACTCTCTCTCTCTCTTTTGCTCTCTAAAATAAATAAATGAATCTTTCAAAACCAACAACAACAACAACAAAAACCCTAGTCTATATATTGATGTGAGGGTGGTTACTTGAGTTTTATACATTTGTCAGAATTCATCATTCTATACCCTTAAAATGGGTGCATATTACTGTATGTAAATTCTGTCTAAATTTTATTTAAAATGGGGTTGTGTTCCTGTGGCAAGTAATCACTGGAGGTGTTTGAGCTGAGGCTCAGTAACCAGTTGTGAGAAATGTAGTGGGGCTTCACACCTCTGGGGGAAAGTCATTCCTTCTACCCAGAGGTTCCATGAGTCACAAGTTCTGTCGTGTCAGCGTGGGTGTTGCCATTTTTTGTAGAATGCTTTATTAATATCTTTGATCTGAAACACTTTAACTTGTCATGATTTTAAAATGTATTAAAGTTTACAGGTGTGAAATTCAGAACAGTAAATTCATTCACTGCTCCCTACTGCATACCACAAGTAGAAAGTTTTCATGATAGATCAAACCAAATTGTTTTCTCATTTTTAAAATGTAATCATTTGTATTTATTGGATCCAAGGGCATTTTACCCTTAAGGCGAATTTGCCTGTTTTAAATCTTTGAATCTTCAAAGAAGATAAGTTAAAGAGGTTTTTTTGTTTGATTTTATTTTTGTTTTTTACCATCAACCTCAACATGACATGTAAATGCTTATTTGGATTTTTCTTCTCTCACAAAGTAGATTCATTTGGAGAATAATATGTTTGTATGTTTGAATGAATGTTAGTGTGAGATGCTTTTTCCTATAAAGGTGCCATTCTTTTATTATCTAATAATTAAGTCACCCTCTTTTTTTTTTTTTAAAGATTTTATTTATTTATCTCACAGAGGGAGAGAGATCACAAGGAGGCAGAGAGGCAGGCAGAGAGAGAGGAGGAAGCAGGCTCCCCGCCGAGCAGGGAGCCCGATGCGGGCCTCGATCCCAGGACCCTGAGATCATGACCTGAGCTGAAAGCAGAGGCTTTAACCCACTGAGCCACCCAGGCGCCCTCTTTTTTTTTTTTATACAAGTGAATTTATGCTTTCAGCATAGTTTATCAGACGCTATTAATGAACCACTATTCAGACTGCAAGGCCGCAGTACGCGGGATCCTGATTACAGGAATCGAAATAGTGTGTAGTGGCTGACTGCTGCTCCCCAGCAGGAGCACTCACTCATAATTCCTTTGCATCTAGTCTCAGCAGGAGAAGATTGACAGCATTGAAGACCATGTCAACAGAGCTGCTGTGAATGTTGAAGAGGGGACCAAAAACTTGGGGAAGGTAAGATTCTGCTCCTGCTGACAAATCAATGGTACTCTGGCTCCCAGGAATCTCTAGTATTAACCCAATTGATCTGCTCTCTTTAATGTGGAGGGAACCAGCAATTAAGAAAATAAGGAACAAATGACACATTGGTAGTGCAAGAAATCAATGACTGTTGTAACATTCTACTCTAAAATTTGTTCTGTCGGGAGAGAAATTTTTTAGGGAATAAACCAAAGCCCCACTATAAGGCATTTTGGTATTATACAGGAATATTTGCAGAGGTGCAAGGAGTGAAGTGTTGCCAGAATCCAGTAGGGGCAAGAGTGTAGGGATGTGACAGTATGTGTGGAGTGAGACCATCTATTTCCCATAGAACCCCAGGTATACAGCACAGGATAATCTCTATGCAACATAAAAGCTTTGGGGGTATCTCTAGCAGCTGAAACTGTTTAAAGAAGCTTCCTAGATAGTTAGTGGATTGATTGTTTTGCAAGTAAAATCAATTCGTAGTAGTATACTTTTTGTAGCTCATTTCTCCAGGTTCTGAGATCGGGAGCAATTTTAGTACCTGTGGAATACTGCCCCCACTCCCAGTCTCTAAGGTTAATTATGTACCAGGAGTTAAAGAGGCATTGCCAGGAGTAATGAGAGGAAAATGCACATCACCACAGGCAGATATTCTCAACTCAATTTCTAAATTGAATTTTTTTTTTTTTACAGGCTGCAAAATACAAGCTGGCAGCTCTGCCTGTGGCAGGTGCACTCATCGGAGGAGTGGTGGGGGGTCCGATTGGCCTCCTTGCAGGCTTCAAAGTGGCAGGAATTGCAGCTGCACTTGGTGGTGGGGTGTTGGGCTTCACAGGTGGAAAATTGATACAAAGAAAGAAACAGAAAATGATGGAGAAGCTCACTTCCAGCTGTCCAGATCTTCCCAGCCAAACTGACAAAAAATGCAGTTAAAAACTGAACTTCAGTATTATTGGCGCCAACATGTCTATCCTAATGAGGACCTTTGCTGCTGTTGGACACTCAAGCAGCTTCTGGACATGATTATATCAAGATAGTGAATGTAGATGCTCAAATGGGATTGAACTGTGATAAGTGGATATATTTTGTTGTTTGCTGGAGTGTTAAGGAGATGTTAGAGATTGAGGAGCCTGGGCTGAGGGTGTGTAATGTTGTCAGGTAAAGTTTAAAGACTGCCAAGGAGCAGATTTTCTGCCTAGAAATGTGAAAAATGAATTTTTAACTTAGATAATGACTTGAGATGTGTAGACATGGTGGGTTATGGAAGACTAGTATTACATAACCCTGACTTGGAGACCCTAAGACTAAGTGTATTATAAATATGCTTATTTATCTCCTAAATGTAGGAGGTTATTTAGGCCTGTTAACAAAGAAAAGAATGCAGAGTTCAGGAGCCTTTCTTATCAAATAAGGAAATCAGGATCTAGTGAGGGGTGCAGGTGAACCCTATTATATTTGGTCCACCTGTATTTTCTGGTGAAGAACACTAACAGTGTAAGAAAATGGAAAGAGAGGTGCAACTTCTCTTTGAGATATCTTAATTTGTGACACTGGCTTCTCTGAACTCTTCCTTCTGTCTCTTTGAATAAAGAACACAGAATCTCAAGTGATAGGAGACTATTAAGCCAGTCACTAAGCTTAGTCTGTCAGCCTGTCTCTTAACACCTCAAAGATCCTGGTGCCCTCTGCCTTCCCTCCCTTGTAATTCTGAAAGGTTCTTTGACTTGTGGGGTGAATTCTACCCCTGTGTAATGAGGACTTTTCTCCTAATCTGCTTTCTTGTATTGTCTCCTGTCTCCATCCGTCCTTTCCTATAACCTCTAAGTTAAAGAGAGAAAGAAAGGAAATCTCCAGATATTTCCAACATTGTTAGAGTTGGAGGTAAAAAATAAACAGATGGCAGGGCGATACCAGATCATTTCTTGGGGGATCTTAAAATTTCAAGAGACTGATGTACCGGCCCAGAAGGAATCTCTGACCTTAAGTCTTTTCAGCTGGCCCTTTGGGGGAGCTAAGAACTAGCTTTCTACCTCACTTCTGTTTCTCCCATCCTTTCCCCCAGGCTTTGCTGTCTCCTGTCTTTTACTTTTCCTAGCTATTATTTCTTCCCAGGAATGGCGTTCTTGCTCACCTTTCCTCATATTCAAGATGATAGAAAAGCCTGGTGCCAAGAGTGATCCTGATGAAGGATTTGTGGTGCTAACCCAAACACTTGACATTGACAGCAAGCATGGCCCAGCCCAACCCAGTGTCTGTCTCAAATAACAAAAAGGTTTTAATTTTGTGAAAAAAGAATTGAAAATCACAGGTAGCCTCATTCTGTACCCCCAATTCATTTGAAATAGGAAGGAGTCACCTTTTGCCTTAATCTTTACTGTTTTCTGAGAGCAGAGGAATGGGCACCTATACCACAAAATGCGTGAGCTCAGGAGCCAAAGAGATTCCTCAGGTGGTTGAATGGTTTATCATTTCTCTCTTTTTGAGTTTACTCTTAATAATTTTTATTGTTCGCTTGTTACCTTTTACTTCTTTGTATAATATAGCCAGACCTTTCTCTCTCACACTTTTTTGACTCTTACCGATGAATTCTAATGAAGAGAAAGCACCATTTCTTACTGGCATTAAATAACTGGAAAATACCAAGTATTGCTATCTGCTAATTTGCATCTTCAGTATAGTGCCAAGAAGGAAGAGTTTTGAATAAGTGTCCGATTCGGATGAAGTATTTGATATTGGATACCTGTAAGGTTAGGATAATCACTTTGGAACTCCACCTTTTTAAATATTTTCTGATCTTTGCTGTCCCTTTAACACAGGGTATTCAAACCAGAATGAGGATCAGATTCATCCAGGGTGCAAATTTAAAACAAGGTTGCTAAACTTCGGTCCCATAGGGTAACTCTAACAATGGCCAATCTGGCCTGGCCGGCTAAAATTATAAATTTAAGGTACAGTTCCATCAAGATCCAGGTGTAATCATTAAATTCTCTAATTTCTAAGTATTCTCTCCTTCAGCGTGGCCCAGTCTTCATTGCTCCACATCATTCCCACTCTGTCAACCCACAATTGGCTATGCTTTTTAGCCCACCATCTTTTTTTTTTTTTAAAGATTGATTTATTTATTTTAGAGAGAGAAAGCATGAGAGGGAGGGGCCGAGGGAGAGGGAGAGTCCACGCTGAGCGTGTGGAACCCGATGTGGGGCTTGATCTCACGACCCTGAGATCACAACCTGAGGAAAAACCAAGAGTTGGATGCTTAACTGACTGTGCCACCCAGGAGCCCCTACCCTTAGCCCACCTTCTTAATGGCACTAGGGACTCATTATTCTGTCAGGCTAGTTTTACACTAGGAACTGGAGGGGAGAGGAGGCCTGTAATTGAAGCTTACATTTTGTCTGAGGATCTTTCATTTTTCATCGGCCAGTTTGGGACACCACTGTTTGTGCTCATATAGCCCTTTGATTTTTACTACTCATCAAGATTGGAATATTACTCTAGCAGTCTTCATGCTCAGGCAAATTGCAGTCCTTTTAAAAAGCCCTATAATTTAAAAATCATTTAGAAATTCTATCTAATTTCCCCATAATAGAATCTAATAGCTAACTTTTGGTAGGAATTTCTAGAAGTATTTAATCAACTATAATAAACTATAAAGTGTTTAGAGATATGAATTAGTTAATATGACACAAACCAATCTTAAACTGAATTTAATGCCCTCGGGTATCAGATTAAATTCATCATCTCTGTGATTCATGTCTTTATTTTTACTAGATTCAAGTTAGAAGGTAAAGGTTACTTTGATTAAATTCTTAAAATTTACAGATACAAACTTCCAGTTATAAAATTAAATCACGGGTGAAAAGTACAGAATGGGGTGGGAGAAACATGTAGAGGTCCATTTGAATAAAGGCAGTGCTCCTAAAGACTCTTTGTTTTTCTAAAGACTTTGTGATATAATAATCTGAGAATTTCTCTGTAGAGCAGATTTTCAAACTGTGGTTGTAACCCACAGTAAAAAAATACATTTTTATCAAAACTTAGCTTACATATAATGGAGAATACCGTTATGTATAGTGTACTCTGATGTTTTTTATTTCAGTTTTTAAAATATTGCTGGTTGCAACCTACCAAATTGATTTCATAATCTACCAATGGGTTGTGACCCTTTGTTTGAAAAGAAGAAAACACGCTATGGAGGAAATTATATTTATTGAATATATTCTGTTTTTCAGACACTTCACTAGGCATATTACAGGTAAGGAAACAGTCTCAGAGGAGTTAAGTGACTTGCAGAGGGTTATTTGGCTGTGAAAGATTGAAACCAGGGGGATATTAATTAGGTCTCTTGAACTACAAAAATTTCTGTTACTCTCCTACTATACTACTTCTGTATATAAAATTGAGGTAGGCCATTCATCCTGCTTCACTGAAACACTGTAAAGCAGGCTTGCTGTGAAATTACATGTGAGTTTGCACTTTTTATTTGTTTTTAATCTTTTGTAATGAAGTGTCCTGCAGCCTCAAAGTTTTTAATAGTGGTTGATGCAGAAGTACCTAGTGCTGAATTTGGTTCTTAGACTGTAAAATTAAAAATGTTTCTGTCCCACCTACACATCCTACAAATTTCCTTGTATTCCATGAATTATAGCCATCTCTTTCTTCAGCAGTGCTTTTTTGTATTAAAAATGAAATGTTTTTCTTAATGTATCATAACTTATAGAATCAAATGATTACTATCTTTTAAAATGGTACTCTTAGGAAGCCACATACTTACTGTAGTGACACTAGTATTACTTAGAACATTTTTGAAACTTTTCTTTTGGAATCGCCTCCAAAGACATTTTGCAGACCACATAGAGGAGCCATCTCAGTGTTTATTAGTCACGGATTACACCCCCTTGGCCTTATGACCTCTCCTCTCTTCCATTTTCTCAGTTTTGCTTTTCTTCTGGTCATTTAGCTCTCCTACTTCCCTATGTTGGAGCCGATGACCTTCGGGTACCCAGACAGGGGGTATGCTGGCCAGAGCTCCTGGAGCAAGAACTTTTAGTTTATACTGAAGCTGAATGCTGTAAAGGGAGACTCCTACCAGTCTAAAAACCTTTCTCTGTGGGCTGCCTGTGTCGTAAGTAGTCTGCACAGGACTAAGGACTGAATACAGGTAATATCAATCACAGGAAGGTGAGGAAGCCTGAAATATAAGTATGTAATATACAGCATTTCTCTGCAGTGAAGTACAGAAACCACACCAAGCCATGCTTTGTGTTAACTTAAAACTGAAAGGGGTTTCTCAGGGTCTCCTTTGCCCTTTATTGCTGCCACATAAAATCTGGGAGGAAGGATGATAAAGAGCCTGGGGAGAAGGTTCTCCTGTGAAATGGACATGTTCTTCTCTTGTCTTAAAGTACAGTGTGGCTTTGGCTCTCAGGTACTTAGTGAATGATAGATAATATTCGTAAGGAGTCATAGGACTAATAGAAGACAATATTTTGTTTCTAACAGGTGGTTCTTGCTATTTACATTCATTAATTTGACACCATTTTACAGAGGAACTTCTTGGGTATTATAAACAATCAATGGCAAAAGATGAATACTATTGTCCACATCGCCACTCTCGAAGAAATTATTTTTGGAGATAAATATATCTGTGCAAATTTAACAAAAGAAATAAATTGAATTAAAAAATAAATTGAATAAAAATGATTTGCCCAAGATCAAAGCTAGTTGGCACAACAGCTAGAATTATACCAAGGTCTAAGGAAAAAAAAAACCTCAAAGTAATTCAACTGAGGTTTTGTTATGCCATATCAAGTTGCGTGCTGAGGCTTATGGTCTTCCAGATCAGCTAAAATTCCAGATCCGGCGATAGCTATAGTGAAAAGAAAATTGGATGGGGAATCAGATCAGAATGCTAATTTTGGCTTTGTCTCTCCCGTGGTGAGCTTTTTCTCAGTGGTGGCTGCCTTCTCCTAGTCCAGCCAGGGATTTGCCAACCATAAACCTGAGTGGTTAGCAACTCGACACTCTCCATTCTTCGTATCTAGCCTCTTACTGGGTCCTGTCAGTTCTCCTTTGAATGTTTGTTGCCTCTATTTCTCAATATATTCATGGTCATCACTGTAGTAAAAGACTGTGTTACATCACATCCCTACCTCATGTCCCCCAACTTTAAGCCATTCCTCACATCAGTGCCACCGGAATGAAAACTAGGTTCCTTTTCCATTTTTCTCCTGAAATATTTCCCGTGGCTCCCACCAAATACTCGATAAAGTTCAGATCCCTTAGGCTGGCATTCACAACTTTCCATATTCTGGTCCTAGCTTTATCTCTTCAAACTCAACTACTCACCATCTGACAGTGCCATTGAGAATCAGACATTCCATAAAAATGATTTTAAGGTTTTTCCCATGGTGAAGTTATGAACTGGTAGTAAACTGTTTACATTTGTCCAGATGAAAATTCTGTAATGCTACATTGTACGCAACTAGTCAGCCTAAAAGTTTTTTTTTTTTAAAGATTTTTTTTTTAAGATTTTTTTTTTTTTGACAGAGACAGCAAGAGAAGGAACACAAGCAGGGGGAGTGGGAAAGGGAGAAGCAGGCTTCCTGCTTAGCAGGGAGCCGGATGCATGCGAGGCTTGATCCCAGGACCCTGGGATCATGACCTGAGCCGAAGGCATCCGCTTAACTGACTGAGCCACGCAGAAGAAATTACATTTAATTTCTTAACTTCTAAAACAATGTCAGTCTTGTCACCTGTGCATCTGATAGCCAGAGCATAGGGATTTTTCTTCAGCAGCATAGATAAACTCCAGTCTTGAATGGACCATTGTCTAGCTCCTGTGAGAAACTTGACTAATAAATATTTGAGAAAAACAACTCAAGAGTATGTGTATTTATACATTTCTCAAGTACTTGAGATTTTCTTGTATTATGGTTAATCATTAAAAAGATGTTTACCTGGGTTTCATTAATTAAACCCTCTAAGATATATTCCATTTTATTGTTAAAACCTTGATGTTAGCAAGGGTCAGCACAAGAAAAGGCCCAGTGGTGAGAATTTCTACAAATTGTGTAAAGCTTACTGAATTCATTATATTGTTGAGTGGTGCTTGTATAAGGAAACATGCAATAAATTCATTCAACAAACACTGAATTGAATGCCTGTTGTGTATTGCATACCAGGGCCACCATACATAGAAAAATAATAGACCTATAGAATTTACCCTTGTAAATCATTCAAGCTAATGATTTCAGGTACGTAAAGCAAGTAAATCACAGTAAGACGTGGTAAGTACCTTAGAAGAAGAATACACAAAGTAGGATGAAGCCATAGAAGGTGTGATTTGCTGCCTAGAAGAGAAGGGGAAGGCTTCGTGGGACATGTGTTAAGAGACAGGGATGTGACAGGATTTCGACCTAGGTCTCCAATACCCAAGTTCATGTCCTTTTCTCAGTACCTGGAAGACGGTTATGGCTGGCTAAAGACAGTTGTGGGCTTTGCGGTGGCAGAGGAATTCCATGTACAAAGGGTTGAAAACATGAAAGAGCATAGTGTGTTCAGAGAAAACCAAGGAACTAAACTTGTGAGTGATGAAGCCGGTAGGATGGAAATACAGACTGGGGTGGTTATACGTGTTTTTAATTTAATAATTCTTTGTTTAAAGGTATCGATGTTTTGCTTTGTATCAGCTAAGACTGACTATTAGAACCCTAGGAGTTCTTCCTTTTGCCTTCCTTGCCAAGGAAGTTAGTAAACCTCACCTTTGCTGGCGTTTGTGGTATATTTGGCATATTTGCTTTCCTTTCCCACGTGCAAGAAGCGATTTGTGCTTTCTTGTCTCTCCACTGTGAGATCCCCTGCTTCATACTGAATGCCTGTTAGAAACCCACTGAGAAAATAGTCGTGAAACTTGCCTGTTAGTGTCCAAGACTTCCATCGTCCAGTTTTCTATTTCTACAGTATTTCTTAACCACTGAAATTCATTGGATTCATTCACTTGTGGCAAATTCTGCAATGTTTTGTAACTTCATAGCTATAAACTTCTCTCATTTGTGGTGGTATGATCTCACCAACTAGATTGTAACGTGCTTTCAGGGAACGGACTAGATCATCTGCTTCTTGGAAAAGTTGGTGGCATGAAATAACAGTGATGAGAAGGGGAAAAGAAATGATACACCCCAAGAGTGACTTGCAGGTAATGAATGATGAGAGCTGAGCATGTGTGTTGTGCCATCTTTCGGGGGATACGTATGGAAATGTGAAAAAGCCTTTGAAGACATTTCAAACCTTTGCTCAGTACTCACTTTTGTATATTAACCTAGGACTGAGTGATGCAACAGAAGAAATCTGGGAAATACCTCCAGGACTTGGGAGCCATGAATTGGGAATTTAAGAATTTGGAGGTAAAAATATTTATCTTTTTTCTAGCTTAAAGTCTTGACTTAGAGAAGCTATAGGACCTAAAGAAGTGTGTGGAAAAGTTGGGTTTTTCTTGTCTTACCGTAGGATTGATGGGGTCAGAACAGAAGGCACCCAAGAAGGATTTATAATCTGACGGCCTACTATGGAAACAGTAGCAGCAGGAATTTAATTGCTCTGTTAGGAAGAGACTGGAATTAAGAAAAGGCAGAGCTGAAGTTAACAGCCTCTCAGTGAGTTGATAGGAATGAAAAGGAATAGAGTGCTTGGTACTTACTAATTCTTCACGGACATTAGTCGCCTTCCTTTTCTCTCTAGGTCTAATTGTTCATAACAGACTGCCGCCTGTTATTTGGATTAGGGTGAGGGTCCACAACTCAGGACTTCTGTAGCCTTCCCCTTCTTGAATTTCCCCTTCCTTGTTAATACCTAGCCTGTCTTACAGGGTGGTCATGAAGATGAAAAAAATTTATACATGTCAAGTGTCTAGAATGGAGGCCGGCTCATAGTAACTGTACAAATATAAGTGGCTACTGTCACTGTAATTGTTACTATTTTTTCCAAAGTTTAAAGGAATAGCACATTAATGAAAAATGGACCTACAAGAATAATGTTAGGGAAACACCTAAAATGAGTGGAGACTTGATAGAAATACCAAGAATTTTTAAAATGACTTTTTAAAAAGGCTTATTAAGAATGTGGTATGGGGCACCTTGGTGGCTCAGCCAGTTAAGCTGCTGCCTTCGGCTCAGGTCATGATCCCAAGTTCCTGGGATCGAGCCCCACATCAGGGTCCCTGCTCCATGGAGCCTGCTTCTTCCTCTCCCTCTGCCTGCCACTCTGCCTACTTGTGCTATCTCTCTGTCAAATAAGTAAATAAAATCTTTAAAAAAAAGAATGTGGTATAATGAGGACATGTGACTGGGAGTAAATCTTTTTCATCTCTGATAAGAATGATAGCCAAACACAAAATTGTAGAAAAGGTACAGGTAGGAATAGGGTGATGACATACCCCCCGTTTGTCTGGGACAGTCCTGATTTACATCTGTTGTCCCTGTGCAGTTATTCCTAATGCTTCCTTTCATTCTCAAATGTCCTGGTTTGGATGAAAATATTACATGGTCACCATAGTTGTAAAGGCAATGAAAGTAAGTGCAGAGTTGTTCTTTCCCTCCCCCTCAAAAAAGCATTTGTGTTAAAAGAATTTATTGTTTCTAGGCTTAGATAAAAAGCATCCTCCTAAGATTAGTGGGAACTTGTAGATGTGATTGTAAAGCACTACCAGTAATTTCTGAGGGACCAGAATAGAAAAGGTACGAGAACACTGAGCTTGGGGAAAAGTTTAAAATTTAAGGGGTAAAAGTTCTATTTCAGAAGCCACAGACCAGGTAGTTTACATAATCTAGAAAAATTCTGAAATGGACTATTAAATAACATGTTAAATGAGAAAGCCATGTTTATCATGAAGATACAAAGAATTGGTCAGTCAGAATAGATGCCCTTTTGGGCAGTGGTTAGGGCAAGAAAACAGTCGTAGTATCAGGCTTCCAAGATTGATCTGATCCTCCCTGTGTCATGTACAAGTTTGCTTATGGCACCAGGAGAATGGCCACGTAGCTTCCTTCCTGCCACCCATCCCAATAAGTAAAACGAGACAGCACAAATACACGAGTACACGATCTTCTGAGTGGCCCAGAGCTGGAAAACAGGGCAGCAATTCCTAGCAATGCTTTGCTATTACAGCAAGGTTTTGGTTTGTTTTTTTTTTAAGATTTATTAATTTGAGGGTGCCTGGGTAGCTCAGATGTTTGAGTGTCTGCCTTTGGCTCAGGTCATGATCCCAGGGTCCTGGGATCCAGTCCCACATCGAGCTTCCTGCTCGGCGGCGAGCCTGCTTCTCCCTCTCCCTCTGCTGCTCCCCCTGCTTGTGCTCTCCTACTCTGTCAAATAAATAAATAAAATCTTTTTTAAAAAAAGATTTATTAATTTGAGAGGGAGAGAACGGGAGGGGCACAGGGACAGAATCCTCAAGCAGACTCCCTGCTGAGCGTGGAGCCCCATGCCGGGCTCGATCCCATGAGCCTGAGATCACAACCTGAGCTGAAACCAAGAGTCGGACACTTAACTGACTGCACCACCTAGGTGCCCCTACAGTATAGATATTAATAGAGAAAAATGACAGCTTCTACTAATTTTCCAGGAGCAGATTCCATTCTAGTTATGGTGATGTTTTCTTGTCCTTTGTTCATTTATTATGTAATTTGGTCTTTTTTCTTTTTCATAAGAATTATTGATCTTTTAGTGCTCTAGCTTGCTGGAAGAGGAGGGTAGAGAAGTTCCTGCATCTAGGACATTCACATGATATAAGGAAAAGGGATACATGTACTTCCAACTGTGCATTACACTGGATCCTCTAAAATACACAAAGGGCTGTGGGACCACCAGAGGTGATAACTGTCCTGGGCATTTAAGGATGGATAGACAGAATTTATTAGGCCAGGCAGGGGAGGAGGAGAGGGGACATTTTTAAAAAATATTTACTTATTTGCTAGAGAGCAAGAGAGTACAAGCAGGGGGAGTGGCAGGCAGAGGGAGAAGCAGGGTCCCCAGTGAGCAAGAAGCCTGATGCAGGACTCAATCCTAGGACCCTGGGATTATGACCTGAGCTGAAGGCAGATGCTTAGCTGACTGAACCACCCAGGCGTCCCGAGAGGGGGCATTTTAGAAAAGCAGTTTGTAGACTGCACTTTTCCTCTTCCTCTCCAAAACCTATTGTCTAAAGGCAGGCCAGCCCTTCCCCAAAGTGCTCTGCAAGGTTGAGCTTTGGTGCTTCAACTGAAGGCCAGGTTTGAGCTATCAGCATATGGATTCATATAGCTTCCCATTCTGATTCAAGTACTATTAAGTAATCTAAAAAGTAAAAACTGGAAAAGCTTGTGACTGGTCATCTGGATTCAGGGTAAAATGTTCATATTTATGACAAACTGAATTAGTAAAAAGTCTAAAATATAGAAATATTTTATAAATATAGTTTTATTACTTGGAAATACATACAAAAATTCAAACACAGCTAAAAAACAGTTGCCAAGCAGAGGTCCTATCCAACCTGTTTTAATGAACACATAAAACAGTTATAACCAGCATAAAACAATTTAAATCCTGAAACAATTTATTGTCTTCAGGGTCTTTAAATATTGGGCTTAAAATTGATTAGTTTTACTCTTATCACCTATTTAAATCCCTTTTCCAAATAGAGATTACTAACATTTCAGTTTGGTTCAGAGATGTTTTATTTAGAAAAATAGCTAAAGCCACTTAACTGTAGTTATTTTGAAAACTGGAATACTGTGTGTTCATTTCCAGTCTTCTGTCACCATACATTCTTCATGATTTCCAGTAGTTGCTAACAGAAAACACTTGTTAATTTCCAGCAGCTCCTTGGGATACTCTTTGGTCCAAAGAGCCCTGAAATTATTTAGGGTGGCAAGATTGTTTTTACTTCTCATTTTTTCTTTTTTGTTTAATGTCATTTTATTTTAGTCCCTCTAGACTTGTCAGAGAAAAAATAAAAGTTGATTTATTCTGCTTTTCTTAATTGTTAATCCATTACACTCCTTCATCTATTCTTTTTGCCCTCAGGTTTTTCTTTTCTTCTTCCTTTTTTCTTTTTTTAATGCCTTCTGGGCAAACTTAGCACTTTCTACAAAGTTAAGCTCATTGAGATTTACTATTTCAACACTTTTATATTTCGCTCTCCTTTTTGGCCTTTATCATGCCAGTTTTTCCTTCCTTTGTATGTGATCTCTGACAACTTCATCATGGAGCTCAATGAGAGGCTTTAGATGCCTATTTTCCAGGTTCATGTAACTATTTAAAACATGTTTAGAATTTCATCTAAAGAAAGTTTTCATCCTTTTATCGTCCCCCTCACTACTACAGCAATTTTTTAAAAACTCAAAAATGTAGGTTGACAGGCAGAAGGGACTGCTTCTAGTTTGGGTTTTGCAACTCAACTGTTTTTCAGTCTTGCATCCCCTCTTTTCACAGCGGAGTAGCGTGAGGCTCAAAGTAGACTGGATAAATGAGAAGACTTCCACCTATGACATTTTCTGATGCATGGTTCAGAGGGGAAGAAGTCTGAATTGTGAGTTCTAGATTCCTGGACATTCTCTTTGTAGGTCCAGCTGGTGACAAATCCCTGTGGAATCTACATCTTCGTCACCTGTTGTATCTGTTCCTCTCCATCTCTTAGTTCTGGCCATTCTCTCTCCTGTGCTGGACCTCTTTTATCATATCTAGACCTTCTGCCACAATATTCTTTCTCAAACTTAAATATGAACATACTTCCTGGCTTAAAAATATGTGAGTGGATCTCTGCTGCCTATAAGATACAGTACAAACTTCTTAGCTTGGCATTCAAGGCCCTGTACAATCAGCTCCCCTTCTCTAACTTCCTTTCTCATTTTCTTAGCCACAGACCTCCTCCTCAGCCCGGCCCCCCCCCCC